>JARHVA010000347.1:3855000-4185000 GCA_037957365.1 Torreya grandis
TATAAACATATAAATATTTAAAAAAATCCATTCTAAGACATTTACAACAATATCTTTATTATCATGTCATAATGAGGTTTTAGACTACCTTCCATTCTTAACAATCATTCATAAAGGATTGCCCCTCAACTTTAAAATCAATGCCAAGAAATTAAAGATAGGCCTTTCCATAGATTATATTAACTAATAAAGATCTCATGCAAAGGTTTCGCATGCCAACGAGCATAAGAAAATCCTTCTCAAGTCTATAACACCCCCTTCTATGCACATAAAAGACCTCAACACCAATTTTCATTCTTTATCCTTCAAGATATGACCTCAAACTTGGTCAACACACTTAAAACAACCTATCACGCCTCTATAAATTCTATTATGATATTTTTCACCTTGGTAACTTAAATCCCTCATTAGGTCACACTAGGCTTCTTTGCATTATAGACCACTTTGAAACCTATTACACTATTTTAAAAATATTATTATCATTTAATAAAACCTCATATATGTCTCACACACTACCACCCATCATCTCACAAGCCTTAGACTTATCACCTCAACATGCTACCAATTTTGTGCCTTCTCACTAGATCTCTTCATGTAAGGACTAAGCCTCAAAATTGACCTTGGAATTCATTTGAAGGCTTGTTTGCCTCTTTCTCATGTTTACACATATTTTATACACTCTTTCATGCTTGTAATGACATAATTCACTAAGATTCACTATGCTTCATGCATACACCTTCTCTCAAAGCTAGACTAGGCTTCTCAAGATTAGTACTCAATAATAACTTACCTTGTATCATGATATTGATCTTGACATGCCATCAACCTTAGAGAAATTAACAAGTTGCCTTCAAATTCTCTCTCAATAGAGAGACAATAGGTTGCCTTCAAATTTTCTATTATCATAAGACTTCTTTGTCACATGCCATTTCATCATGCATGGCCTCAATTCTAAATTTGAAATTAATGACACATATATTGACTTTGACATCAATGACTTAACTTTGACATAAATGAAAAAAAAAGTGACTCAACATAATAATATACCTAAATAATATCCCCCTTTATCATTGATGGCAAACATATACACAAATATGATTTTTCATAACTCCCCAAGATAGATCTTCTTCAAATTGACCATTTTCCCAAATTAGAACTTTCTCCCCCTATAACATTAATTAAAAAGGGTCATATTATTGGTAAATATTTGATCCTTAGACCTGAAATAACACACCTTTTCTCTCCAAAAAAACTCATTATCTCTCTTTGACAATAACTCAGCACACATTAGACTCACATACCTACTCTTGGAGCATGATTGTCTCCCCTTGTATCCTCGAGATATTTAGACATTATCAAGACTATGATGTGGTTTTATCAAGTCATCATACAAAATATTTGTGACAAAACTCCTTTGATCACACCTATAATAGACTCTTGAATGAACCTTGGATATTAATGTCAATAAAGAACACAAAATTCTACCTAAGACTAAGCATCCATCATGCTTATGCTCACTATATGAGTGCCTACATGAATCCTAATGGAGTCACCTCATAATAAAATAACATAAACTCAAGAGATTCCTAGATCTCCATGTCCTTACTAGACTAAACTTTCTTCATGATCCTTTTAGGCTTGAATTCTTCAATCTATGTTTGAACATCATCATGACTTGGTCTATTTGACCTGGCATCTTCATCCATAATCTAAGTTGATAGGGAGAATTATTGATATTACTTTGCATCTAAACTATGTTTCACCATGGAAAATAGTCCAATTTTATTTGTAGGCTTGTCATCATTCACCTTATCTACCTTTGGTTTACACTCTTTATTTTGTCTTCTCTCTTGCATTCTAAGAGTCAACTTTCTTGTTTTGGTTTGAGAATCCGTATTTATAATACTTTGAAATATGATGACCTTTGAACACCATGGGCCTCTTAAACTATATGAAACACTTAAAAAATATTTAATTATACCCTTGATAGTTTTAATTATGTCCCAAACACCATTCAATTGATTTCACTCTTTGAACCACATAATTAGGTCTACTCCCAATTAGGCCTTCTCACTACCAGAAAGTCTATCTTGAAAATAAGATGCATACACTCAAAATTTCAACATAACCCAACCAAAAAATCACATGGATACAACCTCCATGACATTAGTTTCATCACCAAGCTCATTATATTTCATAATACAGGTCAAAATACCTCAAACTGATCAACTTCATATGCTCACTCAAAACCTTAAGAACCTAGTTCAAAGCCTTTGAATTTTCACACCTTAATAAGAGTTTATAATTGAATAAAAATGTGTTAAAATGAACCTATAATAAATATATTGAAATCCCATGTGAATTTTATTCTTCAAATATATGCAAAAAGACTCAAGAACATCATTCTCACTTACATATAGAAAACTGCTTGTAGCTCCAAAAACATAGTCATGAAGATCAAGATTTATAACACTTATGTGAAAAAATTTGTTAAATTAAAATGGGTTTTCATAATCATTAAAAATTCTTATAAAAAATTTTAATAGATATATTACAATCTTTAATATCAGACCAATTTTGTGTCTTCACCCTACATAGATTTCAGTGTTAAGATAGGTCACTTTGAGAACAACTATTTGTTTGTATATGAGCATCATAAAAACTTATAATAAAAGGTGATATGAGATATAGTTATTTAACAATGACCCAATACATTTGGATCCATCCCTAATCTCATTCTCAGTACTACCTAGTTTTCTCATTATATTATTTATTAGACCTATTTAGTAAAAGGTCAACTTTCATAGTCAGTTTATCATATTTAAGGTATAAATATTGATGATAAAATTATATGGTCACAAAATTCAAGTCTCACACATCATCATCCATTCATTTTTATGTTTTGACCTAGTCAAACCTACCTGTTACATCAAAATTTTGAGAAATAAGAGGTTTCCTGTAGCTTCCACTCACTCTTCTGAGAAACCAATGCCACCTGAAGAAACATGGAAGAGTCCTCTACATGTTATAAACGTAAAAATAGGTCAAAAAATCCATTCTAAGACATTTAAAATGATATATTTATTATCATGTCATAATGAGGGTTTAGACTACCTTTCATTCTTAGCAATCACTCATAAAGGATTGCCCCTCAACTTGAAAATCAATGCCAAGAAATTAAAGATAGGCCATTCCATAAATTCCATTAACTACTCAATATTTCATGCAAAGGATTCACATGCCAATGATCATAAGAAAATCCTTCTCAAGTCTGCAACACCCCCTTCTGTGCACATAAAAGACCTCAACACCAGTTTTCATGATTTTTCCTTCAAGATATGAACTCAAACTGGTCAAAACACTTAATAAAACCTATCACACCTCTATAAATTCTATTATATTATTTTTCACCTTCATAACTTAAATCCCTCATTAGGACACACTAGGCCTCTCTGCATACTAGGCCTTAAATTGTCAGTCATACATAGACCTTGATCACACTTTGAAACCTATTGTAATATTTTAAAAACCTCATCATCATTTCATAAAACCTCATATATTTATCACACACTACCACCCATCATCTCACAATCCTTAGACTTATCACCTCAACATGCTACCAATCTTGTGCCTTCTCACTAGGTCTCTTCATGCAAGAACTAAGCCTCAAAACTGACCTTGGAATTTATTTGAAGGATTCTTTGCCTCTTTCTCATGTTTACACAGATTTTATACACTATTTCATGCTTGTACTGACATAATTCACTAAGATTCACTATGTTTCATGCATGCACTTTCTCTTAGGGCTAGACTAGGCTTCTCAAGATTAGTACTCAATAATAGCTTACCTTATATTGAACTCGACATTCCATAAACCTCAAAGGAGTTACCAAGTTGCCTTCAAATTATCTCTCAATAGAGAGACAATATGTTGTCTTCAAATTTTCTATTTTCATAAGACTTCTTTATCACATGCCATTTCATCATGCATGGCCTCAATTCTAAATTTGACATTAATGAAATATATATTGACTTTGACATAAATGACAACAAAAATGACTCAACACCAAAAATAATAACATACCTAAATAATATCCCCCTCTATCATTGATGGCAAACATTTACACAAATATGATCTTTCATAACTCCCCAAGATAGATCTTCTTCAAACTGACCTTTTTCCCAAATTAGAACTTTCTCCCCCTTTGACATTAGTTACAAAGGGTCAATTCTTGGAAACTATTTGACCCTTAGACCTGAAATAACACACCTTTTCTCTCCAAAAAAACTCATTATCTCTCTTTGACAATAACTCAACACACATTAGACTCACATACCTACTCTTGGAGCATGATTGTCTCCCCTTGTCTCCTTGAGATATTTAGACATTATCAATACTATGATGTGGTTTGATCAAGTCATCATACAAAATATTTATGAAAAATCTCATTTGATCACACCTAAAATAGACTCTTGAATGAACCTTGGATATTAATGTCAATAAAGAACACAAAACTCCCCCTAATACTAAGCATCCATCATGCTTATGCTCATTTCTAAGTGCCTACATGAAGCCTAATGGAGTCACCTCTTCTCTCTTGAGTATTAAAACAACATAAACTCAAGAGATTCCTAGATCTTCATGTCCTTACTAGACTAAACTTTCTTCATGATCCTTTTAGGCTTGAATTCTTCAATCTCTATTTGAACCCCATCATGACTTGGTCTATTTGACCTGACATCTTCATCCATAATCTGAGCTGATAGGGAGAATTCTTGACATTCCTTTACATCTAAACTATGTTTCACCATGGAAAATAGTCTAATTGTATTTGTAATATTGTCATCATTCACCTTAGCTACCTTTGGTTTACACTCTTTATTTTGTCTTCTCTCTTGCATTATAAGAGTTAACTTTCTTATTTTGGTTTGAGAATCCATATTTACAATACTTTGAAATATGGCCAATCTTTTAAAAATTGAAACACACCATGAACCTTACCTCTTGATGGATGATTTTACTCATAATTATATGCATATTCATTCTTGGAGGGCCTTCTACAATGCCTTACTCTATGAACCAATTAGTTGCAAGAATATAAATAACCACTAAAAGGTTTACCATACCTTATATATTAGGATGCCTGATAGTATTAGCCTTAATTCTACCAGTACCCTCATTTTTTGATTGATCATTGACCTTATTGATCACATTCATGTTCTTATTTTGGTATATATTAAAACCAAGGCATATTTTATCATTAGCAGTCTTTTGACTACTTAGAAATATGTCTAGATAACTGGTACTCTTTTCAAACTTCACAAAAAAATTCATATTACTGGATGCTTGATCCATCTCAACTCTTAAATAATCTATAATAGTTGCATACCTTGCACATTCTTCTTTATCCTTTAGGCTTAAAATCATAATCCCCATTTCAGTCTCCACTTAATTGATTATTTCCTCTTATTCCTTGGAGTTCTTACTCAGTCTAGCTTCAAATAATTTGATTTACTCCTCATACATAGTATTTGATAAGAGACCTCATCACCTTATTTTTCTTTTTCACCATCTTCATTTCTTATATGGTATTCATCAACTCAACTTCAAATTCCACCTCATTTTCTTCTTCATTTTAATCACCAACAACACTACCAATTCATATGGACTCTTCTTGATTTGAATAAATTGATTCCTCAACCATGAAGAGAACTTCACTAACATTAGGACCATTATGTTCATGGTAACTCTGATAATCACTTCTCTCACTCTCATTAGATGAGTTGAAATATTCCTTGGTGTAAAGGCTTCTTTTGTTCTTAAAAAAATTCTTCTTGTCATCATACTTTCTAAGGTTTTTCTTGCTCTTATCATACCTATAGGACTTTTTATCATCATCATGACCTTCATCATTTTATTCATCATCCTTTAACTTATGATTATGAGGGTATTTGTTATAAAATTTTCTAATCTCTCCACAATTGAAGCATTTAAAGCTTAACTTACCCTTGTATTTATGTGAACTTGTCTTTAACTTTCTTATAAACATAGCTATCAACTCATCATCATCAATATCAGATTCATCATTATCTTTGACTTTCTTACCTTATGTATTCTTCTCTTTTGACTTATTTTCTACCTTGAAACTAGCTTACTTTTCCTCATCTCATAGGTTGTTAGGTTACCATGAAGTCCATCCATCTATAGCCTAACTAGATCTTGTATTTATTCAACAATAAATACTTTCAAATCAAATTTGGGAGTTAGAGATCTCAAAAACTTTTAAAAAATAGTAAAAAAAATAATTATTCACCTATGTCTCTTGTGATGTTGACCACTTCATCAACCTTCAACAAGTAGGCTACAATGGTCTCATATTCATTCATCTTTAAGATTTAAAACTACCTTCTATGATGCATACACTTAACTTTGAAATATAAAACAGCCAAAAAATAACATGGATATAAAATAAATGATCCTAGTGTCATAAAAAAATTAATTTTATTTCACAATATAGGTAAAAATACCTCAAACTAATAAAATAAATGACCAATCTCATGTCTTCACCCTACACAGACTTCACTATGAGAACAACTATTTGCTTGTTTATGATCATCATAAAAACTTATAATCAAATGAGATATGAGATCCATTTTAACCCATCCCTAATCTCATTCTCACTACTATCTAGTTTTATAACTATCTTCCTTATTAAGCATATTTAGCTATGGGTCAACTTTCATGACCAGTTTAGCATATTTAAGGTCTAAAATATAATTAAAAAACTTACACATGCACAAAATTAAATTCTCACACATAATTTTCTATTCATTTTTATCCTTTGACCTAGTCAACCCTACCTACTACATCAAAAGTTTGAGAAATAAAGGGCTTCCTATAACTTCTACTCACTCTTCTAACAAATCAATGCCACTTGGGTAAACTTGGAATAGTCTTATAAATGTTCCAAACATTAAATTAGATCAACCAATCCATTATTATCCCTTTCTAACAAGATTTTTCCTATCGGTTCATAATGAGGGTTTTAGGAGGGTTTAAACTACCTTCCATTATTAACAATCATCATAAGGGATTACTCTTAAAATCCAAAACCAATGCAAGTAAATTAAATATATGACCCTTCCCCAAATTCCAAAAACTACTCAAGATCTCATGTAAATGGTTTCACATTCCAATGAGCATAAGAAAATCCTTCTCAAGTCTACAACACCCCATTATATGCACACATAAGACCTTAACACCAATTTTAATGCCTTCCCCTTTAGGATATGCCCTCAAAATTGGTCAAAACACTTAAAAAAACCTATCACAATATACCAATTATATTATGAACTTTGTCACCTTGTGAAATAAACTTGACCCTTCATTAGGTCACATTAGGTTTCTTTGCATACTAGGCCTTAAATTGCCAATCATACATAGACCTTGATCACACCTTGAAACCTCTTTTACTATTTTCAAAACCTCATTTTAATGTCATAAAACATCATATATTTCTCACACACTACCATCCATCATCTCATAATTCTTAGACTACTCACATCAACATGCTACCAAGCCTATGCATTCTCACTAAGTCTCTTCATGTAAGGACTAAGCCTCAAAACTAACCTTAGAACTCATTTTAAGGATTATTTTCCTCTTTATCATGTTTACACAAATTTTATACACTCTCTCATGTCTTTAATAATTTAATTCACCAACATTCACTATGCTTCATGCATACAACTTTTCTCAGGGCTAGAGTAGGCTTCTCAAGACTAGTACTGAATAGTAGCTTACCTTGTATCATGATCTTGAACTTGACATGCCATAAACCTTAGATGAATTACTGAGTTTCCTTCAAATTAGCTCTCAATGGAGAGATAATAAGTTGTCTTAAAATTTTCTATTGTCATAAGACTTCTTTGTCACATTCCATTTCACCATGCATGGCCTCAATTCTAACTTTGACATTAATGACATCTTTCTTGAATTTGACATCAATGACAACAATAAGAACATAATTAGAAAATTGTGCTACAAAGTATTTGTTCATTTCATATCCTATGATTACTATTCACCTTCTACTATAATATAATTTATCTTACACCGAGGGTAAATTAAAATTATGTACAACAATATTACATCCCACATAATTTGCAGGGGTTATAATGAGACCAAATGTGCCTCTAAACTTTTCAAATTTATATATTCCAAGTTTTTTTAAGGATATATGCTGGTTTTTATACATTCAGACTATCTATAAATTTCACACTTCCATATTTCATATAACTCCAAATCAAATGAGATTTTTTGTTGGTGTGCTTGTTTTAGTCATGAAAAACTAGATTCTTTAAAATTGTATAAGTGTTTTGAATTGTGAGTGGTGTTTATGAAACCTATGATATTTGAAAATATAAAAGAATCATTTTGAACCATACTATTACCATTTTTGCCTCTTAAGCCTCCATATATTATGCTTATACTAAATAAATGGCTAGAATTGATTGCTTCTATGACTTCTAAGAGATTAATATTATTCCTAAATTCATTAGGAAACCTAAAGTATACTTCCCATATTAAAAATCACCTTTAAAGTTGGAATATTAGTATCAAACTAGATTTAATTATAATTCCTTATAGCCCAAAATTTTGTGTACCCTTGAGATACCAATAACTCTCTTTGATGTTACGTAGTTGCTTTATTTAGGTTGTTGCATGAATCTTAAAAGAACACCAACAATAAAGGAAATGTTTATTATAGTTATGGTTACATACATTAGACTTAAAATGAGTGGTATATACTACATTATATATTCAAAATATTTAAGATCTTATTACGTCAACTTTAAATTTTGTTCCATGGGCATATTGATTAGTTTATAATCTGCCATTCCAAATTTTCATAGAATTACACAAATGTACATTTTTATGATGACAATGTACTTATGTTTTTGAATCACTTCAATACGTGACCCAAATATATCCTTTCAAAACTTTTCATCAATTATTATTTTAATTTTCCAATGTACTTTTAATTATCTATTATGATGAACATATCATCCACATATATAACTAAAAATATAACTGTTTTGAAAAGAAAAGGGCACCATATTCAAATTGAAATTATATAATTTATTCTTAACATGTCATCAATGATATTTTCATACCATGATATTAGGTATTTTTTTAATCCATATAATGATCTTAACAACCTGCACACCTAGTGTTCCTAGTCATCAATTGAAAAACCTTATACTTGACTCATGTAGATTAGTTATTTGAGATCAATCACCATTAAGAAAAAAATTGTTCACATCCATATGATGAAATTTACATTTGTTTTGTATTGATAAAAATAAATAATTCAAAATAGTATTACATTTCTATGTTGGTTTAGAGGTATCATTGTAATCAATTCCTTCATTCTGAGTAAATCCATTTGTGACAAGCCTTGTTTTGAGTTTTTCAAGTGAACCATCTGATTTTTCTTTTTCAAAAGACCCACTTAAAACCAATGGGTTTATATCCAATTGGAGGCTCAAATAACTCCTAATTTCCATTCTTTTCCAAAACATCATACTCACCTTCATTTTATTTTCTACATACGTCAATATTTTCAACTTGTTTGAAATAAATAGGTTCTCAATAAAAATAAATATTGAATTCTTCTTCTAGAGGGTCATATAAGGAAATAATTTATCTCTTATATTTAATTTATTTGAGTAACATGTCTAATTTATTAGTGTCTATATGTGCTCTTCAAGTTCTTATTTTTTCAACTTCATCAAGTATGACATATTTAAATGTCTATGTAGTAAATTTTGACATCTTTTTATTTTTCTATTGTATAATCATTGGTGCCTCTTTTTATGGATCTAAAAATCCTTTATTTTATGAAATATGTTCATCTCCTGATAAAGTTTCATTTTATTCCACATGGGGAGTGTTGTTTTCAATTACAAGAGTTAATATAAAATAAATTGTTCTGTAATTATAGGTCCCCCCTTCACTATTTATAACCTCCATATCAATCTCCTTGAAAACATCAAATATGGTATTTTTTTTTAATTTGATTTAATTATATGCTAGTTGTGTCCTTTAATTTTTTACAAAAGATAACATCTCATGCAATGACAAATTTCATACTTTTATCATCATATGCTTTGTATGCCTTTGAGGATTTTGAATGTCTTAAGAAGATGCATTTTCAATTCCTATGGCCCAACTTATTCATTTTATCATTGGGAATCAATGTGTAGAAAATGGATCTAAAAACCTAAAGATTTCATACTAAAGGAAGATGAATATACTAAACTTTATATGAATTATTCATTTGAAGCATTGATGATGGTGACATATTGTAGTGATACACTACCATTTAATTTTATTGTGCCCATAAATTCATATTTACCCTTTTAAATAGAACATTGTTTAAACCATGTTCATCATCATTTAGTTCTCCTATTTGCTACTACATGTTTTTAGGAGTATAAGGGAATATAATATTGTGTTTGATACAATTTTTATTTGGATAAGATTCAAACACATTTTATGTGAATTATCAATAATGTTTAGTCCTTAGTATCCTAATGTGATATTTTAGTTCATTTAAAATCATTATTCAAAACCTTTGAAAAGTTGTGAATGCTTATGATTTTTGATTCAAAAAGTATATCCAGGTCATTTTGTTGCAATGATAAATTAAAAACATGAAGTACTTATGACCACTAGTATAAATAATTGGTGGAGAACACAAATAAAAGTGAACAAACTATGAATTTTAGTCATCTACCCATGTTGACATTATAAATGGTTCCTTTTTGTATTTAGCCATTCTATAATCTTCACACTTTTCAATATGTTTGGGTAGAGTTTGAAAATCTACAACACAATTATTTTTCATTGTTCAAATCTTGTTATAGTATGTCAAAATAATTAATTCTAGAGAAGACTACATGGAATTCATTCTTCAATGAGATGAGAAACATTTCTTTGAATTTAAGGCTCACCTCTAAGTTTTAGCAAATTACCTTCCTCAAATCTAGTCAATATGATTGTATTGTTACTTTTTCTTATAATTTTTACCTCTCCATAATATTTCAAAATAGAGTGGAATTATTGTCAATCAAGAAGTTTAATTTAAATTGAGGAATGTATATGATATTTTTTAGAATGAAATTTGAATACTTGGTGACTTAAGTAAAATTTTACATTTAATTTTATCTTTTACACTTGTTATGTCTATCAAATACATAATACAACATCTTTATTCATGAAACCTATAAAATAAGTCCCTTCAAAAAGTCATGCTGTGTGTCACGAGTATCTAGGACATATTAGTTAAATATTTAGCAATTGTGACAAGTAATAAATTTAAAAACAAGAAAGGAGACAAAAGTATCTCCTCTATTCATAGTAGAGGCTCCCTTTATTGAAAAAAGGAAAATCTAAACTAACCCTATTCACAATATTCATAGGTTGAATAGAGTATTGATTTGTACTACTTTAAACCAAAAATAAAAAGGAAAGGAAAGGAGACAAAGGGTCATGCATGAATGATAAAACACATATTCAATCCAACACATGACAAGAAATTTATTATGAAAAATCACACTCTTGTTTGATATTAACAAAACTATTACTTGAATAAATAGATATGCATTAACATGATAAAAATACACATAAAGAAAGAAAATTAAGAAACAAAGTTTTAGAATTTCCATGTGTTCTTAGTTTAAGAGTGGATACAAAGTTTATTTCTCATTAATTTAAAAAATATATATAATGGGCATCAAACAACCCTTTTATAATTGGCATTCCTCCTATTTATAGAGAAAGGAGGGATTGGATTGACCCTTCACATACATGTGAGATTTGATAGTCCTATTTTCATCTTATTATATTTTTACTAATTTTTTAATTTATACAAAAGGAAAAATTAAACTTTCCCAAAATAAAAAATTGTCAAAAATAAAAATGAAACCTATAACATCTTAGGCTATCTTCTTTGGGGTGACAGTTAGTGTTAAATTATTTGGAGCAAAAGAAGAGATTTTGGATTGTTTAGGTACCTTTAAATTTTCTAAATTTATTTATTGCCTCAATGATTTTCCTCATCTTATGGACTACAATATGCTTTAATCATGTCAGCCATATTTTGGATACCAATAACAAGGAATTTATAACTTCTCATACTTTGGTTAGTTAGTTATTCATTTATTAAAGGGAAATGTGGAGTTTGTTAGAGTTTTTTTAGTGATGTCTCCATGTCATCCAAGAGTGTTCATGAGGTGTCAAGTGTGCTAATGTTTTTATGACAAATTGTGTGAGATATCTTCATTGATGTCTTTTGAGCCATAATTACTTAGTTTGTTATGATATTTCATTAGTATGTAGAATGACCAAGGGTTTAATATGATTTGATTAAAATGTATAAAAATGTTTCCTTAATAATATCCTTGTGGTGAATATGTTTGTGTGTAAGGTATGTGACATGTTTGAGTAAGATGGTATAAGCAAGGTTTGATGCATTTGAATGTTGAGTATATGCATGATTCATATGTTTCAAATATAATAGAAAGGATTCATGATGTTTATATAAGGTTTAATAATCCATTATAGGTGATATGAAAACTTTGGAATGCTCATGTGCTTGTCTACTTGTCAAATTAGGCTGAGAGAGCATGTTGGTGATGTCAGAATTAAAGGAGCAGTTTGATACATGGATGGAATCCAATATGAAAGGATAATATATGTTTTAAGTTTTAGGTTCATTAGATGTATAAAAAATTTTATTAAAGTTCAAATAGGGCTTCCCAGGCTAGTTTCATAATTTCCATACTTAGCCATTTTTGCACAAAAATATGACTGTTGGAATTCGAATATTTAAATTTATAAAGGAAAACCAGCCTATAGTATTTTTTTTATAACTTTTGATAATGGATGAATTTGATGATGGATTGAAAATAAAAGTGGTAAATAACTCCAATGTCTATCCATAAAATATGGTTTCAAGCTTTGATTGGTTGTACATGTGAATTTATTGTGGTTTAAAGTTGAATAAGGCTTTGAATTTCTTATGCAAGTGACCCAAGAAGGGTGTTTTAGTTTGTATTGATGATATTTGGACCATGTTTTAGAATCCCTTAAGATCATTTATATGGATTTTGGAGGTTTGACCAATTGATATTTAGTATGAACCATTGCTTAAAAGTTGTCCTTTCTTTCATCCATCATGGCGATCATGGTTAATGCATTGAATTGATTGGTTTGAGTTATGAATAGGTGTCTTGATATTGTTTTTATATTTTGAGGATGTATTATGGGTTTTTTGCCATGGACCCATGATCTTAGAAGTGATATAATTTTTCTATTTTTCTTGGTGAAGTGTTAAAGGGATGAATAGGTCTCCATGAGACCTAATGAAGACTTGAGACCTAATGGAGTGTTCCAAGTGTAAGCGAGTGACATGAAGTATTGTATAACTTTTTGAGCATGTATATTGCATAAAATAACTTTTGGTTAAGTATCTAAAAGTTTTATCTTGTTTAGTGAGGGCTATTTTATTATAAAAGAGTTCACATGGGATGTGTAGCTAATGAGGGGTAATGTAATAGGCCTAGTGTGAAAGTTAGTGCCATTTGAAGTATGGATGACCAAGATATGGGTTAATTAGGATATGTATGTCCTACTTTATATTTTTGTGTTTTTTCATGTATGTAATGTGATTTGGATGATAGTTATAATTGCTCAAGTGAGTGTGTGGTATAAGAAAAGGCCTAATAGGCTTGTTTGAGCTAGTTAGACAATGGGAGAATGAAGTGAATAGTGTGAGAATTTGTATAAGGGTAAGAGGCCATAGAATCGATTATTAAATAATTTTAAATATATGATAAGGGTCTTAAAGTGTTTGTTATAGGTTTGACTATGTGTATAAAGATAGTTTGAGTGAAGAAGAAGAGGGTGACCTAGTTGAGTGATTGAGTTGGTCCTTGATCATCCAAGGGGTTGTATCCTCCTTGCTGGTTGGTGCTAGTTAAAGGTCAAGTGGGTGCTTGACTAAATTAAGGAGTGGATGCTCCTTGATCAGTTGGTTCTAGTCTAAATTGAAAAAATACATTAATATGATAGCATTCCAAAGCTTATTTTAGTGGGTTTTCTCCCCATGAGGTTTTCCCACATAGATCTTGTGTTATATGTGTTTTTTCCTCTTCATGCTTTATCTTAATGTTTTATATTATTCATAAATTAATGATAAATTATCTATATAAGTGTATTTAAATTTGATTAATTGCACCACTAATTCACTCCCCTCTCAGTGATTGTACCTACAATAATTGGTATCAAAGTAGGTTTTTTATAAGAAGCTTAATAACTTGAAGGATCTTAAGGATTTGATGATAATTAATGATTTAATGAGTCATATTCAAACCAAATTTGAGTTAATTATTTAAATAATCAATTAAGATAAGATGATGATTTAGGATCTTAAGGATCAAATGAGGGCTATAAGTGCATGTTTTAAAACAAAGGAGATTGAGTGTGATCTAGTCAAGACTATTCTTGGTTTGTTGAAGAATGAGCATGAGTAGTTAGTTATAAATATGATCTACCTAAAAATTAATAAATACAAATTATATCAGGTCAATATGTGTGGAAGCACCATGGGCAACATGAAGAAGTCAATAAGATAGCCTAACGCATCAAGGTACTCATCTTACTTTCATGGTCATTGTTATGTGTGTCATAAGAGTGGTCATATTGAAAGATTATGCCAAAATGGATTTGATAGATCTTAATGGTATCTCAAAGGACATGGAACTTATAATGTGCATAGAAAAGGTCACACATGGGTGTGGAGACTAAAGTCAGCAAAGGCAGTCCAAATGACTCCAAGAGTGAAGAAGCTTTACTTGCTAAGGTATAAGAAGACTCAAACAAGAAGGTATGTGAAGAATCCTTATTTTCAAGCATTGTATAAAAATAATTGGATACTAGTTCTAATATGCATATTTATCAAAAGGTATCATTTGTTATAATTAAGCACGAGCCTTTTCAAAATAACATATTATCAATTTTTTGTGATATTCATATTTAAGGTAATTTGGTTACATAAAATGAAGAAAAGAGAAGCATTGTTGAGGCTATTATACCAAAGATGGTTGACAAGCATAATAGGTCTCAAAAGGAAGATAATTAGTCTACCAAGTGTATGAGTCTCGAGGACGTAAGAGAGGAGATGTGGGCATCTCCTAGATTCACTTTGTTCTAAGACCTTATGGAGTAAGGATGTCTCTCTCTAGGCTTCTTGGAGATATTATTTTAGTTTGTGGAAGCATGTGAAGGCATTAGTGATGATATGAAGGATGATCATTAGATTGTTTGCTCAAGGCAATTGACTATCTCAATCAAGTCTAATTTAAAATATTAGTTTATCCATCATTTTTTGGTTATTGCAAGATGGTGACTTAGAATACAAAGATAGATAAGGGGTATGAATATTTTATAATTAGTCTTGAAGACCAATGCTAGTGTAAGTAGTGTCATTGTTTATAATATCTCTTGGATGTCATGATAAGGTCTTAGAAGGTTATGATGATATGCTACAAGTATAATGAATATTCATAGTGATCTAAAGATGTCTATATCTCTAAGTTTACATACACAAAATATTTGAAAAGGTTTGTCAGAGGTTTGCTTTAATTGTTTACAAGACCTGTATGACTGAGTATTATCGAGAAGGAGCCTTGTAAGAACTAGCACCATGATGGTTTATAGAGTTCAAAGGGGATTTATTGTTATCCTAGTTAAAGAGAGAAAACATGATATAAGTGAGAGCATATGAGATTCTACATGTTTACGTAGAGATGTCATGTATGCCAAAAAGGTCAATATTAAAGCTTACTTGTTTGTCATTAAAAGCATGAAGCTTGTAGTAGTGGCCTAGAGAGCATAATATTATGGAATGAAGAGTCAATCATGGTGGAATATTAGTAGATGGGCATGATATCTTGTTAAACAATGATGAATAATTAATTAGTGTTGATAAGGAATTGAAGAGTGTCTAAAGGTGATCCCAAGGAGGAGAGTGTTCTGTGTAGATTTATTCTTAGACTTAGTGTGAGCACTACCTAGCCTAATCAGGTATTTGGACCTAATTCCAAGGTGTTGAAATCCTAGGAGAGAATTTTTAGAGGCATAAAAGGATGTTGGACATATTTTCAACATGGGAATAAAAAATTTAAAGTGTTAGAGGCACAATCACTAAGAGGGAGAGTGAATCAATGAGCCTAGATATTTCAATTCTAATTCCAATCCTTTCAAACTAGTTAACATATATCAATTTGATCAAGAAATATTAAAAAGAGAGATCATTCATTCAATGCATGCATAAGATCAAACACAAAACACATAATTCTTGTGGGAAAACCTCATGGGGAACAAAACCCACTCTTAATCCTGTAACACATGGACTATTTGTCCTATAAGAGATTAAAAACAAGAGATTGATCAAGTCCTTCTAACTAGGATTTAGTGAAACAATCAATTATTTTTGACCTAAAGCCTTCATTGAAACACCTATTTCACAAGGCAAAAACCTCTAAAGAAGATCAAGTCTTTTAGACACTTATATGAAATGAAAAAATCCAACTTAGAACTAATGCCTTCAACACCTAATGATAGATCTCTTATTTTCTAACCCCTACACAAACTCCCTCTCTATCTCATATAGACCTCACACTTAGTCATTCCATAATCACTCTCCTTCTTCACTCAAACTATCTTCATATGCACACTCAGATCTCTTTGCATATCCTCAAACTATAAGAGCACTATTTTAACATCATTAATATGACCTAAAGGTCATACACATAGTCAAAAAACTATTATTCTCATCAACACATCTAATAGACACACTACCTATCCTCTCTTCTTTGATTCAACATTCAATCTATGCCAATTAGCCTGGAAACCATCTCCTTTGGTTTCTCTATATATAAAGTCTTCATGATAAAAAAATTCCTAGTCAGCCATTAGACTTGCCTTAACCCTTAAGTCTTATCTCACATCAATACATAGCTTGAAAATAATCTTCATATGTCATCCATATCATCTATGGGTCACCCTTAAGAAACTACACCTTTCAATTATGCCCTTGTATCCCTTATAGGTCTCATAGATACCTATTCACCCATTTATCAATTCATAAAGAAAAAAAAGAATATAATACCACTTTAAATTACATAGGTCCACTTCACTTGAGCACTTTCACATTTTCAAATGCTTATAATCATCATTGCTCTCTTTTATGCAAGCTCAATCAACTCAAATAATAACCTTATTCATAAGGACACCATGAATGAACACATAACTTCTTAAGCTTTTTTTATACTAAATATCAATTGGTGAAGCTTATAAATACCACATAGATCATCCAAAAGGATTCTAAAACACTTTCCAATATATAATTCATCATGATACATCCAAACAATAACAAACCAAGCTCGAACAACCTTCTCAGGTCACTTATAGTCAATGGTAAAACACATAGTCAAATTTGAACATTCATCATTTTGAATCTACACCCTTTTGGACCTTAAAATATATGTTTATAAATGAAACTTATATTCCTCTACAAATTCTCTTTTTACATAATGAGTAAATTCTATCTGTATCAAAAGAAATGGCTCAAAAACTAGACACTGGTCTTTCCTTTATTAAATTCAAATATTTGAATTCAAATGGTCATAATTAGGCTTCAAACACCATGCTATCATCTCGTGTCCTCTCTGATTAGACAAAACACACACCATAAATCTTCCTTGAACTAACTCAATATTTACCTTTGACCACTCACCATTGGATCTTCATATTGACTATTTGACTTAATGTGCTTTGTTAATCTCTTGTATATATCTTGGTCTTTATCTATGATAAACATTGGACACTTTCAAATCATCTTGCTCAATATGCACCATTAATTTGTATATGTAAAAACATCTACTCAACATTTTATCTTAGAAGAAGCTTGATATCTACCTCTACTCAACATTAAAATTCAAACACTTATTCTCATTTCGTTGCTTCCTGACACCTTGGAACAAACACGCTCTATTGATCCTTTTGTAAGGATCTTGATATCTAAATTTATTAACTAACAAACACTTTGAGTCCTTTGACTCAATAGGAATCATTAGATTAATCTATATGATCACCTATGAACTGTTAGATCTTCATTTGGTCCTGATAATTATCTCTTGCAAAAATGACTATGGGAACAATTGTAATCTACTTGGAAGGCCAATTTTAGACCCTAATAATTTTTTTTGTGCTTAGATGCATGATATGAAATTTACTATATAATAACTAGACATAAAACTAAACAAACCCATATGATAAGATCATTATGAAACTAACACATGTGTGAAATATGATTACATCAAAATTCCTATTCAGCTTTTGTTGCCATATGCAAATTTGGTTATGGGAAAACATTGTCAAACTACTTGGAAGCTCAATTTTCGACTTCCATATCTTATGTCATGCTTAGTTGCATGACCTAAGATTTATTTCATAAGATCTAATCTCATAATGGAATTCAAACATATATCTAGATACTCCTAAAATTTTCATATGTATGATATATGATATCACCAATTTGCTTACTTGGTTTTATTTGAACATAAAAAACATTATCAAAATGCCTAGGAGCCCAAATTTACACACACATATCTTTGGTTACAATCCATCACATGACTTGAAACTTGGAACATAGTAACTTGGGATTAATGTGAGCATAACCATATGACCAACTCCTCTTGACTCATCCACACATGGTAATTTTAACATCATCAAACTGCCTATTAGATTTTATATCATTGGACCCAAAATGTTTAGATGAAAACTATGGACTACCAGATGAATTTTACTTATGCACAAAAAAAAATTTAATATTTGACCTATGATAGGACCTCTTGCATAATCTCAATACTTCATACTCATATTTAATCATCTCTAGATAGATAAACTCTAAAGATCAACCGAGCCTACTTCAAACATACTAGGATAAGAATATTGCACACTTTGTCATTGTCACTTAGACTATCAAGGTACTTAATCCATTCAGATGGAAATATTAATGACATGACCATGACATCATTGAAAATTTCCCAACACAAATATCATCTATAATGGTAGAAAGGCCAAGATTGTGGTCTAGTCTTTGTATGAGAGACCTAGAGTGAAGACATAAGCTTGGTAGCTTGATAAGGTAAGTGGTATGTGAGTTATGTAAGGATTAATTATATATTGAGATCATTATTTGATGGTATTTGACATGTTGAGGATGTTTTAAGATTAATATAATAGGTTTCCAAGTGATTTCAAGGGTCAAGTCTGATTGGTGGTTTTAGACCCATCATGTTAGTGGCCTAATAAGGTCCAAATAAGGGGTCAAGGCGAGTTTAAAAGCTATTTTAGAATATTTTAGCATGTATTATGGTTTTATATGTTTTATCAAGCATATGAACCAATTGTAAGTTTAATATTTGAAGATAAAAGCATAAAAAGTTGTTTTGAGATCTCTCAAGGTGACCAAAATGAGGTATGCTAGCCCAAAAAGAAGTTTTAGTGTTTATTGGAAAGTGTAGACTATGAATGGGAGTCCAATAAATTAATAGTAAATGGGGAAGTGTCATAATAATAATCTCCAAGCATTGGTTTTTAGATTGAGGTCCTGAGCTCTATAAATGATTACTAAGACTTCAAATAAGGTTAAACCCTCTTAAAACCCTCATGTTGACTCGATGATGAAGAACTTGATGTAAATGGTTTAGAATGGTTTGTATAATCTAGTTTGATGTTTTGATCTTGTATAAAAATCTCTAAATAACTTGTAAGTGGAATTCATTTGTCATAACTATGATTGGAACCTAAAGAAAAGGTGTTGTTTATAGAAAGTTGGTGTAGCAATCAATATTGACATGGTCAAACTATATAAATAAATGAAGGAAAAATCCTAAGAATTTTTATTTTTTCTCATGGTATTAATTGGATGAGTTATAGGCATTAAGTGTGTTTTTTTATTAATAAATTTATCCTATTGCTAATCTGCCAAATAGTGGAAACAATGACAAAATCTAGGTATGAGTGAATCTGTTTAGGGATGGATTTTAGTTATTTAGGGATGGAAAAAATAGTTTGGGGTCTTATTTAAAGACCTATTACACCTACTCCCATGGTTTATAAGTTGTGAAAATTATTATATACTAACAATAAGGTGATCTCAAGATGGCTTGTCTAAAATGATGGTGAAACTAGTGAGAAGTTACTAGTCTATATGAAAAGGTGTTTTGAGATGCATTATATATGTTGGAATGTCTAAGGATCATGGAGGTATTAAATAGGTCTTGGAGGTTCCATCCATGTTATTTATTCATGTGGTTGTGTGACAAAATTAGTTTTATGCTTCAAAATTCTAAGACAGTGTTTTTGAGTGCTTGAAGGCCTAATAGGCCTAAGGCTAATTATGAGGTTCAAGTGGTGAAGTGTTATAAAATGTGGTGTGGACCAAATTTAAGCTTAAGATATGTCTATTAGTGTTTAAAACAAAGTTTTTAATCCATTGGTAAAGACTATTTTATTTAAAAGAGGTTTGAGGGTAACGTGTGCTAGTGGAGGTTTGAGTTGGTTTGATAGTGTCCAAAGGTTGCCTAAGCTCAGATGACTTAGGGGAATTTTATTTTAGTACTCCTTAGGTATATGAATATTTTGTTAGAATGGTATTCTCAGTGACATAGGGATAATTTTCAGATGTTATTGAGTTCTAGTGAGGTCTTAGGCAGAGAAAGAATTAGCCCACTTTGTCATTGTGTCAAAGGGGGAGAAAGCACTAGAGGAGGGGATAAAGAGCTTGAGCAAGAGAGAGTTGATTTGGTAACTTTTATGATTATTGTGTACAATTGATGATGTAAATGAAAAAGGGGAAGATTATTATAGTTGTTTTAGTGATGTCTCCATGTTATCCAAGAGTGTTCATGAGGTGTCGAGTGTGCTAGTGCTTCTATGACAAAGTGTGCTAAGGTATCTTGTGTGAGATATCTTCATTGATGGTTTTTGATCCATAATTACCTAGTTTTTTATGATATTTAATAATTATGTAGAAGATACAAGGTTGTATATGAATTTATTCATAGTTCTAATAATGTTTCCTTAAGAATATAATTGTGATGAAGATGTTCTTGTGTAAGGTATGTGACATGTTTGAACAAGATGGCATGATCAATGTTTGATGCATTTGAATTTTGAGTATATGCATGATTAATATTTTTAATTTATGATGGAAAGGATTAATTATGTTTATATAATTTTTGAAAATCCATTACACATGATAGGAAGACTTTGGAATGCTTGTGTGCTTGTCTAGGTCAACTTAGTCTAGTTGTCAAATCGGGTTGGGAGACTAGGTTGGTGATGTTAGAATTTGCATGTGTGAAGGTCTTAAGAGAAATTTAATACATGGATGGAGTCCAATATGAAAGGGAACATATTTATCAAGTTTTAGGTTCATTAGATGTAAAAAAAAAAAAGTTATTAAATTTTAAATAGGGCTTCCCAGGCTAATTTTATTATTTCCATACTTAGCCATTTTTGCATAAAAATATGACTATTGGAATTTAAATATTTGAATTTATAAAGGAAAAATAGTTTATAGTATTTTAATTGTGACTTTTGATAATAGAAGAATTTTATGATGGAGTGAAAATAAAAGTGTCAAATAAATCCAAGGTCTATCCATAAAATATAGTTTCAACCTTTCAATGGTTGTACAAGTGCATTTATTATGGTTCAAAGTTGATTGAGGGTTTGACTTTCTTCTCTAAATGACCTGCAAAGAGTGTTATAGTTTTTATTGATGAGATTTGGATATTTAATGATGATTTATATATTTGATAATGTTTTATACTACCTAAAGATAATTTTTATGGAATTTTGAGGTTTGACCAATCAATCTTCAGTATGAACCATTTCTTGCAAGATGTCTTTTCCTTCATTCATCATGGTGATCATGGCTAATGCATTAAATTGATAGGTTTGAGTTATAAAGAGGTGTTTTTAGATGGTTTTTATCCTTTTATGATGTCTTCAGGTCATGTGTCATGGCCCAATGCTCTTATAAGTGATCTTATGTTTCTATTTTTATTGGTGAAGTGTTAATGAGATGAATAGGTCTCCATGAGACCTAATGAAGGTTGAAGCCTAATGGAGTGTTCCAAGTGTAAGAGAGTGACATGAAGTAGTGTATTACATTTATTGAGAATGTATAGGTCATGAAGGACATAATGGTTAAGTATATAAAAGGTTTATATTGTTTAATGAGGGATATTTTAATGTACAAGAGTTCACATGTAACATGTGGCTAATGAGGTCTAATGTATTAGGCCTAGTGTGAAGGCTAGTTCCATTTGAAGTATGGATGACCAAGAGATGGGTTAAATAGGATATGTAACATGTCATAATTGATATATATATTTTATTTCAAGTATGAATGTGCTTTGGCCAACATGGATAATTTCTTGAGTTAGTGTTTGGTATAAGAGAAGGCCTAATGCTTGTTTGAGCTAGTTAAACAATGGGAGAATGAAGTGAATGGTGTGATAAATTTTATAAGGGTAAGAGGACATGGAATCTATCATAAAATAATGTTGAATATATGATAAGGGTTTGAAAGTGTTTGTTTTAGGTTTGAACATGTGTATGAGAATAGTTTGAGTGAAGAAGAAGAGGGTGACCTAGTTAAGGAAAGGACCTTAATTGGATTTTATGAGGTAGAGAGGTAGGTTTTAATATGTTATAGAAATATAATTCCATAATTATGTGTATTATACATCATATAAAAGGTGGATATCAATCTAGAGGTGATTGAGTTGGTGCTTGATCATCTAGGGGGTTATAGCCTCCTTACTAGTTGGTTCTAGTGAAAGGTTAAGTGAGTGCTTGACTAAATTAAGAAGTGTGTGCTCCTTGATCAGTTGGTGTTGGAATAAATTGAATCAATAACTTTATAAGAAAGTATTCTAAAGCTTTTTTTAGTCGGTTTTATCCCCATGAGGGTTTCTTACATAGATATTATGTTATATGTTTTGTTTCCTCTTCATGCTTTCTCTTAATGGTTTATATGCTTCATAAATGAATGATCAATTGTTTATATAAGTGTAATTAAATTTTATTAGTTGTATCACTAATTCATCCCCTCCTCTCTCAGTGATTATACCTCTAATATATTTCACTAAATACTATCATTAAATAAATACTGAAGGAATTTTCTTTGAACATGTCTTCTTTGATCAACTTTTTGAATTGAGACTTTATTTCATCCATAGTGAATTGGATTGTGGAATCCTCTAAAAAATAAAAATGCATTTCTTCAAGGTCTCTTGATGCAAGGAATAAGCCTCAAAATTGACCTTGGAATTTATTTGAAGGATTATTTACCTCTTTCTCATGTTTACATAGATTTTATACACTCTTTCATGCTTGTACTGACTAATTCACTATGTTTCATGCATGCACTTTCTCTCAGGGCTAGACTAGGCTTCTCAAGATTAATACTCAATAATAGCTTACCTTGTATCATGATATTGAACTTGACATGCCATAACCTTAGAGGAATTACTAGATTGCCTTCAAATTATCTATCAATAGAGAGACAATAGGTTGTCTTCAAATTTTATATTGTCATAAGACTTCTTTGTCACACACCATTTCATCATACATGGACTCAATTCTAAATTTGACATTAATGACATATATATTGACTTTGACATAAATGACTTGACTTTGACATAAATGACAACAAAAATGACTCAACACCAAAAATAATAACATACCTAAATAATATCCCCCTCTGTCATTGATGGCAAACATTTACACAAATATGATATTTCATAACTCCCCAAACTAAATAGATCTTCTTCAAACTAACCTTTTCTCCCAAATTGAAACTTTCTCCCCCTTTGAAATTAATTACAAAGGGTCATATTATTGGAAACTATTTGATCCTTAGACCTGAAATAAAACACCTTTTCTCTCTAGAGGAACTCATTAGCTCTCTTTAACAATAACTCAACACACATTAGACTCTCATATCTACTCTTACAGCATGATTGTCTCCCCTTGTCTCCTTCAGATATTATAGACATTATCAATACTATGATGTGGTTTGATCAAGTCATCATAAAAAATATTTATGACAAAACCCCTTTGATCACACCTACAATAGACTCTTGAATGAACCTTGGATATTAATGTCAATAAAGAACACAAAAATCCCCCTAAGACTAAGCATCCATCATGCTTATGCTCATTTTTGAGTGCCTACATGAAGCCTAATGGAGTCACATCTTCTCTCTTGAGTACTAGAACAACATAAACTCAAGAGAATCCTAGATCTCCATGTCCTTACTAAACTAAACTTTCTTCATGATCCTTTTAGGCTTGAACTCTTCAATCTCTATTTGAACACCATCATGACTTGGTCTATTTGACCTGACATATTCATCCATAGTCTGAGCTGATAGGGAGAATTCTTGACATTCCTTTACATCTCAACTATGTTTCACCATGGAAAATAGTCCAATTGTATTTGTAATATTGTCATCATTCACCTTAGCTACCTTTGGTTTACACTCTTTATTTTGTCTTCTCTATTTCATTCTAAGATTCAAATTTCTTATTTTGGTTTGAGAATCCATATTTACAATACTTTGAAATATGAGCAATCTTTTGAAAATTGAAATACATTATTCCTCTTAATTGAAACACACCATGACCTTATACTTTTCTCTTCCAACTTGAAATTTCTCTTGAATTTCACCTAAATTTTGATTCATAATTTCAATATTCTGAAGGATACATTCTAACCATTTTCAAAAGGTATCATCTTCATCTTTGTCAAAGATTCTAGCCTTAACTATCACATCAGTCTCAATGTCAATTATTTTCTCAAATATATCCTTTCACATTCTTCTAGAGGTTTAATTCATTGTCATAGGATTTGATTTATAGATTGATATTGATAATATCAACATAAAATACACCATGTAATTTTATGACCTCTTCAATATAATTCATGCCATCCAAGAGCAACTCCTCAACCTATACTTCCAAATTTTTACCATACATGTCTTATATTTTGATGGTGGTTATGGAATATATACCAATCATAGTAAATCAAGAAGGAGAATCTACCTAAGGAACTATTATTTCCTTGATTGGAATGATAAGATAATTGACACATTCAATGAATTATCACACCTAATATTTTAATTGATCCTAAGTGAGTTCATCCTATTTAGATCTCTCAGTAATCTTATTTGTGGTTTTTCACAAATTATGAACATAAGTTTCCTAAGTTGTCTCTCTAAGAGATTCTATCTTCAAATTATAATCACTTGTAGTCATCTCTCCTAATTTTTATCAACATTAGCATCACTAATCTCCATAAATTTGGTTCCCAAGGGATTAGAGACTAACCTCAATTTAGTCTTTGCCTTCATGGGATGAAGGTTTTTGAGGATATTTTCAAATAGATAAAAATATTGAATTTACACCTCCACCACCTTATTTATTTTTCTCAATATTGGTTACATCAATTGAAATAACATTTGACTAAAACTAATCATTTGAGTAGTTGAAGGTGATGGTGTAAGTTACTTTTGAGGTAAATCCTTTGGATGAGGTGGAACAAATGGAGAAACTGAAGGAGATGCAGAGAATGTTATTTCAACGTCACTAATAGTTGTCTATTGAGCTACTCCATTAGAAGAGGAAAGATGTTATTGAGTTTTATTTGGAATTAATAGATAAATATCTTAAACTATGTAGGAAGACTACAACATGACATAATTATTGGCCTTTACCTTTCATCCCAAAATAGGGATTTCCTCATATTTTTTATAGGTGGATTTTGATTCTTGAGATCTTCTTCATCTCCACCATAAAAAAATATTTAGATTATCAAATTAGAACATTATCACTTCCCTTCCCATGAATTGTTAGAGATAACACAAGTGATTATTTTTGGGAGGGGTTAAGGTTTGTGATCTCTTAGAGCCACCTTTTCTAGTAAAATCTACCAATTTATTATCAAACCGTTCCTTGGATTGGTCAAACTCATGCTTGGTTCATGATTAAAAATCCATAAGGTCCTTAACAGAAAAATTGATGGTCTATAAATGGGAATGAATAAATCTTTCCACATAGATGGCAACAATGAGATAATACTTATCCTCAATCATGCCATCTAGAACCCACATATCTATGAAGGCCCTAATTTGTATTAAATTCATTATGATCTAGTCACACATTATTATGTTATACTCATTAGATTAGTATACATATTAACTCTTAAAATTTACTAAATGCTCATAATATTCACCAATATTGAGGTTATTACCCACAAATATCTTATTTTCAAAAAGATGCTCAGCTAATGTATGAATGTAGAGTGAATTAAGAGATTTAATATTCAATGTCCTAATCATTCACTACATTTTCACATGAAAAATTCCCTAAATATATATATTAAGAAGGCAATAATGAACACATGCCTACATATTTAATGTTTTTGTATTTCACCCAATTGTCTATATAATTTGATCAATATGATTTTATTATTAGCTAACCTAGGTAGCTATAGAGGATGTACTTCAAATCCGCCAACCCTAATATATGTGAACTTATGTAATTTGATGAATTATCTACCATAATGTGTAATTAGGCTTGTTAATTCCTCTTATATCCTTCTTCCTCAATATTCATCTAGAGATTGGACTAACTCATTGTTAATGCATCGTTGAATCTCTTGAAATGTTTATTTCTCTAATATAGATTCAATTGATGATAGAACTAATATAATTACATGGATACATCTACAATGGATCTCTGAGTGAGACTATAGTACACTCTTTGAGAAGCTAAAGAGTACACCAATTATGGGGTCATGAAGAATTTCTTTGTAACATCCACATTTATCAATTGTTTTAGGGCCACACTAGTAATTTCTCCCTATTTTATGACTTTTTCCACACATGATTTTCATCATCATTAACATCATTTGGTATACATTCATGGTGTTTTTTTGTTTCCTACTACTTGGTTGAGGAGGGTTATCATGATTGATAGATCTTATTTAAAGTAAGATCTATAAAATTTCCTCAGGAGTTTGGATATACAATTTCTATTATGGTTCATCTATGACTCATTAATGCTGGTCAAAGTTTTTTTGGGATTTTTATCTTAGAAGAGCTACCCTATTGAGACACTCATCCTTGTATATATGTCATGCACTAATATTATTCTGTCCATCCCCATTGATGTCCCATCCAAATTATCCATTAGAGACCCATTATTTGATTTTATCTCTTTGGTCTTTGGATCATAGTATAGAGCACATGAGAATACACAATAAGAGCATTATATTGAGGTAATAAAACTAGCTACTTTAGGATTTCCACTTTCTATCACATGAATAGTCATGGTACTATAAGTTTTCACATTGAGTTATTTGTGTAATTCTTCTAGATTGACATGGTTGATCTGAGAACCCTCAATATTTGAAATGTTGTTATCCCAAAATAATAATGAATCAAAACCCATTACTTATAATTCATTTTTTTTATTTTAAGGTTTTAAATTCTGATTTTGTAGGGGTTTGTTAATTAATTATATAAAGAGCCAAAAAGTTTTTATTTGGTTAAAATTAATAGGTTGTAGTGGTCATCAAATATTTTCATTTTCTTTATAAAAACCGTAAAAAATATATGTAAACCCTATAAATTTGTAAGAACTTAGGAAAATCAAAAATCTTTTAGGCTAAAACTTACTAAAACCATGAACCAAAAAAACTAAAATCCACACCACTAGGAATTAATTGGAAAACTAAATATTTTGATAATATTTTTACAAACATTCATCTTCATGGTAGGGAATAAAAGTTTGGTGGATAACTATGTTGTGTATGGATGGAGGAATGAGGATAAATAAGCCATGGAGTGGATTTTATAGTAATTTATGTGATGGTCATAAAATCATACCATTTGACATGTTAGGTTACATGTGGATGTATGTCTCACAATATGATAATGGTCTATTCATCCTCATAGACATGTCAAATGCAATCCATGTCTACATGTGAGTGTAGGCATAACCTCACATGTGACACATCTATGAGGATATGTGTAACATCCATAGGGGTGTGGGGAACATGGGCATGCATACATGGGTTTCAAATTTACATGTTTTTCATGGCCCAAAGTTTAAGGAAGCCTCATCTTCTATTTGTGTAGGGTGAAAAAACATGCCTCATAATTTTTGCAAATATTTTTCTCTTAAAATTTGTTTTAGACACTTAGGATTATTATTATCATATATTTTTATAAAATGTGGATTTGAAATTTTGACATTAAAATTTATATAATTTTCATGACGAAGATGAATTTTGCTTTGTCAAAATTGGGGAATAATAGTTGGCTCAGGTTGGGGGCATAGACTTGTGAAAGGACATAGGATGAAATATCATTTTCTCTAATTTTTAAATACAATTTTCCTATCCATTGGTCTAAAGGGTGTGATCAAAATGATAAAATAAAAAAAAAGAAAGAAAGATTATAAATGTAGAAAGGAAACACATGAAAAATCTAAATCACCTACAATGGAATTGGAAGATGAGTTCCATCTTTGTATTGCAAGTAATACATATTTTCATTAAAAAGGTTAGATATGAAAGGCCCCATCCATAGGGAGACTAAATTACAATGACATCCTCTTGGTTCTCTTATTTTATTCCAAAGTAGGACCAAAAACCTGTACTTTAAAATCATGCTATCATGCATTTGGATTGAACACTTATTTGGATTTTTTATAATGTGATGCAATGATATCAATCATTGTCACTCATTATTCTTCTAATCTAGTTATGAACATTATCTTATTTTCTAATACATCTTTGAATTGGTCATCATCTATAGCTTAAGCCAACCATAAATCTAGATATCCTAGGGAGATAGGAATAATTATAACTATACCATAGAGTAATTGGAAAGGAGACATTCTAATCACTGTCTTAGGTGTTATTTGATTATCCCATAAGGCATCATATAATTTCTTATGTACATTCCTCTAATTCTCGTAAACTAAATTGTGAAAAATGATGGTGATGTTATTATTTCTAGATTTTGTTTGACCATTACTAAAATAGAGATCCCATATTTATAGTAGAAACTAATCATTTTAGCTAATAATTTTTTTGAAACATTATACATGAATTTTTTCTGAGAGGCACCAAATCTAACCAATATGTTATCTTTTATGAAGTTGAAAACAACTTCAAAAGTGGTGGATCTTATATAAATGGCCTCTACCTACTTAGTGAATCATTCATTTTCCATAAACACATGAGTTTACCCTTCGTTAGAATGCAGGTTTAATTTTTTCATGAATTTCAATCCCTATTATTGAAAAGGTTCTTTAATGAATATAAATAGGAGAGGCAATGTATCTATTTTAGGCCATCCAATAAATTATTGGCAAGTTACACACTTTGACACCCATTTTTGTGTATATTTGAACAATGTTGTCCATTAGTAAAGAGATTGAATAATTTTGAAGGAGTTACAAAAAATGAAAATGTCCACCACAAGATTTATCATGAAGAGCTTCTAAAATATTCATCTGTGATTCCTCATTCATGCATCTTAAGAAAGTACCATATATAGATTTTTTGAATAGTGTTGTCCTAAATCATGTTTTTGTTTACATTTAAATTGAGTGTTCATTTATGTTTGGGATTTAGATGAGTCATACATTTGCTATACAATATAAAGTATGTGATGTTAGATTACCACTTTTTAAGAGAGTCAACAAAGACAATAAATGGTAGTTATTCACACTCTTCTCTATGTGAATCAACACTTTCAACAATCAAATAACAAATGCATTATAATATTGCAAACTTTGTAGTTTTTTTCTATAAAACATATTTGTTTACATTTGAGATCTTCTTTATTCTCTTCAACCTAAGATCTTGCTAAGTCAAAATTGATTTGACTGATGAATCTAGAACCATCACAATGGTGTGAGAGTTCAAGATGTAGAATTTAATTTTTTTTACTTCATTTACTATAGAATACATAAGATTTTTAACTAATTACTACTCAATTTCATGTCATTTCAGACCTTAACCCATGAAATCAATTGGATTTGTGATTAGTTATTCATTGTTTTCCACCAAAATAGTAGATAATGTATATTTAAAAGAATAACAATATGCAATTGAATATTTTTGAAAATATGAACAATTCAAAATAGGTGTCTTGGAAATATATTCATTAATTTAATTGAAATACTTATTCCTGTAATCATTCCATCTAAAAGATATTTTTTCCTTGCTTCATTTTTACAATGTGTCTAGTGAGTTAAATGAAGTTGGGAACCAATCTTCTAAGAAAGTTAACCTTACAAAACAATGAATGTGTCCTAGGTTTTATGGTGGGTATAGATAGCTATCGAATTTACTTTAATATTTTTAGACTAATAATAGTACATTATTTATAAATAATGTAACCTAAGATCTTAACTTTGGTTACTAAAAAGATAAAAAAATTAGATTTAGAGGTATCTTATGAGTTCAAGTTCACTCAAAAACCATTTTTTTAAGGTTTTGTAGTGATCTTACCTTTTCTTATAAAACATTGTAAGATCATCAACGTAAATCATTGTAATATTATTATTCATGTCACTAAAGGATAAATCCATTTCTCTTTGTAATATATCCCCAACATTAATGAAGCCAAAGGGCATCCTTATGTAGGTGAATGTTCTCCATGAGGCTGTGAATGCCATATTGTACTGATATTTTATAGTAACTTCAACCGAGTTATATCCATAAAAACTATCCAACATGGACATCGTTTAAAATCATGTGATAAATTTTAGAATTTAATCCATGATTATTAGAGGGTAGTTATCCTTGAGTGAGTCCTGATTTAGAGTGTGTAAGTTAATGTAAATCCTAACTTATCCATTTTCATTTCTTGTAGGAACAATGTTAAATATCAAATTATAATGGTAAAAAGAGAATATGATTATTTCACACATCATATTCTTGATTTACTATATATAGTACCCAAAATTTTAGGATTATGGTGTCAAAAAATTATCTAAAAGGATTAACATCAAGATTTAGTAGAATACTATGTTAGATACTCTTAGGTTTGAAAGACTTAAAATCAACATGGCACTAAGAAAAAATATCTCTATATAATTTAAATGGAGAAAATAATATCTTGTGTTTTTTCTTTGATCAAAATTTTCCATTATTGACATATCATGACTCCTCCTCTATACCAATGTTCAATCTCTCATATTTAGGTGACCCTCAGGTATCTTCTTGAATTTCATTCTTTACGTACCTATCATGCTTGTCAAACATTTCCTCTAAAAATACCAAGGATTTTGGGATATTAGTTCCTTTACTTTAATTAATTTACCATATAGATAATTATAATTATCATCATATGGTTCCAATATTTCTCCATCTTTATCCTCTATTAGAGAAGACTCCCTATATTTTTTTGGATAATATTTGATCATCATTGTTAAACACTTTCCAATGCTAAAATGTATTTGTAAAACTTTGGATATATATCATTTTAATTATATATTTATCTTTATTAAACTTTGGCTGAGGGATCAACAAATATGTAAATATAACTAGGGCATCCCCTTGTGAATTTTTTGATCTTGGGACAACATTTATCTTAAAAGCTTTGTAAGTTTTGATACAATCCCAAACCCTATTTTTTCAATGTTTGATTCTACCATTATTCAATTGGTACTTACTTATTATCTATTTCAAAACCAACTCAACATCTCCTTAAGCTTTGAGGTTTTGAATCCCAATTTCTTATGCTACCTATAATCTTGAACTTATAGTTGAACAACTTCCATCAAACTCTAAAGTCCAAACATCATTTGTATCTCCTTCTATGATTTTAAGAAGTTTAAGACATTACTAATTAATCATCATGTAGGTATTAGGACCTATTTACTCATTCAAAATGTCTACCTGAGGGTCATTTGATTTTTTTACCATAAATTTTACCTTTGGTTTTGATAATAGTTTTTTCATTTATTCCTTTAATAATAATAATAGCATGTTTTCATTCTAATTTGATTTCACCTACAACATATTTTCTTAAGTTTCTAATAAAAAACATTTTATAAATAAGAGAAATATTTTAAAATAGAATAGTCATCTAGACCCTCTTCTGAGCGAATGTAGCCAGAGAAGCATGTGTATATTTTATCTATCAAATTAATGGGACTTGTTACATTAAAATATGACTAAATTTTTTGGTGTTGGTTATCCCTAAAGAATGTAATACTTTGGTCATCACTACATTATCTAAAATTATTGAATCAATTATGTAATTATTTAGTTGGAAGCCATTAATGAACAGTAAAACATAGAAAGGCTCATACCTTTCATTCTTTGAGTAGAAAAAACTATATTATTATATAAAGTAGAGTCAACTAATCTGATATGCAATCCTTGAAGATGTGCACTAAGAATTTATCCTTTTATAAACATTAATAATCTATCCAATTTCTTAGGATTTGACCTAAGTTATTTGGTTTGATATATTTCAACCTTAGCATTCTTTATGTGATCAATTGTATCAAAATAAGAAGAATTTGAAGATTCTTTATTCAATAAAAAAATTAGAAGTTATGGGAATCCCTATCTTTTTATATTGCTTATATTTTGAGGATTTGAATAAAAGAGTACCTCTATTAAGAACAAACCTATGAAAATATGCAACTTGATGAGATTATTTATATTTTTTTATTATCAGATTATTTGTTCTTTTTCACAATCATCAACTTATCATTTTGATTTAATCATAAGAATGGTTGTTTATATCCTCCATTATTTAATTATATTCATCACCATCATGTTCATATTAAATATATCCTATACTAGAATCACCATCATGTTCTTGAATCTCATGATCAAAGATGCATAAAACACCTTATTTAGGTGGTTCTTCATGGTGCATGACTATAGTATTCTGACCATTTATATACAATTATAACCATCAAGATCATTATTGGCATCAAATATGTATGAATAGTGAATTAAAAAATGGGTTTCTTCAATAGTGAGTTTAGGATATAGAGGAGGAATTCTAGGATGAACATTGCCATGATATGGGACAAATGGTCTTCTAGGCATATCTTTGTATGGGCTAGTTTGAGCTTTAGTAATTTTCTTTTTCAAGGCCAAGATATCATTTTATAACATCTAAACAAGAGGGTATACTAAATTCTATTTCTTACTCTTGAAATAATCATTTTTAAGTTTACCAACCATGATCATATCATGTTCAATTTTCATGGCTTGGGTTTGTATTACTACCAAGTTAGGGGATGATTTACTTGAAGGAATAAATTTACCTTAGGTATTTATGCATTTAAAAATAATCACTTATAATGTTATACCATATCTCAAATGATGCCAAAGTATTAGTGAGTATTTTTGGGTTACTTAGCATCTGTCCAATTTTTTTCATATCCTCCCTAGTCTATACAAAAGGATGGTAACCAACTTTTCTAACATTTCATATCCTTTTGAAGATGCTTTATTAATTATATGTAATATTTAATAAGGATAGTGTTGTAATAAATGATAGTTTTATAAAAAAAGGAATAGGTTGATGCCTCATATTACATCTTTACAATCATTTACAAAGTTTAGGGGCACTTGGCATATCATCTCCATTAGTTTTCAAGCAAAATAGACAGTTTTCATAGTAGAAAGAGAAGGTTTGTAGGTAGTCCTACAATATTTTTAGATCAAGATCATGTTTAGGAACATGAATGGATTAATTTACACCTCATAAGGAAAAATACATGATTTAGAGGGAGTTTTAGATCCAAAGAGAGAAAAATTGCATTTCTAGCTAGGTTTTTGTTTGGTAAGGATAGAGGAGAAAGAATGAGGACCTAAGTTTTTATGTATAGGAAGGGACCCTAGTTTTATTCCATTTCATGGCATTATTTATTATATAGGTTCCCCTTCCTTTACGTAAAATTTTTAAGAGCATTAGGAGGTCACAATGTCTCATACATCTAGATAAGGTTTAATTTTACCTCAATATATTCACTTATGATCTCACTAGAAATAATAATTATATTTGAGAGGATATAAGAGGTCTATTTAGACACCTTACATGATTTTAAAAAATCACTTGGAATGTGTGAGCCATCAAGAGATAAGAAATCTTTAGTTTGGTTGATCTACAGGCTAGTACCAGTGGGTTTCTTGATGAATTCAAGGTTCAAATTATTGAAATAATTTTTGCCATGGTTTTTAATATCTCATATAAATAATGTAGATCCCAACTCTACTTATATATTATTACACTTTCATCCAATAGTTAGGATGTTTTCTCAAATCAACTCATGATGGCATGTTCGTAGTGTGAGGACTACAAAAAATGTACACATGGTTTTGCATGACCAAATACATAAGTGGGTTCATAAGTACAAATTAAATATTAGGTAGAAAATAAGAGTCCTATGACACTCCTATACATTAATATTCATCCAACTTGATATGAATGAACATTCAAAGAATCATGAACCTCATATTAGAATACGTTGTAGGTTAGGGGATAGAGTTCTTAAGGTTTTAAGGTTCTCAATAGTTGATATCATGATTGGTGAAGAATTAAAAATCCATACACACTCTTCCAATTATATATTATCTAATTTAATATCCCTTCACTAAACACTAACCCTTATAGAGGAAAACAACATCACTAGACCTTTCCAAATGATATAAATTTGAAGAATTGATCATCTATAGGCATGTACCTATACATAAGGAGGATAAAGGTATCTTAGATACTATGGGATGGAGTTGAGAGAAGGATAAAATTTAAAATATACCCCATTTATCTCATGATAATACTTATGTGGATGAGAGTTGTCCAAACAAGAATCCAACCCAAAGAGTTTATTTGAAGAATTGTAGTCTTGAGGCCAAGAGCACCTATAGGCTTGTTAGAAAATAGATTTGGAGAAATGGGTTGAGGTGATTATAATTTAACATATCTTGTGGAGAGATAATTCAATATATATATTTCCATGGGAGGCTTTATAATAGTCAAGTACAGTAGAAGAGTGTTCCATCCTAAACACATACAACCAAGGGACTCAAGTAGTGATGTATATCCCTATTTAGGAGGCTTGAAGAGATGAGTATGTGTTGGTTTAAAATAATGAAATATATTAAATATATACACCCCATTATAAATTCTAAAATATATTCACAATGTTTCATAAGGAGATTGAGGTGAAGAAAGGGCCTTGGACTAGGAAATTACCACATACATGCATGAGAAAATAAAGAGGCTAAGTGAAATATGGTCTATATAGGGTGTATATGAAAATATATAGGTCATATACATCATGTTATACTATTATAATAAATCTCAAAGTGTTAACCATGGAAAGAAGTCCATGCTCATAGTCCAGGTAGACATACTACTTTCCTATAAATAGAGTAAAGGAGATGTGTTGGACCATGCATAGAGAAGTAAAAGCATGAAAAGTAACCTATTCATATACAACCCAAAGTTCACAATGTTTATTAATTTTATGGTTTGATCCCTTGAGGCAAGATAAAGCCTTAATAGCCTAATTAGGTCTAATAGGCCTAAATAGGCATCTATATGCCTAGACATGGAATTTGAGGACAATTGCACGTTTCAAGAGTATTTTGGAGATTGAAAGATTCAATAGGATTATTAAAAACATTATAATATGTGATAATGAATTTTTGGACATAGTAAGATAAAATAAATCTCAATTTACAGACCTCTAGTATTAAACTGGCCTAGTGGCTCATAAACCCTAAGCATGAGCTAATGGGGTTGCATAAGGTCTATGGAGGAGGAAAAAAAAGAGAAATATTATAATATATCATGTGGGTTGTCATAGACCCCTAAGAGGTGTTGGAATTCAAAACCAAGAATATTTTTATTTTTTTCACCCTTTTACTCTCCCTTAACCTCATGAATGAAGGTCTATTAGCTCGATAGTCAACTTAGGAAGCTCAAAGCTCCTTGGAGGAGTTTCATGGGAGAATATGGGAATTGGAAATGTTAGAGGGGGTTATGTAATTCAAATATTTTTCATTATTTTTTTCATCCACCCCATATCTTTATGAGTAATTACTAAGAGCGCAAAACACTCAGAGGCTACCAAAAGAGCCAAAATTGAGTAGTTTAGATAAATTCCCTTATCATATACTCCTATTAGATTGTATGACCCTTAAAAAAACTTGAAATTCATTTTGCACTTTGAGTAGGTCCTGTTTAGGCCATTGGTTTGTACAAATAGCTATACAAATTCACCAAGTAACCTATTTTTGTAAGATTTAATGAGGAATCCAAGGTACAAAGCTAGATGAACAATTGAAGATCATTAAAGAGGATGGTATTAAGTGTATTAAACCTTCTAAATCCATAAAATATTCTTAATTCCTCTAGTAAATGCTTTTATAGGACTGAACTAAAGAGGTAGTCTAGGGGTGAGTCACCTAGGTGAGCAAGAATTGTAGGTGTATACTATATAAAAGGCATAATTCATGTTTTAATATGACTTTTTAGTCCTAAAACATGCTCACTTACCCATTATCAAGGTTATATGCAAGTCTCATGGCCATCTAAGTAACTAGCACCAAGTGACTAGGCCTAATTGCCTAACAGGCATATTTGGTCACCTAAGGAAGATGTCTCTTGGCATCTAGGGCTGCTAAGAGGGTTAATGGGGAACCGTAAATTCTCTTGTAACTAAATCATGGAGGAAATTAGGCACATTTCATGTCCATTATGGAAAATAAGGTAGTTTTTAAGCCTTATTGATATGCAAAAGAGAGATGGGCTAGTTGAGGTTTCATTAAGGCAAAGATAGACCGTATCCTACCATTATAACTACCAAAAGAAGAGGTGGTTGATCAATTTGGATTGATTAAACCTTGAATTTAGTCAATGAATATTTAATTGATATTTATCCACCACATCTCTATGCCTAAGGGATCATTGAAGACCATCACCTAGCCAAGGCATTGCATGTGGGAGATCATGGAGATGTTAATAGTCCTTATTCATGGTTTTAAATAATGTTTGATTGAATTAGGGTCATTATGTAATATTATCCATGCTTACATACCATATTATTCCTCTTTTTCCTTCTATTATTCTATAAATTGAGGCAAAAAATACATTATATGCCTCCCTCAACTGGGTGTGAAGAAACTCTATTCAAATTGTATCTTGTAAACCTTTGAATTAATATAAGGACTATTTTAAATTATCTATAATATCTTAGTGTGTCTTATGATTGTTTATTTTATCGAGTGATTGAGTCTTATCTTCCTTTTCAAGCCCTTATTCTCACTTAGTTGCTATGAGATTATTCTAAACATGTCATAGGGTGTGTATAAGTGTTGGTTATTGTGCTTGAGTAGAATATGATTGGTAGTGTCATGGAAACAAACCTCCCATTCATCATCCTCAAGTTTCAGCCCCTAGCATAGCCTCCATGTTAAGTATTGATGCTTAGGAGTATCTTGGAGAGAGTAGTTTAGTCATTATTCCTTGTCTTATTCACAAGTATTGTTTAAGGTTCAAATATATTGGACACAATATGTTGTTTCATCACCTATTATATCTTAGGTTTGTTTCATGTAATATTTATATCCCTTTTCACCAATAATTTAGTAGGTTTAGTAATTGAGCCATAGATGATGCATTAGGGGAGCTAGCCCCAAAAATAGAGGTTCATCTCACTCAATAGCCCACCCACACCTAGAGGTGATCCCATCGTATTAGATAGATGAGTTATGTATAAAACACCTCTACCTCAAGGTTATAATTTAGACTGATAATAAGTGGTGCATCTTTGTAATATCTTAATGCCATCACAATCCTTCTCACAATTTGGTATACAACATAAAAAGTGTTATACATTTGAATTGTATATTTACACTTCCTTTTTTCATATTAATAGAATATAAACTCTTATCACACATATTCCTAAATGTGTAATGGTTATTCTACATCTATTGTGTTAGATTCCATTGCTTATTGTATAATTTCTATCCTTGACTGAGGAAATTAATCTATCTTAGTTAGTTGTTATTTTTTGTCTTATCGGAACTTATTTGGATATACATGAATAATTTTTATCATAGATTATTTCCATAAGAATATTATTATTTCATTTTAATTCATTCATACTATCTAAAAGAAAAAATTCAATATGGTTTTGCAGCAATCTATCCTAACAAGTGAAAATGTAAGTCTAAAATAATTGATGAAATAAGGAAGTGTTATACAATTCACATCTAATATATCACTTAAATGAATTTATATGAATAATTGAAAGATTTTTCTCTTAATTTTTAAAACTAATTATAAAACTAGGTCTAACCACCTATGCAACTTCAACCAAGTCTTTTTTCATTATCAAAATTAGTTCAAGGTGTAAGTCAACTTGGATATACATATTTTATAACAACCAAAAATGATATTGAGGAATTAAATTAGTGGATAAAATAACTATAATATTCATACAATGTCACCAAGTCATTAGAAAATAAGGCAACTTCTAAAATTTAAAGATTGTCATCTTAGAACTCAATCAATGATCCTATACTTTGAAAGAAATAATATAAACCTATTGATACTTGGTCATAATTCACTGATATTTTATGATTTCATTTCTTCCACATATGAATTATCATTATTTGATAATAAAATCAATTTTTAAGTAAAAATAAATATTACATTATGTAATATTACACCAATAAGTTCTATAAAGTCTATACACATTTAAATATATCAAAAATAGAATTGTATCAAGTCCCTGAGTACACCAACAAGATCCACACCCACATAAAATATGTAAAGGAGTTCATAATATGTGAAAAATTAGTAAAGGCTTACATATAGGTTGTCAATATTGTAAAACAATAAAAAATTATGAAGTTACATCTCATCTCTATTCTCCGTTGAATAAAAATCATTTAGTATAAAAAATACAAGTATAATAGGATGCAACAACAATGTTGTAGTATATAAAAATTACATAAAATACATAGCCAAAATATCCTCCCCATTAGAAATATAAATGGGGAGGTAATAAGTGTTATATTTATTTATAATAATCCTTGATTACCAGTTATTAATAGACAAACCAAAACAAGAACAAATCTTAATATTCACTACTTGAATATAGTTATCAACTGAAACCCATTGATATTAAAGAGAAAGAGATCATATTTTTAACACTAGGGTTTTTAAAAAATAACAATCACTCCATGTCATCATTGATAGTAGAAACATTATGAACATCTGGGTTTGGTAAGATAGACACACCCTCATCCATGTTCACTTGGATGGTTTAAGTAATCTTGTGATATAAAATTCACTCAATGGTCATCAATCAAGAATGGAATCTCATCCATGAAATATTCTCATTCTTGTGGTATAGTTCCTTTGTATTTTTTTGATTTATTCTTGAAAATCCATGCATGTATGATAAAGGTGACCCATAGAGTTAATTTCTTAGTAAAAAAGTTAACAAAGGTTAATTAATATGCATACATGAAGTTTAAAAAATGGGAATAGACTATATCTAACATATATAAATTTAAAATAATAATTATACCAAGAAAATGTGCTAAATAAAGGAAGAAAAAAATAAATTGACTAAGACAATCAATAGCAATGAAATGACAAAGAATGATATAATCTGACACACCTAAGTTTTTAATTGAAAAGTTATAACTATATCTGGGATGTGCATGTGACTATGTAGATCTATTTCAAATATGGCATTATATTATATCCACTACATCCTACAAATGTCTACACATGGGATATTATTGGATAACACTTCAAAACTACACCATCAAATTTTATAATAACTATAATCTATTATATCTACTTGATGACCTTAATCACATCCTCTGGTTGAGATTTAGACACTTGAATCTCCTTGGCCTTTACCTATGTGGTGATTAAATATCATTGGCAAGCTACCTTAATCACAACAAGACTATGTCTTTATTATCATTGCAACTGGGTACTTTACCAAGTGGATAAAAGATATTCCCATTACCAATGTTACTAGAATCACTATATCCATTTTTATACTCATCCAAATCATTTTTTACTTTTTAATTCCTCATACCATCATATTTGACAACATATTTTAAAAATAAAGGCATGAAATACCTTTTATTGAAATCCAAAAGAAAAAAAAATACACACCTTATTATGCTCAGTCCAATGTAAAAAATGAAGTTACCATTAAGATCCTAGATATTCTCACACTAGTTATCATTATAATATTTATCCTAGGCCATGGGTTTGTCATATTAGCATTTGTAATACCATTGGGGTAATTCCATTATCTTTAGACTACAAATCAAAAGTCATATTACTAGTAGCAGTACAACTACCTTCATTTCTTATTTTTATTTAGGGTATTATCCCCATTGAATACATTTTTTAAGCCTACCATCATGATTTATATATTATTTATGAGAGTAACATAAACACTCTTTGACACAACTACAAATATAAAACTTACATCACTAAGAAAACACAATAGGAAAGTTAAATTTAAATTTTTTTAATGTCAAATATTAAGTGTTATAATTGGATTATACCCATGAAAAAAAGGGTAAATACAATTTATATTTTTGGGGCCAAATACCATTAAATATATCCTTAGACTTACCACTTATCCTTACAAATAAGCAAAACATAATTTTTCAAAGAGACAAATACTACTTAGTTTTTAAAAATATATTATGTTTGATATATGGTATTAATATTTTTCAATTTTTACACATTTTTTTACATATATCATGCTTGTATATAATTAATTTATATATTATTTTAACATTCTTTGTAGGATTTCATATAACCTTTATGTAGTGTAGCATAGCCTACTTTATTTACACCTTGGGTTTCTTGTCACCAATATTAACATCACCTATAGGTCCTCTACCATTATTTATATGCCTCATGACTCCATCACTTACTTTAATTTTAACTTCTAGGTTCCTTTTCATTTTCCTTTCACACCATTTGTTTTTTTGATTTGTGATTTGCATGGTAAGACCTTAGGGAATACAAGAAGACCCTACTCACAAACACCAATCCTAAATGATTTGAATTATGGGATTTGTTGTCTCCTAAAAATAACAGTCATTTTTAGAATAACATTTGAATTATTTTGGTTCTACAAACCAAAATAATGTCTTCCATTTTCAAAATTTGTATTAGATATTCAGATTTTTCATTTTTAGAGCTTCTCAGAAAAATCTATGGACTCAACAGGCTTGAATCTATCGACTCAGCAGGAAGAAAAATCTACAGACTTCTGCAGGTGGTTTTCAGTCAAAAGAATTGATGTTCAACATTTGGTTCGTCCTTTGATTTAGCTTCAAACATTTCAAAAAATAGGTTCAATCAACGGTTCAACAAAGGTCCACCTACTAGGTTTAAAGGGATGGTTCAATGCAAAAAGTACCTTTCTAAAGGACAAGTCTCCTTGCAGAGGACACTTCACCAAATGAACGTTCAAAGACTTGTTGAATGCCCGTGGGAATTTTCCTTGAGAAAAAGACCTAAGGAGGTAGAAAGTGCCAAGTGTCTGCATCTACATGATCAACCAGAGCATTCAGACCATGCCACATGCCCCTCATAGAGGTCAGTGGAAGCCTCCAAGTGTCTTCATCCGATGCTTCGAGACTCAATAGTTCAAAGTTTCAACACATAGGTATTTCTTTTTCGTACCCATTTTTGTCTGAGTCTCAAAGTCACATAGAGGCTACCAAGTGTTACGAGCCGAGACACAGTTATGAACGAAGATACATAGCGCAGAACCTGCCACATGTCTACATCCATGTCACAATGAAAAGCAACCATAGCAAGCAAGAAAGACACAAGAGAGTCACTGGGAAGAATGATGGTCCCACAAATGTCAAAAAACCATCTCAAGGAAGTGCCCATTATTTTGGCAAACTTAAAGCGTGAATCTGAATGCATGCACAGACTTCAAGGTCAAGACTAGAAGAAAGGAGGAACGATGGGATCTTTTAGTTGCATGACTTGTTTATCTGCATTGAGAAAAGCAACTGTCTATGATTTTCCCTAAGTTCAGGCATGTCTCCTTAACCGTTTCCAATGCAAAGTTATGTATCAATGGTTCCCAAGTCCTCCTTGCAGAGGCTATATAAGGGACTCTCTTTTATTATAATAAGGATCTTCTTTTTGATTGGGAGAATGAAACTCTGCCCAAATTGTAAGGCATTATTGAGACTTTGAGCTCAGATTGCCGATCATATTTTGTTACTGGAATAAGAAAGTAAGTGGTTTTTCAGACTTTGTGCTGTAATATCTTTATTATTGAGGAAATTGTTCTTACGTCTTTTTCTTCAATATATTTTCTATTCGTTTAATTCAACAAGTAGAATTAGTGACAACAATTAAAAAGGTGTCCTAAGGAATCAACTATGGAGAGACTTTGTGCCCCCATAGCTGCCTTCAGTGTGTTGGTATTTTCATTACTGTGTAAAGAACTTTGGAAAGACTTTGAGCTTTCATTTTTCTTTGTGTATCACTCTTGAGTATTTCATGTGTAGACTTTGCGTTGTATCTTGATTTGCTGGTTATCATACTTTAGTCATATTCTGCTTTTATTTCTAGGAGTATTCTTGTGGCTAGTTGAATAGTTCTTCTAAAAGCAGAGGAGTGTTATCTATCATTCTCTTGAATTCCTCCTTTGTTTTGTATACATCATCTCTGAAGAAAGAGAGATGGATGTCTGGTCCTACCCTTGAGTATTATTTTCTGTTCATATATATATACATAGCATATCCACAGGGAACCTCCCCTCGATGAGAGGAGAGAGAAGTCTCCTTCTGATGTTATAAACTTACACATTAGGATGACTAATCTTCTTGCTTTGGCTGATAAGACCTATTTTGTTTACTAGTACGTTGATAGACAAAATAATCAACCAACAATTTTTGGCAACTCTGCTGGGGAACTTGAACAAGCAGTCCCTACCCTTATCCATTATAGAGTCTGGCAACTCCCATCTGGGTCTTACCCACTATCATTATAGACTTATTATCTCCCTCCATCCTCCATATCCATTACATCATTTGGTCTGCAAACTAGATCCACTGGGAAAGACAAGCAGTTTGAAGCCTCAAGCTCTAGGTTGAAGTAGGACCAGTCCTTTTCCTTTCTTTTGTTTTAAATCTGGCAACTCCATGCTACACAAGAAGCCAGAGATCTAAGGGTGTTTTTGACCCTGTGTTTGAGTTGGCACAGCAAAGTAATTTTGATCTGATTCCTCCACTACCTTTCCTCCAACGATCTAGGAGTCTTCCTCCTGACCTTATCAGGTCACCAACACAAGGCAGAGCTTCTTTTCCTACTGTTAATAGAGTCCCTATAATGGCAGTTCAAGGCCCCTAGGGTAATGCTTTGGCCCTCTCAATCTTAATCCTCCTCTACATGAACTTCCATGTAGTTCTAGGAAGAATTTCCCAAAATTCCATGGTGATGGGAAAGTTCATCCTGATGAACATATTGCAGCATTTAGTATAGCTTGTGGAGTAATTGGGGTAGAGTTTGAAGATGTACCAGTCAGGATTTTTGTTGAAACATTACAAGGTCCTACTGCAGATTAGTTTTATCATTTATAGGCTTGATCTGTGACTGATTGGACTACTTTGAAAGATAAATTTGAAGCCAGATTCAAACCTGTAAAAGATGCACATACACTTCTGGCTCAACTTACACAAATGAAAAAAGAGCCACATGAGCCTATGAGAGACTTCATAGCTAAATTTGACAAGTTGAGAAATAGAATTCCTATGATTGCCAGACCTACAATTGAGAATCTTAAATGCTTTTTCATTAATTCTCAGCTACCAAAAGTTAGTTTCATCTTGAGACATGCTAGCCAAATAGATCTCAAGGTAGCTCAAGTTTTGGCCACTGAAGTAGAAGATGATCTCATATTAGTAAGAAAAATAAGAAGAGATCCCAATAAAAATAGAGCTTCATCATCATCAAAATTTGTATCTACAAGCACCACAGATCCAATGGTGTAGAAATTAGCAAATGAGCTCCTTGCCCTCAAAAAGCAAATGGCTCAAGGAATGTCTTCTACTCCTACATACAAAAGAACATTCCCAAATTAGTCATATCAGGGCAATGTTGCCAAAAACCAAGGACAAAAAAATCGTCTTCCTCCTCCACAAGGAAAACTTGCCTTGGAAGTTCCTCCAACTAATTCAGCAATGGGTAATCTTGAGACAGAATCAGATTTTTCTTATCAGCCTAAAATATATCAAGAAAATAATGCTGATATCATTGAAGACAGTCAAGAAGAATCAGCTGGCGACTCCCACATTGGTTTCTTGAATCATCAGGATGAACCCGAAATCAAAGGAGAAGCTTTAGATGGATCATATGTAGTGTTTACTAGATCTAAGAACCAATCAGTCTAGCAGGTTGATAAAGGAACGATAGAAGAGCAATCACAGCCAACAATCACAATTGCCAAGCATGGATCAGTTCTGCCCTTTCAACCAAAAGATCCAATAATTCAAAAGGTAAATACATCTGTTGCACCTTCTCCTTCTACTTCTAATTAGCAAACCAATATACCTCCTGCTCCTTCTAAAACTCAGAAAGCTGAAATACTTATCTATGTGCCTAGTTCATTTCAGCCATTTGATATAATTGACCATGTAAAAAAGACAAAAATACAAATGTCTAAATTTGAGTACTTGCAGTCTAATCCAGATCAACTAGATAAGTTGGTCCAATATGTTAAAAATAAGACCATCCCTACAGTATAAAAGGCCAAAAAAGTGACTTCTAATTCCCAAATAAATACGCCTAGTCCAAATAATCTGATTATTACTCCTCCAGTTGCTTCTGGAAAAATAGAACCCTTCTATGTTTCCTTGTTAATCAATGGCCACAAGCTGAGTAATTGTATAATAGATTTAGGTGCCTCTGATAATGTAATGCCTACCAAAGTCATTGAATCTCTTGGTCTCACATTGACTAAGATGTTTGGTAGATGTTTTTCCATGGAGAACAAACAAGTGCCATTGTTGGGGCAGATCAAAGATGCTCAATTTGCTTTTGTAGCCTTTTCAGACAAGAGGATTAAAATGACTGTATTAGTGGCTGAAGTCCCAGCATCTTATGGTATTTTACTTGGATAGAATTTTTGTAAGGACGTGGGAAGAGAGCTAAACATGGATCTATCTGAGGCAAGGATTCCTGTACAAGGCGTGATGAAGAGATTACTTCCTGAAAAGGAAGCAAAGTATATAGTCACCAAGACGTCAGCTCCGAAAGCTCAAATCCTCTTTGAATCTACAGGTATGGGTAATTAATTTTTGTATACAGATCATGAAGAAAGACCCTCCATCTCTGATGAGGGAAAGTCTGAAGTAAAGTCAGCATCTGATGAGATTTGGACTTTAGAATTTGACGGTAGTTCTTCTTCTGGTTCTGGAGCTAGAATTGTTTTGATATCTCCTCAAGGAGATATGTTCCCATCATCCTATAAGTTATAGTTTAACAACACAAATAATATAGATGAATATGAATCTCTATTGCTGGGCATGAAAGCTGCTCAAGGAAGAGGCATCAAGTGTCTTCATGCTAAAGGGGACACTGAATTAGTGGTCTTCCAAGTGAGAAATTCATATCAGGTTAATAATGAAAGGTTGCACCACTATCAAAATCTTGTTTGGGATCAAATTGAAAGTTTTGATGCTTTCAATATTTCATCCATTCCAAGAGAATCTAATGATAGAGCCGATGCACTTGCTATTTCAGGAACTCTTTTAGTTCCACATTCTAATTTTAAAGAAGCTAAATACACCATTGAGTTGATCTATATGCCGAGTGTTCCTGATAATATTGATCATTGGCAAATTTTCAATGATGATAATCAGATCATTGCCTTTTTGGAAAGAAAAGACAATTTTGAACAATTGTATTTTGAAGGTAGTGAATCTCAGAAGTCTGAATTAATTCCTAAATTAGGTTCAGATATAAATGAAGAGGTTATATAGCTGAAAGGAAATAAAATTCCTAAAGGCCTGGTTTCTCTTGAAAAGCTATTCGACAAGCATGATAAATTCATCAAAGAACAGCAGATGGATTCAAATTTATCTCAGGGATTTGACCAAGTGAATCTGACCAATGAAGAAAATCCAAGAATGGTTAACATTGGTAAGTGTTGTACACCTGAAGAAAAATCCAAATTTACTTCTTTGCTTTGTCAATACATTGATGTCTTGGCATATTCATATGAAGATCTGAAGTCTCTTAGTCCTGATGAGATCAGTCGTCATATTCCTCTCAAGGTTGATTCAATGCCTTACAAGCAGAAATCTAGACAATACAATCCAAAGATTTTAGGTACAATTATGTCTAAGATTCAGAAAATGTTAAATGCTAGAATTAGTTTTCCAATCCATCATTCTACATGGATTGCAAATATAGTTCTTGTAAGGAAGAAAAATGGCAAAATCAGCATTTGTGTTGATTTTCAGAATCTAAATCAGTCTTCTTTGAAAGACAATTATCCTTTGCCAATCATGGACCAAGTGCTCCAAATAGTAACATGATCAGAAATGTTATCAATGCTGGATGGCTTTTCAGGATATAATCAAGTTGAGGTTGCTGAAGTTGATCAATACAAGACTACATTCACCATGCCTTGGGGTACTTTTGCATACAAAATAATGCTATTTGGATTAATAAATGCTGGCGCTACATTCTAGAGAGCTATGGACATGGCTTTCAAAGATGAAATTGGCAAATTCATAGTTGTATATCTTGATGATTTAACTGTCTTTTCAAAGCATAGATCTGATCATGTGCACCATTTGCAATGAGTGTTGGAGCACTACCGAGAAAATGGTATTTCTTTGAATCCTAAAATGTCTATTTTTGGAGTGACAGAAGGGAAACTCCTTGGACACATTGTGTCCAAAGAGGGCATAAAGATTGAATCAGATAGATTCAAGTCTATTCAAGAGTTGAATTTCCCTGCAAGTAAGAAAGTTGTCCACTCTTGCTTTGGAAAAGTGAATTTCTTATAAAGATTTATCCCTAAATTTGCTGAAAAGACAAGACACATTGTAGATATGATGAAAGGAAAGGATACTTTCAGCTGGACCAAATAAGGTAAAGCAACATTTCAAGATATCAAAGTCGCTATTGCTCACGCCCCCACCTTGGTCTACCCAGATTACCACATATATTTCATTATATACAGCTATGCATCTGAGCATACTCTTTCAGCAAGTCTTGTCCAACAAGACAAAGAAGGTATGAAATCCCCTATCTCTTTCATGAGCTATCCTCTAAAAACTCATGAAATGAAGTATTTGAATATAGAAAAGCATGCCTATGCCTTGGTAAAAGCAGTCAAACACTTTCACTTCTATATTTTGAATTCACATATTACTACCTTAGTTCTTGATAGTACAATCAAGGCTATATTAACTCAGTAGGAGTTTGGTATAAAGAGAGGTAATTGGATTGAAAAAATCCAAGAATTTGATCTAGATATCAAGCCAACAAAGTTGGTCAGAGGTAGAGGTCTTTGTCAATTGATGGCTGACAATAAGCCAGAAGATACACAACTTGAAGAAGCTGAAGTAGATAATATTCCAATAGTTCTTTTTGTTTCTACTACTAATGAATGGTATTTAGATATTGCCTATTTTCTGACTTATGGAGAATGTCCTACTCATTTGTCATATAAAGAAAGGAGAACTATCAGATTGAAAGCTGCCAATTTTGTTCTTTGGGATAACGGCCTGTAAAAAAGAAACATAAATGGAGTTTTTCTTCGCTGTGTAGACAAAGAACAGCAGATCCAGCTCTTGAAATCTTTCCATGATCTAGCTTGTGGAGGACATTTTTCTACTCCAGTGACTACTCATAAAATTTTGAGAGCCAGATATTATTGTCTGACTCTTTTTCAAGATGCACATAAATGGGTAAGGAAATGTGAACTTTGCCAGCAATTTGTTGGAAGACCCAAGTTGGCTGCTCTGCCTCTTAAGCCAGTAATCATAGAAGAACCTTTCCAGTAGTCAGGACTTGATTTTATTGGGACAATAAATCCATCATCAAGTGGTGGACATGATTATGTCCTTATAGCGACTGATTATTTCACCAAGTGGGTAGAAGCAATCCTAACTAAGCATGCTACTTTAGAAGTTGTATGCAACTTCCTCAAAGAAAATATCATTTCCAGGTTTGGAGTTCCACTCAAAATTATCACTGATAATGCAGCTTTTTTCACCTCTCAAGAGATTACACAATTCTATTTTTATTATGGAATTACACTCTCTCATTCTTCTGATTATTTTCCACAAGGGAATGGACAAGCTGAGTCCAGCAATAAGAATTTGGTAACTATTATTAAAAAGCTGGTAGATGATAATCAAAGGACATGGCATAAAGCATTGGTTGATGCTCTATGGGCTAATGAGATCATGCCAAAAAGGGCAATTTGTATGTCTCCTTTTCAACTTCTTTACGGTATTAATGCTAAGATACCAATCACATTAGAGTTACCAGCCTTGAAATTAACAAAGGCCATTGAAGATCAGACATTTGAGAGTTCTCTTGATAAAAGAATCATGTGCCTGACTCATCTGAAAGAATAGAGAACCATGGTCATAGACAGAATTGTTGTTCATCAAACTCTGTTAAAGAAGCTCTTTGATTAGAAGGCCAAAAATCATGATTTCCAAATTTGGGATCAAGTCCTGTTGTGGGACAAGAGAAGAGAACCAAAGGGGATGCATGGAAAGTTTGACTCCCTTTGGAGAGGGCCATTTATAATTCATCAGCACATTGGTGGAAATAGCTTTATATTGAAATATGAAGATGGCACCCTCTTTTCTCTGCCCCATAATGGGCAGCATCTGAAGCACTTCAATTCTTGAAGTATCAGATTATTGCCTCTGTATATATGTATATTTTTGCAGTTTTTACTTCTATTTTGTTTCATTTGTTTCCATTTTTTAGAGCCCTTTATTTTTGGGTAGCATGACTCTGAAGCCCAATGGTACACTTGAAGACACTGGAGATTCTAAATTCTACTCCTTTCAATTCATTTTGCAATTGACAGAAGTTCCCCAACTGGAGCCAGTTGTTGTCTCCTAAAAATAACAGTCATTTTTGGAACAACATTTGAATTATTTTGGTTCTACAAACCAAAATAATATCTTCCATTTTCAAAATTTGTCTTAGATATTCAAATTTCTCATTTTCAGAGCTTCTCAAAAAAATCTACGGACTTAGTAGGCTTGAATCTACAGACTCAGCAGGAAGAAAAATCTACAGACTTCTGCAGGCGGTTTTCAGTCAAAAGAATTGATGTTCAACATTTGGTTCATCCTTTGGTTCAGCTTTAAATAGTTCAAAAAATAGGTTTAGTCAATGGTTCAACAAAGGTCCACCTACTAGGTTCAAAGGGATGGTTCAATGCAAAAGTACCTTTCAGAAGGACAAGTCTCCTTGCGGAGGACACTTCATCGAACGGATGTTCAAAGACTTGTTGAATGCCCGTGACAATTTTCCTTGAGAAAAAGACCTGAGGAGGTAGAAAGTGCCAAGTGTCTACATCCACATGATCAACCAGAGCATTCAAACCATGCCACGTGCCCCTCACAGAGGTTAGTGGAAGCCTCCAAGTGTCTTCATCCAATGCTTCGAGACTCAACAGTTTAAAGTTTCAACGCACGGGTATTTCTTTTTCGTACCTATTTTTGTTCGAGTCTCAAAGTCACACAAAGGCTGACAAGTGTCATGAGCTAAGATAGTTATGAATGAAGCTACATAGCATGAAACCTGCCACGTGTCTGCATCTACGTCACAGTGAAAAGCAACCTTAGCAAGCAAGAAAGACACAAGAGAGTCCCTGGGAAGAATGACGGGCCCGCAAATGTCAAAAAACTGTCTCAAAGAAGTGCCCATTATTTTGGCAAACTTAAAGCGTGAATCCAAATGCATGCACAGACTTCAAGGTCAAGACTAGCAGATTGGAAGAACAATGAGATCTTTCAGTTATAGACTTGTTTATCTGCATTGAGAAAAGCAACTATTTGTGATTTTCCCTAAGTTCAGGCATGTCTCCTTAACCATTTCCAACGTGAAGTTATGTATCAATGGTTCCCAAGTCCTCCTTGTAGAGGTTATATAAGGGACTCTCTTCTATTGTAATAAGGATCTTATTTTTGATTGGGAGAATGAAACTCTGCCTAAATTGTAAGGCATTACCGAGACTTTGAGCTCAGATTGCCGATCATATTTTGTTACTGGAATAAGAAAGTAAGTGGTTTTTTAGACTTTGTGTTGTAATATCTCTATTATTGAAGAAATTGTTCTTACGTCTTTTTCTTCAATATATTTTCTATTCCTTTAATTCAACAAGTAGAATTAGTGACAATAGCTAAAAACGTGTCCCGAGGAATCAACTGTGGAGAAACTTTGCACCCCCATAGCTGCCTTCAGTGTGTTGGTATTTTCATTGCTATGTAGAGAACTTTGGAAAGACTTTGAGCTTTCATTGTTCTTCATGTATCACTCTTGAGTATTTCATGTGTAGACTTTGCGCTGTATCTTGATTTTTTGGTTATCATACTTTAGTCATATTTTGCTTTTATCTCCAGAAGTATTCTTGTGGCTGGTTGAACAGTTCTTCTAAAAGAAGAGGAGTGTTGTCTATCATTCTCTTGAATTCCTCCTTTGTTTTGTATACATCATCTCTGAATAAAGAGAGATGGATGTCTAGTCCTACCCTTGAGTATTATTTTCTGTTCATATATATATACATAGCATATCCACAGGGAACCTCCCCTTGATGAGAGGAGAGAGAAGTCTCCTTCTAATGTTATAAACTTACACATTAGAACGACTAATCTTTTTGCTTTGGCTGATAAGATCTATTTTGTTTACCAGTACGCTAATAGACAAAATAATCAACCGACAGGATTAATCACAATTTCATCTCTTAACCACTTTATATTTTTTCTATGATTTACCTTGTACATTTAATATATCTCTTTGATTTGACATCTTAGCACTAAATTTGTTATACCTCATGGTTTATCCTACTTATATCTATGCCACTTGGATTTTCAATTTTAGAGTTTCATGATAAGACTTTTGGGAATACAATCTCTATAGCATATTTCCTATAACAAGTTCATATATCCTCTATAGCATATAATTTTTTCTCCATATCCAAACCATAGTTAGGTGTTTTCTTATAAAGATAAGGCAATGATCAAGACAAGTTCTTTTTCACATAGAGTAAGTTATATTATTTTATGAAAAAAATATTACATTTTATCTAAATATATTTCATTCATATTTTAAACTTGTGCTAAAGACAAATTTTAATATAAAATAAAAATTAAATAAGAAATGGATATTATTATCTAATACTAATCTTACTTGCAACACACCTTTGATTGGGCAAGGTAGATATAAATAAAAACACAATAACAATTGAAATATGCAATTATAACTCAAAAATGTAGCTAAATATACATATAAATGTGACTAATGTGCCCCAAAATGACAAAATATAAGACTCCTTGAATGAATGTTGGATTGTTTGACTTGGATCTAGACTTGGACAACATGTGGATATGGATTGGTTGATTTATTTTGACAAGATAATGACATGAAATATTTATCAATGAAACTCTTCTTATTATTCAATACTTGACATAATATTGAAATATTGATTCTCATGGAGATGTGCATTATTAAATAGAGTGTGGTAGAGTAAATTAAGGTTTAGATTTATTCCAAGGTGGAATCAAATCAATGGTGTTAGAGTTTTATAAAAATTAAATATTCATACAAAATTATAAAGAGGAAATGGTGAGGGGATCTAAGTGATCAGAAATATATAGAGTCCATTAAGAGTACCTAATTAAGTTTAGAGAGTGGTTAGCTTAATGGAGATAGGTGATATTTAGGAATTTAAAATTCCTAAAATGATGGTACAAGGCTTTAGGTAGATTATAGAATTATAGAAGAGTTTAGGATAATAAATGATGATTAGATGAGGTTAGTACATGGATTTTTAGGAAATGATAGTGATGGTAGGTGCAGGAGGGTGGTGTGGAATTTAAAATTATAAAATAATAGATTAGTGGGATTTATTGATTGGTTTTAGATTGAGGTAAAAATAGGTTTTGAAGGGGCCCCGAAACCCTATAACAGAGAGAAAAATAAAGAATGTCTAAGCCCACAGGCAATGCCTAAAAAACACTACAAAGAAGTAGCAAAAATAGGTTTTAAATGGACCTAAAACCATTAGAGACACATCCAGTCAAAACCTAGAAATAGAAATCTGGTAGCACAACAAACAAAGAAAACAAAAGGAGAACAAAGATCAGTACCAATTTCTAAACCAACAAGAAGGACCAGATTATTCATCCAGTTCTAGTATCAAGTTCATGGCTTCTTTTCCTTGCAAAGCAGTTTCCTGGGTGGTAGCCTCCAGCAAAGCTCCTTTTTGTGTATCTTTCTTTCTGGAACTTTGCCTTGTCCTTTTGCTGGGACCCTCTAGTGCTTTGGTCTCCTCATTGGCTCGTTTACCTATATTGATAGCAGCTACACAAATGTTGGATGTTACTTCCTCCATTTTCTTTTTGTTATCCTTTATTAGTTCCCAGAGGTTGTTTTCGTAAGCTTTGAGCTTGACAGGGATCTCGCTTAACTGATTTTCCATGTTGTTTACTTTGTTCCAAGCAGATTTCAGAGAATCTTCCAAAGTTTTCACTTTTCTCTTGAGATCAATGATCTCCCTACACAACCAGGAATCAAGTTGGGAAGAAGACTCAGCTTTACAGTTAACCCAGGTCATAGGGGTGTGTATTTCTTCATTCTGATTCTTCCCTCTCCAATCCTCAGAATTTTTATTGGGGCTAATCCTGGCTTCTTCAAAGAAGTCTTCTTGACTCTTTTGTTCCCACTCATTGATTCCAGTTTGAATTTCCCTCTCCATATTTTGAATATCATCCTGGACAGAAATTTCCTTTTCATTCTTTGAAGTTGGGTCCTCACCAGGATCTTCCTAGACAAAATCATCCTCTGACACTTTCTGGTTTTCCTCTGTCTCTTCTATTCTGATAGCAGAATCCTCCTCTGTATTGACTTTATCTTTTTCAATTTCCTCAGATCCTTCTTCTTCATTAATAGAGTTGGTGTCCCAGCTCTAAGTTCCGTCTTCCTCCTCCGGTTTTTCCTCCTTGGGTTCTTCAATTCTCTCCCGACCCCTTTCTTCTTCTACATTCTATTTATTAGGACTAGGGGTCTTAATTTTGCCTCTCCTGCTTACATTTTCATTCTTTTTATTTCCTGGCAACTTGTTTTTCCCCTGTTTGGGATACTTAACTAGTGCCCTATTCTTGCAATAGCCTTTAATAAGCAGAATAAGACCTCCGTGAAGAATAGGGTGCAAATCCTTTTTCCTATGAGCATGAAGGCTTTGAATCAGGGAGTAGCGAAGATAGAAAGGAAAAGACAAGCTAACCTTATGCCTGAAGTGGTTGAGGAATACAAAATGGAACTTATGCACCCATTTGCTTCTTCTGTCCAGGATGAAGTACTCCCTTATACAGCTTAGGACGTCCCTCCATATCCCTTTTATCTGGTCCAGCTCATAGAAATCCCCATTTTTGACCAGCTTCTGTTCCTCCTCATCTATTTTGGGGAACTTACAAAAGGCCTCATTCAAAATGCTGGTCTGCTTGGAAAATTTGAGTCCATCCATTGGCAACCCTGTAACCTCAGCAAGAAAATCCTCAGTTAAATTTACAGTTATACCATGCAAGGTGACCCTGTCGTCAGACCAATTTTTGAAGAAGGCCATCGTGATATGTAGTTTAGAGCCATGGAGTCTTTCCATGTAGCTCGTAACTTTTCCTTTCTACAGAATTCTCCAGACTTGATGTTTCTCTCTCCATTTTGCATAGCTCTTGGGCTCTTGTTTACGGGGTTCTCCCTTCCTTTCACGTGCCATACTCATTTTCTTTGAATCCCAATTACTGTGGATATTACCTTGGATCCTTCTGCTGTCAAATTGATTGGGACATCAACTTTGTTTGTGGCTTTTCAGGGTCCGCTTCTCCCTCTTGAGGACCTTACTCTTTAATAATTGAATTCTTTTCCCCGTGCTGCCACTCCTCCTACTCATTATATTTTTATTACACTCCAATCTTACCTTCTTTCACATGTGTGGCATCGAGAAGAATGATCACCCTTAAATCCACATTCCTTTCTAAGGTTTCGTCCCACCTCACTTTTTGACCTTCCCAGACAACACAGTTAGCAAGCCAATCTACAACACCATTGGCTTCACGGTAGGTGTGGGTGATTTTTATATCTTCAAATTTATTCAAAAGAGTTTTCATCTCCTTTACCTTATCCTCTATGGTCCAAGACGTAGTATTATTATTATTAAGGATATTTATAACATTCATAGAGTCCCCTTCAAGCCACAATTTGGAATATCCCGAGTCCACAGCTAATTTAAGGGTCTGGAGGGCAGCTGTAGCTTCGATAATGTGGCAGTTAGATATACCAATGGGAATTGCGATAGCATCAATAACCATACCCACATGGTTTCTTAGGACACCAACACAACTAGCATTCCCTGAGTTCCCTTTTGCTGCACCATCAAAATTACCTTTAATCCAACCTTGAGGTGGACTAATCCAAGTAACACCTGATCTGGGGTTATCAAGTTTACCAAGAATAAAATCTGTCCTCAGGGGATTATCCACATTTAGATTAAAGCTTAGATTTTTTTGAGAAGAAAAATTTTCCTTTAGAGCTCTAATGATATTCTGTCCTACCACCCATCCAGGGAGCTCTTTGTTTCTGAATATTCGATTATTTCTTTCCTTCCATATTCCCCACCAGATATGGGGAAGAGTAATTTTCCATAAGAAGAGAACTTCAGGATTCTTTGAAGGGCAAATTTAGGAAAGTTAATTAGGATTAAGTGAGTTATAGGGTTATCATGTGATCTATATATGTTAGAGGGGGATGTAAATTATTCTACGTGATGCAAGAATGTTAATAATTATAGAATTAATATAAGTGAATGATTTTAGGTGTATACATTTTACCACTCTTTTAAAGGGCATTATGAATAGAATAAGTAATGGTGTTTAAAATAATAAAGATGGTCATGACAGTAATAAGTTAAAGGATAGTTGATTCCACCTCGAGGGGTCATGCAAAAAGGAATGAGATGGATGGTGACTCAAAAAGAGATTATTGGTGAGATGGATAAATGGAAATAACGAGGGGATGTGATGTAAGAGATAGGATAAAAAATAAAAATGACCTAAGTAATTTAGTCACCAATAAATGATGCCATTGGTAAAGACACATGAGGGAGTAAAAATGAGTGTCATGAGTTTAGACATGCCTAAAATTAAAATCAGCCATGATAATATGGTGGTAAAAGGCTACTAGATTTAGACATATGTCATACAAGGACACATTCCAAGCAAAGCCATGGGAAAAAGGGGTGATTAGCCATAATATTTAGACATATATTAGGTAAGGACACATGATCAGGAGAGTTATGATTTAAAATTAGGTGTTTGATGAGTGTTTATGGGAGGGTGGAGACTTATATATGTATCCAAGTAAGGACTCAAGTTGGGAGAGATATAACCATAAAAATGATAATTTTTCAAATGATTTGAAGGTTGTGACTCAAATCATAGGTTTATTGGTGATATAATGAAGTGTTTGGTGATAAAGAGAGAATTTAAATGTCTAGGGGTTGATAAGGAATACATGATTAGGGAAGTCAATATATCCTTGTCATTTAAAATTATTGAGAATTACTAACATAATATTAAGAGATCTCATGCCAATTTAGTTCTCCCTAAATATGAGTGAGATGAGAAAGTTTAGACAAGGTTTAGTATTATAGAAAAAATTATTAAGGAATTAAAATGTTAGCTAGGATGAAAATGTGGAAAAGAGGATGAAAATGGGACCTTGTATATGTGATAAACAAAGTGGAGGGGTTGGGGGGTAAATATGCAAGGGAGGGGGAAAAGATTCATTGTTAGGTACCTATCCTCTAGTGAAATTGAGATCTAGTTCAAGAATAAGTTAAATAGAGAAATGGATTGAATTCCTAACCATTTTTAGTGAGGAGAGAAAGTGCAGGAGTACATGAGACCAAAGAAGCATGGACCTATGGTGAGTAACTAAAACTAGTGTGTTTTGTACCTTTTAAATGCATTTAATATGAGAAATTAGGTTAGGACAAAGTTGGTACTAGGGGTAATACCCTAGTATCAACTTTATCAATGTAAAGAGCAATGTTGTCGAGTTAAGTCATGGATTTGGATAGATAAAGGGAAGATTTGATCATATTAGTAGATTTATTAGTGTAAGAATGGATTTGAGAAGGTTGTAGTTATTTTTAAAAGGTCATAACCACTTTTAAAGAGTAGGAATGACTTTTTAAAATTCTATAGTGGATTTACTAATCTGACTAGTAACTTTGTAAAAAAAACTACAACTAAAACTAGTGAGATGGATTTGTAGCCAAGAATAATGACTTTGAAAAGTATCTAAATGATGAATGGTAGATGGTGTAATTTTTAAAAAGGCTATTAATTGGAGGAAAAACCAAAGGATTTTTTTTGAAAATGAGTGGTGATTTTTCACAAGGGGGAATTGATAAGTAATTCAATATTGTGGATGATTATGCAAAGCATGAAGGAGGAAATTTAGAGTTAGTGTCATAGGAATTTAGTTAGATTAGGTGATAGGCTGACTGTATGATGGTGAAGGAGATACTAGAGATCATGGTGTCATGTTTCTGACAATCATATGTACTACATGAGGTCCATAGACTGGTAGATGAGGAAGTTAACTATCTAGAGTGAGTGGGCCTTTATTACATTTCCCACATGTTGGTTATTCATATAGATAGGGTATTGATAAAAAATTAGTAAAACACTAAAAATATGAGACCAGTGCTTTGCACTTTGTGATGAGATAGATGACCATCACATTGGAAAATGTATGGCATATCTTCCATTTCCCAATGAGAGGGGATAATATATATTATCATTGGAGGACACTGATGTTAACAATATAGTATCTTGTTGGTATATACGAAGGCTAGATTAATATTTATACATGATTGGATGAGAGTAAAATTTATTTATTGAATCCCATGTTCATGGATATTATCAATGGATTATTACTACCTCACAAAAGAGGCCAATTATTTTAGATTGGAATTAGAGATGTTCTTGTTGACCTGGTCAAGTTGTATTAAGTGTTTATTTAAGGACTAATTGTATTAACACACTTGTATCAATACCTACATATAAAGACCTACAAGGATGTGGTGAGCATAGGGCCAACTTTAATACTCTATATTTGGACCCAAGAGCACATAGTAGTGGAGTGTTTGGTGGGAATGAGATTGGTATGGGAGCATGATGAACTAGTAGTATATGGATAGGCCTTCATATTAAGAGTACATATATGACATGTATGGGATGTGATTTTTCATAGGTATGCACTAGATGATTTGATACATGTATATATTACCTAAATGCCCTACTAATAGGTGGAATGGGTATGGGATGAATATGTAGACTATACCAACTACATGATTACCAAGTGATATCTGATAGGTCGATAAGACCTAGTTATAAAGATATACCATTTATATCATGTGATTTGCTAACTTGGATGATAATAAGGGCTCTTGGGGGGATCATTTATTTTCCATGAGTGTTCAAGAGAGATCTCAATGGGGTCCTTTAATAGATAGAGTTGTATCCTATATGAAATATGATAGTTTATCACCTATAGTTTGTGATTACCAAACATTGATGGTAGATCTAGGGGTCATGGCTACATATATTTCATGGTGGAAATAAATAGTTCCCATTAGATTTATAATCCCAATTTTTTTATTTTGGAGGTTAAGAGAAAGGTTTTTGTAGTTGGTTATCATAAGAAAGTTTCTCAAAGATAGATTCTAATACATCTAATTATGGGATGAGATGATGATGGAGTGGGTCACATTCTTATGGATTTGGATGGAGGTTAAGGAGATGGATAAGGTGTAGGTTAGTACACATGTTTCAATGGCCCTTATGACAAAAAATATAGTTATTAGTGAAACCCACATAATGGGATTAGGCAGGGCCTTCTTGTCCCCCTACATCAGAGGAAGATTAGGAAACTTTTGATTAGCTATAGTGGGATATCCAAGCCCAAATTTCTAAAATAATAGGAGTGATTCATGAGAGATATGGTTTACATATATAGGTGGATGATTTTTAGGGAAAGGTGGTTGGGTTACAGGGACACATGATACATAGATATACTTAGATGAACATAATATTATTATAGGTACTACTTTTCTAGGTCTAGTGACCACTTTAAAGGTTCAAATATTACACCATGATATCTAGATTACTACACTATATGGATAGGCCACACAATTTCAAATAGTGAACTATAAAATGACTATTTTTAAATCATAACTAGATATAAAATATGTAGATATTCATACCTTATATGTTTGGTGAGATGCATATTTGGAAGTTAGAAGATTGTGTTAGTTAGGTAGACAATTGATTAGGGTTAGTGTAGAGATATAGTACTAGAGGTATATTTATATGATTAGACGATACCACTAGGTCTAAGAGCACTTTCTATCGAATATATTAGTAAATTTGGGGCATCCTATAGATCCAATTCTTATACTCATTGAGTGCATCCCCTAACAAGGCCACCAATTTCATCAGCTCTAGAAAACAAGAGTGGCATCTCATTTCTAATATGTGATTGTAACTTTTGGCATGACCATCCATGATGTATATTTTATGCATCATTTTTTATTTATTTATGGATACATTAAATACACACACACACACACACACACACACACACACACACACACACACACACACACACACACACACACACACACACACACATGTATATATGTATGAATATATATGTAATTTTGTAATTTTATATATATGATGATGATGATGATTTGATTGGAGCATATGATGGCCTTTGGATGTATTTGATGAGATAATGTATTTGATTTATAGGTATTATGATGGTTATTTTGATGTATCATGATTTATGGACTATTTTATATATGATACATGATCTTGATAGACATATGACACATATTAGATTTGGACCATATTAAAATATCTTCATACTGATGCCTTTATATTCCATTATGGAATGGGAAAACATTAAGTACATCTATTATGTTCTTCCTTTAACAAAGGGAAGTAACATTGTTTTATGCAAATGAGTCTTCTTCAGCCTTCAAGTAGAGGATCTAATTATCAACCTTGGTCATTTAATGAGCTCTATTACATGAATATTTAACATATTCTATGGTAATTTATTATTTATCTTTTTATTATGTACTTGGGTACCTAATTAGGTCTTTGTGTTAGGACCTAAATCTTCTATCCCCTAAACTACACTTAATGAGAGGTGTTAGTGTAGATTTTTTTTCATTATGTGGTTTTACCTATATGACCTAGTTAGCTTACTTAGGTGTCACTATGCATGCTAGCCTATCCATTCAATCCTGAATTTTGGACCACTTTGACATATATTAAGTTTACTCAGTTAAGTTTCTTTAAAAAGGTATGATGGATTTTGAAACTCTTAGTTTATTTCACATGTAATTATTTTTTATTGTGTAAGCATCATGATAATTTCATTATATTTTTTTTAAAGAGCATCATTTTAATTATAAAAGGAGACTTTTAGAATAAATAAATTCTATCATGGTTATTTTTCAAGTTGGGAGATCATTATATCAATGGTATTTGAGTTTTAATTATTTATCTAAGGTTAGATGGTGTGTGGTGTTATCTCTTGATTAAAATTTATGATCATATGATTTATGTCCCATGAATTTGAATAGGTTATATTTAATTTAAGTTATTCTATATTTTTTTAATTAAAATTATGTCTATCATTAAAAATGTGGTTGAATGAGCATAGGTACTTTACATATCCAGATTATCTTGTAAAATTTTATGTGAAGGATTGATTCATATTAATTGAAGTATCCCATGACCATGGAACTAAAATTTAATCTAATTTGAGTTTATAATGAATTTAATAAATAATATTTAATTTAATTTTATAATGAATTTAATATTATGATGTAAGCAGTGTCCCCTAAAAGGTATACAACATCATCCCCTCACATGTGTATGTATCCCTTCAACTTAATGGGGCAAATCTTGATTCAGTAGATCTAAATTCATTTTAAAGAGAGGGGGATTAATTGCTCTTATGTAACCTTGGTGGGCATACCCCCCATTTGATCCATAGCTGTTTTGTCTGTATCTAAAACTTTCCACTCTCACACTAGATCCATCTTTGTTCTTCCAACAACCATGGGAGGTGATAGAGACCACTTAGAACCCACTTCATGTAAATAGGTTTATGATTAAAAAAAAATTCTAGAAGAAACTCAAGAAGGGAGGCCTTACAAAGTTTATATAATACATTATTGAACATAATGCCATAGTTATTCAAGACTTCATTGTGGCATTGACTAAATAGAAGGTCACCATTGAGGCATCACCATAAACATCTCAAAGGAATTCAGTAGTGATGCCATGGGCATGTCCTACATTAGTGAAAAGGAATTTTAATACCAGTCTAAGAAGAATCTCTATAAAAACTCTTCATAATAAATGACTTTGTGTAAATAGACAAGAAAGGGTTCCCTCAAACTACCCTCTTAAGATACTGGTTAGATATCTGCCTTTAGATCATGAGGTACATGACTCTAAAAGGTAAGTACTCTTTAAATTTTTTCACACAATTTCTTATTCTTAAATCACTTCATCAGGTTCAAAATTAGTCTTCCATATTTCCTTCTTAAGTATTTAGAAAGTACTTTTCTACTCCACCAAGTTAATGATACAAACCCCACCCTCCATTAAGGTCTAATCTTATTGCTTGTTAAACATGGTTAGACCCCCTTAGTTTGGAAGGTCCACCCTAGGGGATCCTCTTTTGAGGAGGACTCACAAGAATAATCCATATTAGAGAATCCTACTAAGGGATCCCACATACCCCCTAAATGTTCCCCCTAGAATAGTTTATCCTAGTCCCCCCTAATGACCTACCTCTCAAACTATTATTTATGCCCAAGCCCAAACCATTGAAATTGGGACTCTTATGACTTCAACTTGTAAAGGTAAGGCCATAGTGATGGAGGAACTAGAAAAGAATAAACAATTTCTAGAAAATTTTAATTCAAGGGTTTAGTAGGCAGGGTTTAGCCTGGAAAAGTTGATCTAAGACTAGAATGAACTTCATCATGTGGCTGAGGCTACTATCTAAACTTTTTTCAACTCTACCTAGCCCCTTCAATCCTTGGTTATGCAACTCCCTAGGTCCTTAAATGCTCCCTGGGATCCCCCAAGGAAGTACCTCTAAACAAACTTCTTTATAGGTTAAAGGTAGGAAGCAGCACAGGATAATCTTCCTCAGGGAGGTGGCTGAAGGCCTTGAGAACCATACCCATGCCAAGGTTTCAAAAGGCAAATAATTCATCCTAGTGAAGGAAAACACTACTACTAAAGATAATCAAGAGGGACCCTCTTCTTATATCAATTTTAGTTTTATGTTTCCTATTTTTGCTCTTAGTACTATTTTTTCTATTTTGTTCTCTCAGCCTTGGATGGCCTATTAAAACTATTGTAATACACTCTCATGGTTCTAGGTCCTTGTAAAACCTAATTTTACCTTATAAAATAAAAAATAAATGTTATTTTTATTGATACAAATATTATTGTGTTATTTTAGTGAAGATAAAACCAAGTTATTATGTAACCTCTTTTTTCTCTACATTCCCTCTATTTGTGGTTTATTTATGAGATACAATCATATTTCTATTTAAATATTTTACATATTTTAAATATTCATTTATTTTAGTTAAGTCTTAGTAAATTGTGTTAAAGAGTTTTAACTTTGACAAAGTGAGTTTGTTCAAAACATCCCTTTGATATTTTTAAGGCCACATGTAATACCCCTTGTGTCAAACCTCTATACTTTAGTTGTCTTGATCCATTTTTCATATGTGGTGACCATTTATATGTGTAGAAAATTTGATCTAAAATATTTGATGTTATCCTGATTGTATTATTATTATTATTTCATATTATATAGTTTGGTATATTATGTGGTCTCAATGGATATGTATTAGAATCTATAAGATTATCACTATGTACCTTAGTTATCTAGTTTAATAGACCTTAATTAGATGTGTGATTACTCAGTATGATTGTCTTGAGTGGATTTATGTTGTATTTGGATATTGATGTTGAATAACATTAGTTATTTTGTGATTTATATTTGATTATATTAGACTAACCTAAAGATTATGATTCAGTTTTGTGACATACTTTTATTGATAGCTCTGTGTGTGTGTGTGTGTGTGTGTGTGTGTGTGTGTGTGTGTGTGTGTGTGTGTGTGTGTGTGTGCACTTGTTTAAATTGTTTAGATATCAATTTTTTTTTAAATGTATTTGATGTTATATTGATTGTATTTGATGTTATATTGATTGTTTAGATATCAATTTTTTATTTTTTATTTTTTATTTTTTATTTTTTATTTTTTATTTTTTATTTTTTATTTTTTATTTTTTATTTTTTATTTTTTATTTTTTATTTTTTATTTTTTTAATGTATACAAGGGACTCATCCATGCCTCAATAGACCATATGCACACCTTAGACCCTTCTAAACCTTTAAATATTTTACCCATTCATTTTTAAAATTATTAAATTTTAATTACTATGATCTTTTTTATTTTCCTTTTTATTATTTGAATTATGATGTTTTAGCCTAAACTTTATTAATCTAATAAAACTTAAACTTATTTAACTCTATATGAGGTTTAAATAACCTTGGTATGGGTTTGATTTGACATATAAACCAAACCCATGTGTGAAATTTTGGATTTGCCCCTTCAACCACCTTTTTCATTGAGTGTTTGACAAGTAAACCTTGTCTTACAAGCTTTTTTTGGGTCCATACCTATACCCATTGGGTAGGTGGGGTTTTAAAATACTATTGACCACTTTTTGGTCATATATATGCCCTAATTTATGGCCTAGTTTTTTATTCCACAATCAACCCTTATTTTACTTGTACAAAAGGTTGTATTTTATATTTGAGTGGAAGAAAACACACATGTGAGTGCTAAGGATATTTACGAGGTTGTAAGAGAAATTTATGGAGGGAGGTCATATTCTTGGTATGAGGATGGCCATGTGTTACCCTTATATTGGTAATGGTTTTTGTTTTCTTCCCTTTTTAAGGACCTTATTTTGGTCTTTTGGGGGATGCATTTTGGATTGTTGGAGAGCTTTAATAATTGGAGAAGGTCTTTTATAAGATTGACAAGTAAAGATTTTGGTTTGAGTTAGGTCTTTTGTTTACTAATTTTTATATTTGAATTCTCTCTTCTATTATTTTCTCTTAAATTAATATTTAAATGAAAATAAACAAATTTTTTATTGGATTGAGTCCCTTATTTTTAAAAAAAATATCAATTTTTTTTTCATTTTTTATTGTTGACATTATTTCCCTTTCTTGTTGTCTTATTATTTTCTTGTGTGAATGTTGGGTTATGGGAGGTATAAGGAGTAAAATTATTAATAGATAATAGCTCTTTTACTTTTATTGGGAATCCTTTATGTTCATTCATGAACTTATGTGACAAACAAATCAAGTGTCCTCTTCTCTTCCCTTTAGTGAGGTCTTAGTGACTTCCTTGTTCTTTATGTTTCCATACTAAATATTTATTTTATTAATATTTATAACCTATAACCATTTCCTTTTCAATTTTTTTCAATTGTGCATATGTGTTGTGGCATGCCTCTTTCTGTTGGGATTGGGGTAGGCTATGCATGAGATTCACCTAGTAAGGAAGGCATGTGATGATGCCTATTGAATGGGCAGTCAATCACCCTCATTTTATCTACATTGGATAATTTTAAAATGTTGTGAGTTGATATTATTGGGTGTAGATATTGTATTTTATCTTGTATCTTATAGGTAGGAATGGGTTGCTCATGGATTGTTTATATTGATTCTTTTAGGCTTGCAATACCTTCTTGATGAGGTAGAGTTTTTTTCTATTATAACTCTTGTTATAGAGTAAGATTGATGGTGTTATTTGTTAAGGATTTTATCCTCATATTATTTTAAGGTATTTCTTACTTGTTAAAACTAAAAGAAACTATTAACCTTGTTATTTGGGGATCTACATTTTCTTCTATATATTGATGAAAATGGTTTATACCCATTTGATATAATGATTAGTAATTATATTCCTAACCCCTTCCTTCATTGTAATTTATCTTCTACAATGTGAAATAATTACTTGTTGTCAAGTTGTCTATGGGAAGTGCTTCCACATTACATTCATTTTAGTTGATTTAATCTTATGATTAGTGTTATAGAAAATAAGTCATTGTTATGACATACAATTTAGGGAGTTAATTTCTTAAATGAAATTTACATTAGAATATGTTGAAAGAAGTTAAAGATTAAAGATCAGGTTACCTTTCTAAAAATTGATATTGGAAATAGAATTTGTTCAATTAGGGAGTTATGATCGAGCATGGATCAAATCAATTAATTTATTTATTGCCACACTAGTAAAAATACACACACACACACTCACACACAATACTCAATATATATAATTATTGATAATTACATTATATCGATAATTAGAATAGGAAATAATATGATTATTAGTTAGTAAGTAAATCAGTAAAACAAAAACAAGATAGATAAATTACATATTTTATCTAGTTAAATTTGGTTCAATTTTTCATTATTTATTTGTATGGAAATTTATTTTTTTCAAGTAAACAAATAAATAAGTGTTTTAAATTACACTCCAAATAATTATTAAAATTTTCACACTTTTCATTATATATTATATATGAAAATAGGTGGATTGAGAACAAATGAGTAGATAATCTCCGCTTTTTATCTCTCCTAAATTATAAATCAAATTGATTAAGTTACATATATTTATGCTTAAATTAATAATAGATATATATTTATATATCAAAATTTTATAGGATAAAATTTATTAAGTAAATTATATATATATATATATATATATATATATATATATATATATATATATATAATTTAACTATAGAGATTTGTTTATATTTTTTATTAGATAAGTCAAAGATTTAATATAAACAAATATAATAAAGTTACTATCAATTTAATATAAAAAAATCTAACAAATCCAAATTTAACTATAAATATTTATTTATATATAATAAAGTAAATTTTATAGGGAACCTACCACCAGTAGTGCAAACAAAAGCAATACAAAATGAAAGATACATCAAAGATTGGCTAAAATTTGGAGAAGGCCTTTAGTCGAGTAAGAATAGAGTGATAATCAAAAATAAAAAGATGAATAAAATGATATCAAAAACACAAAAAGACCACAACCAAAGCTTTAGTCAGAACTACATAGTTCCTCAGACCTGGTGTTATTTTATGTAGCCTCTTTCTCTATCTCCTAATTAGTTTCGTTCGGTAGTAGCTTTTTAATTCTATCCCTAGTGTATTTATAGGGGCCTTCAATAGAGGTGTGGATTGTTTTTTCTTAAATTGAGCTTGGGTTCCCTTTAGGATGAGAAGTGTTCTAAGTGATGAGATTCTCCTCAGATATCACCACTACTTCAGTCATATTTTCCAATGGTGTGCCTTTCATCTCCAGCATCATATCCAAGTCATTCTTGAGTTTCATAGTTACCACTTTAAAATGATTCCAACCAGTGATAAGATCCAACATGACCATCCCAACATTCTCAAGCTTGTCTAAAAAAATACTAAATTTTCTATTGTGCTGGCCAATAGAGTCCTCTAGGGAGAGGGTTAGGGTACCCTTATGATTGGTTGCCTCCTTGGTAGGGGTGGAGTTGGTTTTGAATTTTTTGTAGAGGATGATGAAGTGGATAACATGCATTTAAGTGGTGTTTAGTCTAGACTGGTTAAGGGGGTGAAGGAGTAAGGGGTTAGGGAAGCTTACTTATTTTCAAGGGGCACAAGGGAATCCACAATAAGGTCTTCAATAAGAGAGATGGTTTTACTTGATAGAGGCTTGCTTTATTGAAATAGTTGATATATCAGAACATGGTGACTTATGTTATTTTTATTACTCACTTGGTAAGTCATGGCTATGATTTCCAGGTATTTAAGAAAAAAGAAAGGTAAGCTTATTTTATAACCTTTTAAATGATTAAGGATAATGAAGTGGTTAGATAAAATCATAGTGAACTTACCTTCCAAAGTAAGATATTTTATCACTTGCAAACAAATCTCCAACCATCAATTGGGAAGGTTAAGATTGGGGAAACCTTTTTTATTTATCTTCATAGCCTTGTTAGTTTTGAAGAATTTATGCATTCATTCAAGTTTATAGATGCTATATTTAAAGGTTTTCATCCCATTATAGGGCATGCCTATCACCTCACCAATGCTTTCCTCTAAGATAACTATCCTCAATCCCCTCATTTTGATCATTCACTCATTCCAAATGAGAATGAAATACTTCAAGAGTTTTTCATGTCCTATAATGTGTTGCATGAAAGAAGACATACCTCCTTTACAAAATTTATTACACATTTTCTTGTTATTATAGACTTTCGAGCATGAGAGCGATTGAAAATGGTCTTTTTTACCCCCCATGGTCAGTTTGCCACAAGAATGATTTCCTGTTATCTTTGCCTCTATATTTTTATTTTTGGAGAATTAGACTCAATTTTTATTACCGATAGATTTAATTATGAATTTGGGGTGAGAATCATTACTCAATCAATTCTGAATGCTCTTAATTAATGTTACCTTTGGGTCATGCCTAACCAACACATTATGATGACTAATTGCAATCATTATTAAAGGTGTTTAGGATTTGGGTTGGGATTTGATTGGGGTTATCTCACATGGCTATCCTTTCAACACCCACTCCAAAATTGAGATTTTTTTATATTAGACTACTACAATTTGTAAAATAAATTAAATTGGCACTTATTTTAGAAATAATATATATATTACTTGGTATGTTGGTGCATTCAAATAGTAGAGAATTAAAAAATATTTTGTTTAGAAAATAAAATATTACTTTATCAAATGCCAAAATAAAGAAAATAATAAATTATAATTGGATTATTTTCCCTTTTAAATTAGATTTTATCAATTGTACTTTAAATATATATTTCTCTTACAAAAACAAAATTATAAAATAGAAATTATATATATATATATATATATATATATATGTATAATGAGTAATAATTATTTTGGTTGTTCAGACTTTACATTCATTTATATGGTTAGAGAGAGAGAGAGAGAGAGAATAATAAATATAATTATACATTCATTTATATGGTTATACACACACACACACACACACACACATATATATACATTCATTTATATGATTATACACACACATATAATAATAAATATAATTATATTAAAAAATAAAATATAATATACTATTTTAATAAAATAAAACAAAAAAAAGATGTTTTTGGGTGAGATGGATGGGCCAACTATCTCCCCTAAAACCTAATGCAAGGGAGAGAGGGCGTGAGGCTAGTCAAACTCCCCTACCTCCATTGCATTTATTAGGAGATTTATGATTATACTATAGCCTCAAGCCATAAGATGTGAGTCACAAGTCTGTATCATAAGATGATTTAGATGATATTTAGAGAGATTTTCTAAAGATAAATATGGATATATACTAAGTTTATTATATCAAAAAAAAGGAGAATATATGTATTCTAATTTTTCATATTATTGAAAATAAAAATAAATCTAATTACATTATTTATATCTATTAAATCTAAGAAGTCAATATATACATTGAGTATATATTTATAAATACTATGATATTTATATTGGAGTTGATTCTGATCTTGAGCTTCCTCCTTCATATCTTGAACCTGCAATATGTAAGAGAAAAGAAATAAAAATGAGGAAAGGCTTACTAATATATTAGGCATAGGGAAATCTAGGGCAACATTTGAAATACCTTGATCCTAAGACTCATATTCATTTAATCCAAAGGTTATGATTTAATCCACCACTTACAAGTGGGAAAAATTCTTTCGATTTTGAAATTTAACTTTTAAGTTATTTAGTTTTACTCTTATTTACATAAAATTAATTGATTTATTTTTATTTAACCTTTCTATGTAAGTGTAAGTTAATTTTTTTTCTATTTGGGCTTGTAAAAATCAATAATTAAATGCTTAAATTAAATATGAAATGCATTAATTAAATAACTTGTATTTATTCTTAAACAAAGGTTTTATTTAATTATTAATGGTAAATAATAATTTGTAAATTAATTTTAATACTTGTAACTTAAGTGGAATTAAAAAAGCTTTTGACTTTTATTTTAAAATTTGAACTAATTATCAATTGACTAGTTTATTAATTTTATTGTAAGATTTAAGTACTTATATTTCTTTAATTAACTTAGATAATTAAACTTTTCATAAGTTGGAATATTTATCCATTTGGTTTAATATATGGTTAAGAATTATAATATTTAAAGACTATTTAATGATTTATTAAAACAAACTTATACTATCTAATTTATTAATTGACAATACATTAATAGTCAAAATAATATATTTTAATGTATTTATTATTATTTTTAAAGTGATGTAAGTAATAATAATTAATAATTACCCTGATTGAGATTAATGAGACAAGAAGACATAATTTGAAGTATTTGGAAATAACACTTATTAATTGTCTAATGAGACATTTTAAGAAACTGGGTTGTAGATATCAAATTAATTTATCTGGTTGTTTAGTGAAACATTAGTAGTAAAATGAGACTAGTTAGACTTAGTGGCATATGGACTAAGCCTAGTTATATGAATAATATAGTCTTATAAGTTTTTTTTTAAAAATAATTGTTAATATTTTTATGGGTTTTCTTAAGGTGAAAATGTGGGCATTACATTTTGGTATCAAAGCACGGGTTCAACACCAAAAGCTCTAGAAATTACACTTGGTAATTATTAATGAAATCATGAAACTTCTCATCACCATACTTAGGCTTATTCTACACAAGAACTTGAATGATTTTTACCCTTACTCTATTTATTATCCATTTGCACTCAAATTGACTTGGGATCTTAATTTAAACTGTGTGACCTTGTCATTGGTGCTTGGATAAAGTTTTTTTTTTTAAAATTATTTGAGAATTTTGTAGGCACTACTATTAAAATTTCATGTATTATTTAGTGTGTAATATATTTATTTATATAGGATTGTGCGTTAATAATGTTATGCCCTTGATTTTCCTACATATTACTTTTGACATATCTTTATCATAATGCATTTTATTTATATTTTAGTATAAATTATTAACCCTACTCTAGAGGTGGAGTAGAAGTTATATTTTCAATAAATTTAGCTATGGTTTGAATGCATTTTCATATAAAAATTTAGTATTATTTAATTCGATATGAATATATGAAATGTTGTAAATTTTTCTTAGATGTACCTTGATTTGGTTGACACCATTCAAACTATTTGTTTACCTTTGATTAATAATTAAAAGTGCATATGTTTATATTATAACTATTAACCCTATCATGAATGTTACTGTTAAAGTTTGGAAATTTACCTTTCATTAACGTGATTGTATGGATATTTAATGATTAGTAACATTCAATAGATGTGAATACTTGTAATCACAACAATTTTTTTATTAAATTAGCTATCCTAAAATCATGATATTTCTAGCAAGGTATAGAGACAATAATTTTATTTTGATGTGAGGGAATAATAAATATATTTAATGAATATAATGGTTATTTATTTGTATAAATAATCTTATGAGACTGAAAATATTTTTATTACATTTTCATAGATGAGTTTTGAGGTGTTGGTATATTTCATGAAATAATTTAGTTTTTTAATTTAAGCTTAGACCTACATATAAATTAGTCAATTATGATGTCTTAAATAAATTTGCTCTATTAAGATAAAGGCAGTGATAATAGTTCTATTTTCTATTTATAAAATCTATGGAATGTTACTAAATGGATAGCTTAATTTTATCTCTTAGAAGTGTGAATTAATCAATGTTTTAATAAAATATTATTTACTTATTCTCGATGCATAGTTGATAATTTTTTATTTTTTATTTTTAAAAGAAACTATGTATTGAACATATTGACAATATTAATGATATGTATCAATGTGGATCTTATGAATTTTAGATTCATCCTAGTCCTTGGAAATGTATTGAGTAAACCCATGTTGACATATGTTGACAACTTTTATAGAATTTGATAATGGTTCCTAAATTTATTAATCTTTATTAGATTAAGGATGAATTCCTTTCACACCCTTGAACCTAAGGACAAAATTGTCTCATATGTTAGACTCATTGATGGAATTTCTTACTCAATTATATGTCTAATAAGGCCAACTTAATAAACTTTTGAAAAGATTAAAAATATAAATATTGAATCAAATAAGAACTTTTAACCTATTGTGTGTGTGTGTACACACACACACACACACACACACACACACACACACACACACACACACACACACACACACAAAATACTTCACAAATCATCAAATATTATAGTAGACTACCTTGAATATCTATCCATAGAGATCTTGGCTTCGACATGGATATTCTCAAAGAGTGATGTTAGTATGGAAATTATTGAAATTGGGGTATTTGGTGTTGTTAAATTTCACAAAAAATAGGAAACATAATATGTACTTAATTATTAGTGATAGTATGTGTTATGATAAGTAGTATGAAATAACATATTAGATGTATGTGTCATAGTTTGCAAAAATCTATTTTATTCATCTTACTACACCCTAGTTAGGAATAGTGAAGATCAAGTTTTTTAGTGTATAACTTGATGAGTAGTACATTTGATGCACAATTTAATTCCTGAGATGATTACATGGTTCTTAGCAATATTTTAGATAATTATGGAAGTGACAATTTTTAGTGATCATCATACAGACGTAAAGAAATTTTTTCCCATTTGGTAGTACATCATCCATATAATTTTAGAGTCCTATGTTTTGGCATTGATATTCTCTAGAAACTATGTTATTTGACAACATATTGGTTACATGATAGTTAGAGATGCAAACCAATATAGTTAAATTTGTTATGTACAATGTATTGGGTTTTCATGTGTAGGAGTTTGAAATGATCCCCCAAAAAAATTGAGTGTCCCTTATTTTAGATTTCACAATAGAAAAAGAAATGTTTTATAATCTAAAAGTTTTGGTTTTGCATAACCTATTACCATTTTTAAAAACATGAGCCTTAGTTAGGGTAGTTACCCCTAAATGATTTACAAGGAAGATTATTTACCTAAGGATATACTGATGTAATTTAGGGTATATTGATATGTGATCCATATCAATATATCTAAGATTGCATTATGGTAGACACCTTCTCAATAGGACCACCTAGGTGTCCTTATCCTACCTAAGTGTTTGACATCCATGGAACCTAGTATAGCTTAGGGTATTCAACTTTCCCTTCTTTGAGATTGGGTTGGATAAGTTAATCACTTAGGTTATTAATGTTATTTAAACATGTATCTAAAAATTTTAAGTATGGTTCTAGTTTGAATAGATTTTAGCATGTGGACTATGCCAATGCAATTTTTAAATGTGATTGGATACTCATGCACTTGATACATGTGAAGGATATAAATAGTACTACCCTTGAATTTAGATCATTGTACCATGATCTATGGTTAAGAGGTCATTATACCTTATTCCTTCACTTTAGAAATAATTGATGTTTTGACTAATTTGATTTATATTTATTACTAACACAATGTTTCTTGTAATTAGATCTGATATTCTTAACCCATAGTGGCATCATGATCTCACTAGACCATCACGTAAATAACCTTATAGGGATTCATATCTCTCTAGTATTATTTATGTGTCGGTCATAATCATGAGAATAATAATTTATGCCACTTTGTTTAATTTTGCAAATCTATAATGCATTAACTTATGAAATTTAATTCTTTAAGAATGTTAATAATGATTGTACTTAGAAATTATTGTCATGTAATAAATAAAATAATAAAAATCTTCTAATTCATTTAGGTATTATTTATTGTAATCATTAGATTTTTGAAAATGCATATACAAATGAAGATAACTTTTTTCATTGTATCGCACTATGTGCTCAATCTTAATATGCATTAATTTTAAATTAACTAAAGTTGGGACAACATCTATTAATATATTACTTAATTTTAAACAAGGGTTTTATATGGCTTCTTACAACCAATAAAATTAACCAGGTTACCATTGATAGAGTGATGACACACTCAAGGCATTATGATAAAGAAAAATAATATTCATTTGTAACTATCTTATTTTCAGATCCATTAATAGATAAGAAAATTTAGACAAGATCCTTTTGTTGAAAATGAAATATAACTTATTCCATTACGTAAAGATATAGCTTCATATCAATTCAAATTGGACTTGTTTCAAGTGTTAAAACCTTCAATCATAATTATTAAATTGAAACATGATTAGGTAAGTAATAAGTCCAAATTGTTAACTCATTTCATTTCCTTAGGCAATATAAATGTTTCTATATCTATATTTTTAATTGTAAAAATGAAGGATCAACTGTTTAATAAATTATGCAAGCAGGGTATGATGATAGATCAAACTTGTACAGGTAGTGTATTATTAATGAAACTAATAATAAGTGTCATATCATCTTAAATTCACATATAGGTAGTCTTTTTATGATCAACAATAAACTAAAATAGTTTAATTGTAGCTAAGTACCATGCCAAATAATAATTTATCAAGCAAGTTATTCTTTTAACAAAGCACATAATTTTACTTTCTTAGAAAAATCTTAAGTGATCATTTAGTTGCAACATAAGTAGATACATCCATTTAAATTGATCTAAGATTCAAAATCTTATATAATAGAATTAATGCAAGATTAGATAAGAATTTATACTCAGCAAAATAAATATTTATGTTCAACACCTAATAAATATTTTCATAGTGAATAATCACTAAATTTTTAATCAAATTAAATAAAATGTAATGTTACAGCTAAAATAAAATTACCAATATTTAAGATCTAATAATGTCAGTTAAATATATGAGAATATTGGATCAGTACAACTAGATTTTAAAATTGTTGAAACTAGTTTCATACAGTACAAGACATAATCCTACAACTAAAAGTAATATTTCTAAACTATGGTAAATAAAATGTGTAAGAATATTGAAACCATGAAACTATAATTTAAAATTATTTAAACTCATTTTGTATGATACAACATAATGAGAAAAAAATTAAACTACAACACTATTATTAATTCAAACTAAATTTTATAAACAAGATATTTACAAAACATGTTGAAGCACTATGACAATAATGAATTAAAATTGCAATATAAAACAATAACCAATAGATTGAAAACATTTATACTTATTTTGTAAGCCACACCATCTTGACTCATCCTATGAGCCACCCAATTGATGGTCCTTACCATTGCCAACCATTAGTTGGGAGGTGGAGTCTAGATTTTGGGACTTTTAGAATGTAGGAGAAATACTATGGGAATGAACCAATTAGCTTACAATAGTATAATAATAGAAATTTCACATTAAAACTTCAAGTAGAGACATTAATAATAACCTTGGCAACCTGGTATTCATCTTAAGGATTCTAGAAGTCAACTTATTGATTTAAGTGACCTTATTTTATTTCATCACTTGTTCTAGGTAAATTGGAATAATAAAAAGAAATAGAACCTTTGTTCTAATAAGATACAGTCATAAAATGATAAATAAATCACTAAGGGTTTTAAATATCATATTTATTTATTGCCAATTGATATTGGTAATTTAGTCACTTACAACAGTGATGGCTTCTAATAGATGGTTGCATTTAAGACCAAAAAATTTAGTTGATTATGAATAAATAAAATTTTGAATCTAAATATAATAAAGAATTAGTTAAATTATTTTTTCATAAAATTACATATTTAGCTAAAACCTGATTCTATAAACCCTCATCCACTAGTAAAATTTAAAAAAAAATAAAAAATCCATAAAAATTTGTATGAATTTTACCAAAATATACCCTTCCAAAATTTGTTAAAATCTAAACATTAGGTAAAATCCATAAAAATGGCTAAACAAAAGAACAAATTTTATGCATATGGGTTGAACTAGGTCACCATTCTAATAAGGTAAATAAAATACAAAATTTTCTTTTACCCTAGGTCAATCTAGGTTGCCATTTTAATCCAAATTAAATAAATAAAAACCAAAAATGACTCAACCATCATTTTAGGTAAGGGTTTGGACTATAAAAAATTATTTAAAAAAATCCTAAATCTAAAACTAAAATTTTCTAATAGCCATGGAAGAAATAATTGATATTTTTGTAAAATAATCTCTCTACAAACCTTTGCAGGTTTATCAAGAAGTCATTTTAATTCCTTATCAACCTAAAAGTAATTTTTTTATTTTTTATTTACTTGCCATTAAATCTATAATAAAAAAATTTGAAAAAAAATAAAAATATGCAAAAACCTACTTTCTAGTAACAACAAAGGAGAAAAATAGAAAATTTTGTGTCCTCACTACCTTACCATGCCTCCCTTACCTAGCCATGGACAATTAGAAGGTTATATCTCCTCATAAATAAAATATGTGCCCTCAATTAACTCTTCTAGGCTACTAACCAAGTTCCTAGGGTTTCATCTCTTCTCCCTCAACTCTTCTACACCTCCCTTTTCTATCTCTCTCTTACTTCCCCCATGCCTCCCTCCCTCTCTCTCCTCCCTCTCTCTTCTAACCCATGACCCAGGAAAAAAAAGGTAGATTATGGGGTTGAGTTAGGCTCCTCCCAAATCACCTCATGACATAAATGAAAAATCCAATTTTACCTAATCTCATAAAAATCCAATGATATCCCAAATCATATTTCACTTAGGTCAAAATCCCATGACCATAGTGATCATGGAAAAAATTTAAATTTGTCAAAATATAACATTAAAACCAATTTTTAATTTACCAAGTAATAAATTATTACTAATTTGACATAGAATTAATTCCACTAGGGTTCATTTTTTAGGAGTTGAAATGGGAGAGTGATGAGAGTGGAGGGGTTTAGAAGCTAAGCTAAGGTACCCTAGGCAAGAAATAATAATTTAATAAAATAATAATGATAATAATGTTTTAATAAAATAAAAATGAAAATGAAACCATTTTAATTGAAGATTCATGAATCCATGACATCAAATAATCCAAACAAGGAATAAATGTTACCTAGGCTCATACAAGAGTGAAACTAACACACATGAAATCAAGATCAAATAACAATTGAAATTAATGCACACAAGAAACAATTTTTTTTTTTGTAAACATTAAAATTGGCAAGTGAAGAAAATCCAAAAGCATGAAGATCAAGTCAAGAAGATGATATAAATAAAATATATAAAATATAAAATGAGGGACTACTACAAGTTTTAAGTTTATTATTTTATCCCTTTTACCTATGTTAGTTGCTTTTATTCCTTATCCCCTAACCACTAGAATCCATATCCAACCTAACTCATTTCACCTATTCATGCATCCACAAATGGTATTAATAGTACCTATAATACATAAATATATGTATATCAAAACTAAATACCATTACACATAAAATCAAATATAAGGACCAAATAACTCATATACACAAATAACTCTTGCTATAATAGTTTGTCTAATATCTATAAAATATTAAAATAATTATTTTAAATAGTGTTTTATGATGTAAAAGAGTGATAAAAATAATTATAAAAATAAAATATGTAGGTGGGTCATGACATCTTCCTCCCCATAAATATGAATCATCCTGATGATAATTTAAAATAACTAGGCATAGCATCGCTTAAACAACTATGTATCCTCCCAAGTAGTATTTTTTGTACTTAGTGTGTCCCATTGTATCAAAACTTATTGAATTTATTGATTTATTTACTTAATGTTATGATGACCTAAGATTTTCATTCGTTTTAGCTACATCCTTTCCTCTTCTAAAATATGTAAGTTTTTCCAATCCAATATATGAGATGGATCAGGGATATATTTTCTTAGTAATGAAATATGGAAAACATCATGAATTATTGATAGAGAAGGAGGTAAATCCATTTGATAAGCAACAAGTTTTATTTTATCCAAGATGCCAAATGGGACAAAAAAATGAGGAACCATCTTGTAGGTTTTTCCAAACTTGATAAAACTCTTCTACACCCTTACACGCATAAAAATTTTCTCACCAATAGAAAATTCATGAGGTTCTATCTTCAAATCAGCATAAATATTTTTTCGATTAGAAGAAAACTTCAATTTTTTGCATATTATGGCCATTTATTCATCATAATGGCACAATTTTCTAGGCTATCCTAGCCAAGTGGAGTTTTACATTTTTTCCCATATAGGGATTCAAAAGGATCCATTTTAATTGTAGAACGATAAGAGTTATTATAGGCAAACTCAACTAATTGGAGATAATTCTCCCACTTGGATTGTTAATCCATAACATACATGTGCAACATGTCTTTGACTACTTGGTTCAGTCTTTCCATTTATCCATATATTTTCTGTTGGTATGAAGAATTGAAATTTATTCGAGTGCCAAAGGTCACAATCAATTTTTGCTATAACCTTGATGTGAATAATTTATATCTATTAGAGATAATGAATTATAGCATACCATTCAATCAAATGACTTATTTTATAAAGTATTCATAAAAAATAGTAGCATCATCAGTTAGATTTTTAGTAATAAAGTGACAACCTTTAGTTGCTTTGTCAATTATTACCAATACCACTTTACGAGATTTAGTTAAACTTGTAATAAAATAAAGTGAAACCAATACCTATTTGTCTCTTGGTATGTCATGTGGGTACAACATACCCTTAATATGGTAGTGTTTAACCTTCACATACTGACATTCTAGGCATTTTACCAAAATATTAACATTTTTCTTTAGACTAGGCAAAAAATAAAGCCTTTTCATCTCATGAATCATCTTAGTGACCTATGGATGAGTTAAATGGGGTGATGTATGCACTTCTTATAGTATAATATTATGCAATCCACGTATTTTAAGTAAAAAAATTATATTTTTATGCCTTACAAGGCTATCTAAATCAACAATAAAATTAATAAATCTTTTTGTCAAAAGCTTATCAACCAATCCTACACATAATTCTTGGCAGTAATTATTAGTAATAAATTATTGCAAGACATCATTCCTAAAATTTACGTAAAAATAGACAAGGAAGTAAGGTACGTATGCCTATTAATGTCATCAACCACTTGATTTTCCTTACCTTCCATATAAGTGATATTCATATGAAAATTATTGAAATTTTTTAGCCATCTATGCTAGTAGGTATTCAAGTCGTCTTATGAGAAAAAACTATTCTAAGCTATGATGATCATATTTTACCTTGAAATGTTTGCCTAGAAAAAAGTGATTCAACTATTTTAATGCTTACACTATGTCAACAATCTTTAAATCATGTCTGGGATAGTTTTTTTAACTTATTTAAGCTTATGATATTCATAGGCCACTGCTTTACCATTTTGGGTTAATATGCCACTAAATCCTTTTTTAGAGACATTAGCCCATACCTCTGATCATTTGGATCAAGTATGATCAAAATAGGGTATGTTGTTAATAGTTCTTTGAAACTTTTAAAATCTTCTTCACATTGAGGTGTCCATATAAAATTTATGCCCTTACATTGTAAGGATATAAAGGGGTTGGTTAAATGAGAGAAATTACATACAAATCAATGATAGTAGCTAGTCAAGCCTATGAAACTATATTCTTCATATACTTGTATGGAGTAGACCACTCTTGAATGGATTGAATATTTTTCAAGTCCATTATTATGCCCTTCTTAAAAATCAAGTCCCAATTAATGTATTTATGATTGGTAAAAGGCACATTTAGATAACTTACCAGACAACTTATGTTGCCTCAATCTTTGTAAAACTAGCCTTAAATAATGATTATGTTTAGCCTTGTTCTTTGATTAGATGAGGATATCATCTAAGAGCACTAGTACAAACGTGTCTAAGAATTCCCTAAAAACACCATTAATTAGATTCATGAATGTCTCCAGTGCATTGGTAAGGCCAAATAGTATAATGGCAAACTCGTAGTGGCCATATCAAGTTCCTCTTTAATCCTTAATTAATGGTAACTAGATCTCAAATCAATTCTATTAAATATTGATGCATCCTTCATCTGACTGAATAAATCATTTATATGAAGTAATAGGTAATCAATTTTTATCATCACTTTATTAAGCATGCAAAAATTAATGCATAACCTTAAAGTGCCATCCTTTTTTCTTCTAAATACCACTAAAACACTCCAAGATGACACGCTTGGTTGAATGCTTCCATTGTATAAAAAAATCTTACAATTAGAATTTTAATTCTTGAAAATTTTACACATTCACTCTATAAGGAGCCTTTGATGAATGGGAAACCCTTGGCATAATATCAACTGAGAATTTAAAATTCTATTTTGGTGGGAAATCAATTAATTTTTAAGAAAAAAAATCTACAAATTATTGTAAGATATAAAAATCAATACAAGATGGTTTTTCCTTCTTATGAAGTTATTATATTTGGATTGCATATAATTAATCCCTTTAACATAACCTTTTATAATTTTAGGGAAAAAGTAATTTTTTGCATTTTTGGCCCTTTAAGACCTTAGTTTTCAATAATATTGCCATTCTCATTAGTGCATTGCATCCTTTATTGAAAGCAATCAAGTGTTACATTGTGTTGTTGTTGCCAATCCATACCTAATATAATATCATAATACCATAAGGGTGTTAAAAATAGATTTATCTTTATCTTGAAGGGGCCCATATAAAGTTTCATTTGGTTTAAGCATTTTTAGATAGGTACCCTCTTACCAATATTGATCTTGACTTCCCATCCTTATCTCAATGGCTTAGAATTCAAATTGTATTTATTCACTACAAAAGGTGTAATAAATTTTCTAGTAGCACCTAAATCAATTAAAATAGCTACAAAATTTTTATCAATATTACCTCGAATCTCAATTGGAGTGGCTTAAAAATTAGATTTTTGATTATCTAATGCAGCGTATAGTCTATGGTCTGTTGGTTGTCCTAATTTCATATTTATGTAATCATCATGGTAGTGATTATCACAACATTCTCATCATACCACTATCCTTTGTGGAGCTACTATAATAGTGTTTGCCCCTATGATCAGTCCATGTTGACTATTTGGTGTTGGTCTTTCTTAAATGACCCATTTTTAGAGTTGCCTTGGGTTTGAAATTCTTATTTTGACCTTGGAATTGATTAAAATTATTGTTGGGCCCTTAGAATTTGTGATTCTAGTTTGATTTCTTAAAACTTTTTTTATGGAGGCAGGTTCTAGGCTTTGGTTGCTTCCTATTCATTTTTAAGTATTTCCTTGCTTTTTGTTGATACTTTTCCTTCTATTTTCCCCTATATGTTGTAAATGGATTAGGATTAGTCATATTGATGTCATGCATCAATATTTATTTCTATCTTAACTTGAATTTGGTGATCTTTATCTATTCATCATGCATGTAATCTACATGACATGTCAAATTTAGAAACTTATTTTCATATTCAAGGACAAACATGTTTTCTTTCTTAAGTAGCTAAAAGTTTGTTATTTCTTTCTCCTTGAATTTTACACTCAAGTACCTTTTTTGAAATGGTTCTCAAAATTGGCCAAGTGAGGGCCATTCATAGGTGGTTCCACCATAGGTAAATAAAACTATTTGACTGATAAATGACAACCCTAGCCTTCACATTAGATGGTTAGTGTTGTTGACTATCTCTTTTCCCAAGATGTAGTGTTTCCATTGTTTATACGTTTACACAATGACATAGAGCTCCTTGTCATATGTCAAGTATTTCCTGACTGTATAATTTAAAGTTTCACTATGATATGTAATAGGATGGACATGTTATATGATGACAACTCCCATGGCATATTTAGATGCATCTATCATCAACTTAAAAGGTTGATGCAAATCTAGTAAGGAAACTATTGGGGCTGAGCAAAGTCTATTCCTCAAATTTTAAAATGCCATTTGTTATATTTCACCCCACTAAAATGTAGCTTTAGATCCTCCTTTAGTCACTTGGGTTAGTGGCCAAGAAACATGTGAGAATCCAAGAAGAAACCTATGATAGAAATTTGCAAGACACAAGAAGTTATGAAGTTATGTGAGGGTCCTTAGTATAGGCCATTCTTGAATAACCCAAATCTTCACTAGATCAACATAGATCCCTTCTTTATTCATAATGTACCCTAGGTATTGAATTGTTTTCATCCCAAATGTGTATTTGTTAAGATTTACATACAACTTGTGCTCTTGAAGAGTTTGAAGCACCTTAAAAACATGTTATAGATGTTCCTCCCATGTTCTACTATAGATGATTATGTCATCCAAGTAGACAACCATGAATGAGTTGGTGAAGGGTCATAAGATGTCATCCATCATTCTCATGAAGGTTACAGGTGTGTTAGTTAAGCCAAAAGGCATAACCAATGATTTGAAGAGCCCTTCCGTATATTTGAATGTAGTCTTCTAGACATTGATGGGATTGATGGGAATTTGGTGATAACTAGATTTGAGATCAATTCTGGAGAGGGGGTAATGATTATTCACAATGATTTTATTCAGGGCTCAATAGTCAATGCAAAGCCTCCATGTTCCATCTTTCTTTGGTGCCAAGATAATTAGGCTACCACAAGGTGAAGATCTTGGTATAATGTGACTCTTTTGAATCAATTCTTGAATTACCTTTTTATCTCATCATTCTCTAAAACTAATCTATGATACATAGGACTGTTAGGGAAACGTGATGCTAGGATCAATCGATAGAATGTTTTACTTGGTAGTGAAGTGGAACTCCTATGGGTCACTTGAATAAGTCATCATATTCTCCTATGATTTATCCCATCTACTTCTATTTTTGTGTTGATTGTGTAGTTAGGAATACAACATTAGCCTTCTTGGATTTTTATGGTTTGACCACCATGAGAATGAATTACTTTTTCTTCTCCACCAATTTCTTACATTGCTTGACACTAATAAAAAAGATAGATGTGGGAGGTGGTACCAATAGTACCTTATAGTGCCACATTCTAATAGAGAGGGTGATTCTTTAGGTTCATGATTCATAGATGCCATGTCAATCATACATGACAAACATCTAGATTGACCACATCACACAATACTTCACCTTGGAAAGGTTTTAATATATATGAAAGAATACATTGATGGGTGACACAAAGGTCTCTCCCTGATCTCAACCATCTAATACTATATGGCTTTGGGTGAGGCTTCATGGATAAGTTTAGACTTTTCACAATTTTAGTAGAGATTAAATTCTTTTGCCTCCCACTATCAAGAATAAAATATAGAAAATTATATTTTACCCATAATTTCGAGTGAAACAACCTTTCCTTTTCATATAACCTTTCTTCATAGGTCTATGATGAAGTAATAATGGTATCAAGCTCAATATTTACAATCTATTCTTCATCCTTTTCGACTATAGGGTGTGTATGAGATAGAGCAGTAGATGTTGATTATTGTGACTTAGAAAGTAGTGACTTGATGATGGCTTGACATTATTCTTTGGATTAAGTTCTAATTTTGTGATAATCACACCATTTTCTAGTCTTTTCTTTCTAGAGTTTTTTTATCTTGAAACTCTTCCATTTTGAAGGCTGACTCTTCGTATTCTTTTTTCCATGATTCTAATCAATCTTCATTGTGAATTTATATGCCTCACTAAGGGTTTCCAATTTAAAGAGTTCCATTTTCCCTTATATGTAACATTGTAGTCCACCATGATATTTGAGTGTCTTATGTTTTTCACTTTCTTAGATGCTAATCTCATAGATATAGAATGAAAAATGTAAGTGTAATCTTGAACAGATTGGTCCTTACCTTGGAAAATTTATTACCATTGTATATACAGATCATCATATGCTCTGATCAAATAATATTCTTCCTTTACTGCTTCCATGAAATCATCCCAAGTAGGTTCCACCTCAATGCCAATGTCATCTATATTAAACCACTTTTTGTACACTTCTCATCAATTTTTTAAGGACAATGATGCTTTTAAAAGAGCTATAGTGATTTTTTCTCCATTGATGAATTTATTTATAGAAAAGTAGGAAGATAATTGATCTAACCAATTTTCTACTACATCAACACTAATTTTGCCTTCAAATTTAGGGATATCAAAATTCACCTAAACTTTGATAGGTGTTGTGGCACTGAAAGGACATTCCATGGATGAGGAGCTAAGAAGTGTAGATGAGGAGCCAAAATTTCTCATCAAATTTTTTTGAAGAATTTGGGTGAATTATTGTAGCATCTACACTTATTTCCATTAGAGGGCTTCATTCACCATTTACTTAAAGGGATTAGATGTCTCAATGTCATTCATTATTTAAAGTCATTTAGAGTGAAGCTCTATTGTTTTCCACCCAAGCTTTTTGTAGCTTTACCTCATCCTCAAGATCATACACTCTCAAGACAAACCACTTTGATACCATTGATCCAAAATTCTAAAGTTTTGATCGACAGATATTTCAAGAACATGAAAATAACATAGTAATATTGATTTCTTTGAGAATAGATATTTTATTACTTAAGATTGCAATACAACCATATACTTATCTCTGGGAAGAGATGTCTGATTTCCATTTTGGGTTACATCTTCATTTATACACATTTTGAAGGTAGGAGGAAGATATATTTTTATAAGCTCACTAATCTTGAGGGAGATTAAGTGGTTCAACTTCCATGATTTAAAACAATACAAAATTTGAGGAATTACTATTTTTAGAAACTTATTATTTTTACACTGCACTACTAAAATTGAAATTTGAGGCACTTCCATTAGATTTTTGGGGATTAAAACCCATCAATAAGAGCTTAGGACATCTCATCATGCTCTCCTCATTCTTAGCTTTCCAACAGTTCAAATGAGGAGTCAATCAGAGCTATGATGCAAAAGTTATGGCTCTTGAAAGTTCTATCATCAATTAGGGTAGAACCGTCACCCAAATTATCACCTAAATTGTTATCCAGATCATATGTAATGATGAGGTTGAATCACAAATAAATGAATCTTTTGATCTTAAAACCATCACTTTTATTTCTTATTCAAATGAAAATACTTTTGATAAATGAGAAAGATACTTCTCACCTCATTCTCCTAGGCACAACGTACAAAATGCACAAATTTATAATGCACTTCCAAGTGAACCTCTTAATGGTGTTCATTTGCTTCCATGTGAACCTAATCTCTCTCTACCTTTTTCTACTGCTATGTTCAAAATACAACAATATAGATATAGAATCAAATTACCAAAGTACATTTCAAATGATTCATTATGTGTTCCTAACTCTACTCTTTCACAATAATGTTCAAATGATAACTCTTCTACTCTCACTTACCATGTTGAAAATGAAGAAAATGCATATAATCCATCCATGGATATCATAGATACACATGATATTCCAAATGCCAATGATAACTTATTGCATATCAGAAAGAAATTAACTCTTTCTCTTACACCTCTCCCTAGCAATGATGGAAGTGATGATGAATATGATAGTGAACATGCAAATGAATATGAGAATGAAAGTGAATATGAAAATGATACTTCAAATTCTTCTATTTCAAATGAACAAAATTTAGATTGTGACAATCCATGGAATAATTATGACTACTATGCATATAGTGAAGAATAAGATGCATCTCATGCTTCTAACCCTTATCTCAAATCGTATGCATGTCAAAATGTTGCTTCTAGTTTTGTTCCTGATTGTATGTCAAAAGATGAAAATGTTAATGTTAATAACACATATTATAATAAATTAGAATGTGATTCATTAAAACATAAAGATATCAATGAATCTCCCAAGCCACCCCTCACTATAGTAAAACCTAGTTCTCACTCCTCACCTAAAGATAATGGTAGCCTACATCCCTCTAATAAGGTCCAAGCTACCATTAATCCTATGATTCAAGTGATCACACCCCCTCTTTATGATCCACTTACGTAATGTAGCATTCCCATGGTTAAAATTAATAATCAAATTCAATGATTAAATGAACCACTTCAAGATGTTAATGTACCATTCTAGGAGATGAGCTTAAGATTCAAGGCTCATTTGTTAAGATTAATATACAAAACAATAGATCTAGAGATTCCACATATCTTCATCAAGGGCCTTTATCAACCTCTTCTCGAACATATACTATATCAAACAAAGCCTTGTTTCAAACATTTATGTTACATAGTTCTAGCCTTGGAAAAGAAATGGGGATTAATTGAGGTACATTTAGTTGAGTGGATTAATTTAGACTTCACGACAACACCTTTAAATCTAGCTCCTACTACTTAGCATACACTATGTCCTAAACAAGATAGGAGATCACAATCAGAAAAACAACTAGTCAAGAACAAAGAGCAAGTTTTCAAAATACAACCTATAATATGCACTATAGAGAACTACAAAAAATCACCACTACAGTTCGATTCAAAGAAATATATCCCATCTATCATTTTATCAGCACTACTAGATAGGAGGTTAATCACATTACCTTTTATTCACCGATGAGATCTACATCTCTTACATAAATAACCACATTGGCCCTTTTATAATTATCATAATATCCATGGACATAATGATGATAACTATTTTGGACTCTGAGATTGAATTTCTAGATGTGTTGATGATGGTCTTATATCATTCACATAGGGGGTACAAAAATATCCTCCATTATGGAACCCTAGACCTCATGCATCCATGATTGAGTAATCCCAAGACATTCCTTTATAGGAATTATTGGTCACTCATCATGAGTGTAATGCAAGTTTTATGATAGAATATCATAAAAAATCTCTTATTACAACTATTTAAAAAGTTTGGAAATTAAGCAACCCACATATAGCAATGTAGTCTATGATATACATAGTGAAATTCCATATACATATCTAGCAGAGTCACAAACACCACAATAGAGTACTATTCCAAAGAAATATTAATTAAAGCTAAGTTTTAAGGGTCCTATCTCACATAACAATCCACTACGATTAAGACTAGTTAAACCCATACTATAAAGTAATACTTCATAGGGATATTCATTATAGCCAAGTTTTTAGGGTCCTATCTCACATAACAACCCATTGTGATCAAGATTAAATGATCCCACAACATAGGTTTTAGCTCCATCTCAACATATTTTTCACATTCATATATATCACAATAAAGGCCATAGGGTATTTAGTTATAGACAGATGAGCCTTCTTCATAATAGGTAGTAACAACTATAAAACACATTCATAAATAGTGTGAGCAATATGAGCACTTGTTCACTTGGCTGAAAGGGTTTAGATATTGATATAGCACAGTGTGATACAACATACATTCTTTTTAGCATTAGTTCATATCTTCACATAGCATGGAAATGATGGAGCCAAAGGTCTAGTTAACCTTTTCATTTTGAGCCACTCTCAAGAAAGTAATATGCACATAGTGCTATCTTACTTTTCCCCCTACTTAAAACTAACATTCTTGATTCCAAAAAAACATCCCTAGCCAAAACCAAACTATAAAAGTCTAGATATTACCAAATCAAACTTATCCAAACACTTTCCCACTCAAACCAAATCAAACATATCCAAATCCTACTTAAAATAATCCAAATAGTTTACCAATTACCATAATAAGTAAATTTTTTCTTACACACAATTACAATTCAAAATCAAGAATCCTAACATCCCAATTATCAAAACATAAACAACACCTCCAAACATATCAAAATAATTAAACCACATATCCCAACTACCATTTATCAAGCACATGCAAAGTCAAAATCAATACTAGATCAACCATTTACAATTAATATACCAACATATTCCATAATCCATAACACAAATACACATAAGTTCAAAATCAAACCAACATCTATGTATATATCACAAAGTCTTAAAAACATATACATCATGTCAAGGAATAATCAATCATGAATGTGCATCATGCCCTCACTCTTGGTCTCACTCTCTCCTCTAGTGCTAGTCCCATAATCACTATCTAGCACTTGATGACCCTGCACCTCATTGAGCTCTCATATCATTATTGAAGATCCATACAGTCATCTATAATCTTTATTCCCACCACACCACAAATTAGGTGGAGGCATCCTATGCCTATCTAACTTATCTCTAAACTCATCCCTCTCTCCTACAACCCTAATAGATGCAGCTATAGCTATAACATCCTAATCAAATAATTGAGTGTAAACACCAATTATAACTATCATTATCTATATCAGACCCTCCTCCATAGAATTATCAAGCACATGTCATGTAAGTTCATGTAGTGTAGACTCAATAATAGTCTCCAAGAACACATCGATTCCACCACCTACCTCAACAGGTGCCTCATCTTGAACACCTCCAACTCCACCTACACAGAAAGATACAAACACTATGTTAAACATATGTTTTCAAAATGAATCCAAATAAACTAAGATAAACTCAAACTTGTACACAAATCAAGCATCCACTAAAATGTAAAATGTGGTATATATCCTCCAGAGTAATAGTGATCTCTAATATAGGAAGTCAAGACATACAGGTATCTACATTCCACCTCTCACACAAGGCAATAATCAAATGCCTATCCCATTGCATAGTACCTAGATCACACACGTGACCTAATCTAGCCAGCTCTATCAATCATAACCCTCTCATTAGCTGATAAAGGCATACCTCTCCCTATAAAATACTAGAAAACAACATATATATCATCTAACTAGTCCAACTAAATAGCCAAGCTAAATAACAACAAATCACAAGTAAAAAATCCTATAAAATAGAAAATACATCAGTTCACCATGCTAAATCAATTGCCAAGAAAAAGTACAATAACTAAACTAAAAATTAGCCTAGAAATCCAACCTTTAGGACAATAATGTTGAGTATAGGATAGTAGTGCTAGATAGGAGCATTGCAACTTGGACAACAATGCTGGAACTAGTCAAAATTTACTAAAAACACAATTTTTCCCATAACTTGAGCATCGTATCTCTATTTTATGAACCATTTTTTCCTCAAAATCATGATAATGATAACTTAGACATGATGCAACCCTTACTATCTTTCTAAATTATTTGTATACCATGGTACACACATATCTACACCTATCTTATACCTAGATACAAAAATTAGTCCTCACCAATCAAACACTTATTCAAATTTCATACAACTTGGTCTTTACCAATAAAATAATTGTTTCAAATTTAATATAACTTGGTCCTTACCAATCAACATTCATCCAAAACATCCATGTAACCCAACCTATTCAAACAATCAACCTTTCACTCTATTCAATATATTACTACACCATTTGCCTACCATGGTATGAACATTTCTATATCTCTACTATATTCAGATACGAGATTCAATCCTAATCAATCCAAGATACCTTTCACTCCCAGTAATTCAATCTCATAATTCAATAGTAGACTCTCAATCAATTCAAACCTCGTCAACCTAGTTCCTATACATTCCATCACTAATCATCACTTTTGGCTCAACCTCCTCTATCATAGATTTCATCCCTCTCCCCAAAAGGGGGGCATCATTCCTACTATTCTTATTTCTACACTTATCCAACACACCTATCCAGGATACACCATGGTTCTCACACCTCTAGCAATCAAATTACTAGATTCAACTTAGACCAGTCAAAAAATATAGTGCTTTAGACTACAGGGGTCACTTTTCATAGATTTTACACCTCTAATATTTAGATTATCAACATTACTGAGTTTAGATCAGTCACAACATACACTGGTTTAGACTTATGGGTCACTTAACATCACTCAAGATGTTTAGAGGGATACACCTTCAATTTATAGATATATAGAATATCTAGATTCAGGGGCATGTACATTACTACATGTCTCACACATATAGCTTCATACAACATGACATAGTTACAGACTAGATAATAGATTATAGTCATAGTGCATAGCACATTATTTTGATCTCTAGTTTTGTACATGGGACATGACATGATAGATCATATCACATGTGGTTATATAAATGTATAGATTATCTAAATGCATCACTCACATACCAAAGTTGGGGGCATGGTATAGATGTTCATATCCTTCATCTTCCAAGATTATATATTCTCATACATTTACCAACATTTTTGGTTTACACCCAGGCATTACTCAATTTGTCACTAGGTTGGACCATACAATCATCTGTAGTGATTGGTCATAGTATTACTTAGACTTAAACCTAGGAGTTTGTGTGGGATAGAGGATAGGAATTGGTTTTGGACCTCCAAGCTCTTCTCAAATCTAGTTTAGATTATTTAGATTCATTATAGGGAGCATCTATTATAGTGATTCCTTCTTTTTTTAAGCACTATTTAGATTTAGTATAGGGGGCATATATTACAGGGATTCCTTCTTTTTCTAGGCATTATTTAGATTTAGTATAGGGGGCATCTATTATAGGGATTCCTTATTTTTCTAAGCACTATTTAGATTCAGTACAAGGGGCATCTATTACAAGGATTTTTTTTCTAGGCACTATTCAGATTCAGTATAGGGGGCATATATTATAGGGATTAATTCTTTCTCAAGGCACGATTTAGATTCAGTATAGGGGGCATCTATTACAAGGATTCCTTCCTTCTCTGAGCACTATTTCAATTCTTCATCCACTTCCCTAGCTAGGAAGTTGGACCCTTTTTCAGCACACTTATCTTCACATAGGTAAGTTTGGGTACACATCTTCTATCTTTCATTTACTCTAGTACTTAATTTCATTACATCACTAGATTAAAAGGAGGGAAAATTTATACACCCTAAATTCATCAAGAAAACACACATATTATTTCTTTTCACAATCTTTTCATAGGAGACTCTAACAAGAGAATATGGGTTTTAATTCACATTTAGCCATGCCCTTTTATCTAACTTATCTTAGTCTCCCTACATTTTGTAAACATCATTTTGTTTATCCTTGGTCATCCATATATTTCTAAACTTAACCCTTTTAGACCTAGGTACATATTTTAGGTCTAGACCCATCCCCCAAGTCTCATACCCCCTAGACAACAATGCCCAAATAGGACTACAACACTGAAACCTAGGGTGTCCAATTTTTAGCACTATTGTCCAAGAGAAATTTTGGTTCCAATGATCAATTTCTTCCATAAGATGAGTCTTACCCCTTTTCTTTGCTTCATTCCTAAGTTTCCCAATTTTGGCCAAATTCAAATAAAGCTCCCAAATTCAAAATAATGAATCTCTTATATAAAGGACTACATAAGGCATTTTATATCTAGTACTTGCTATTTTGGAACATTATATATAATAAAATAAATCGATATTATAACTCAGATTCTCTGCAATCGAACATATATTTGCATGCTTGATCAAGGAAGGGCCTAGGCAAAAGTCATTCTTACATCAATTATGTGCATTGATTATGCACATTCCCAATGGGAGAACTACATTATATCTAGGACCCTAGCTTGAGGGTTAATGTAGGCAACAATAATTATATTCGGGGTTCTTGATTGTGTGATAATTCTTTTCACAACCCAATTTTCTCCCCTTTTTGCTTTGATTCTATTTGTTGTTTCCATGTGTGCAGACTAATACACGTACTAAAGAATGAAATAGACTTACTGTGAGATCCAATGACTTCTACAACCTAAAATTTGGTATGAAATGTCATACTAAATAGATGAATAGAACCCAAAAATATGTTATCCTCAAGACAAAAATAGAATGAAAGGACTATAACACCAAACATCAAGATGTCCTATTTTTGGCACTCCTGTCCAATTAGAATACAAAAACCAAATCCAAAATTTAGACATTGTTCCAATATTTCTCCTCTAATTAAAAATTTAGAATCATCAATTTTAGCATAAAACCATCTAATTTAATCTTTATTTTTCTTCTCTTTCCTATGTAAGTTAAGGTAATCAAATTAGTATAACCCTGTGTTTTACTACATAAAAACAAAATTCTCCCCATATTTTAGACCTTTAATACTTAGGAATTAAACACCTAATTTCCTAAAATAATAAAACAAAAGACAAGCATAGGTAGATAAATATCATCAAAATTTTCCTTAGTTATGATGAAAATCTCCAAAAAACTAAGAAAGAATTACCATTTATGTATTTTCCTTACCTTTGGTTGGAGGTGTGTTTCAAAATCATGAAGTACCTCACACTATAAGTTAAACACAAATTTATTTACTCATACCATATTGTGTTATTGAATAATTTTAGACACCAAAAAATTATTAACCTTCCTTAATACTTTCTAAGATCATTAGAAAGTTTTGTCATTACCTATCAAAATACCTAATTATTAAAGTGGGCCACCCTAATGTGGATAGTTTCATTAGGGAGACTGGTATTGAGGATCAGAGGGATTTAAGTTCAGATCCTGCTAAGGAAATTAAGGGTAAGTATATAGATTATTTAGGATGGATGGAGGAAACTCTTACCCAAGATTTCAAAAATCCTATATAGGGTAAGGGAAAGGTTTTTTATAGTAAGGACAAGATGCAACTGAAGTAGGAAGAAGAAAATAGGAACCTTGAGTGTAAATATATATAGGTCAAGACTCTTTTAGAACTTAAGGAGGGTATACCTATTTATAATTTTACTCAAGTTGGGTTGGGAAAGATTTGTTATAGGTAGTTTAAGTCCAATGAGGCTTAACTTATTTCTAAGAATAGCTTGGTTTTGAAGGGGAAGGAAGTTTCTAGGCAAAAGGAGGAGATACCCTAGATAAACTTAGTATTAAGGTTGTTTCATTGAATATTATGCTAGATGAGTTGGAGGATATTATTAAAAATAAAAATCAAGTTTTGGAAGAGATAAGTGTTGAATCTAAGAGCATTAGAGAGGAGTTGTTAGATACTAAACCTTTTTAGAATTGTAAAATATGGGAGGTGAGGAGGAACCCTCTGACCATGATTCTTGAAGAGAAACTCAAGTATGATCAAGTAGACTATAAGAACATGGAGAATAAACAAGAACTTGATAAAGAGTTCAAGAATAAGGGAAATAAAAACCTATGAGTCAAGAACAATAAATAATAAGATAAGACCAAAAAGAGAAATGAGGAAGATAATAGTGAGGGTCCATGTAAAAGAACTAGAGGAGCATTAAAAAGACTGATTACATAAAGTAAAGGGTCAAATATGTCAAAATCAATTTGAATAATTAATCTTATAATGATATTATGGAAACCCCTAAAGACTTGGAGGACTCACCTAACTATTTAAATCTTTTTGTTTTTCTTGTTTTATCCTACAAAACTTTGTTGAAAATTTTGTTGTGTTTTGCTAAACTTTGTATGAGTTTTTATTTTCTTTATGGTGGAAGTCTAGTTTCTAATATGGTTATGTTAGTTGTTGATTTATTTCTCATAATTTTAAGGTTTTGGGATCCTATCAGAACCCAATTTTCTACCATTATCTAGAAAAAAAGTTATTCACCCAAATTGTATGCTATAATTTCACTAACCAAGAGAACTAGATCATCTATTATAATGTTTGAAATCAAGGGAACCCAAAATATATTCACATGGTCAATAATATTTGAGGTCTCATATAGTTTATTTAAAAATAACATCCTTATTACTCCCCTTCCCTAAAGGTATTGGTGGAATAGGAATCAATATCTTCATTAGAAATGAACATATGAAGATCTCTGGACATATATTCTATGGGTTGTTATCCATTATTGGGTAGTTTTTGGATATATATTTTTATTGGGTTTAAGGAGGTCATGAAAACTTTAGTTTACTACAATAGCCTGATATATAACCATATTTCCTTGTGGAGAATATAGTGTATCATATTTAAGCAAACACTTAGTGATAGCATTATGAAAAAAATCAATACATGGAAATACCATAAATTTAGTTCTTTGCTTGTGAATCCCTAATATAATTATTGAGAAGGTTTAATTTACATTCTTAGTATCTTTTATTTGGGTCAATATCAAGAGAGGGGAGATGAGCATTACTAATATCATAAAACACCTCACTGTAATTCTTCCAGACCACAATACTTGATGAGAATGTAATATCCCTAAACTCCTAGTTGGGGATGATGAAAATGTTTATCCTTTGGGGGCCATCTATTTTGAATTATGTGTAATATGGTGAAAATAATGAAATTTGAAGAACATTTTCAAATTTTACACTCAACAGTTTTTGAAATGACATAATTTTTTTCCTTGATGATTTCTACTCTTTTATTTATCAACAATAAATTTTCAAAATTTGGTTCATTAATGTATGCATTTAATGTGGAATACCATTATATTTTTATTATATATATTCATTTGAATTTAGGGCTACTACATCACTTCTAGTCATTTCATGATCTTTCAATCAACAGGGTTTAAATGATAGGCTATTTCATACTTTCAATTTAATATATTTTTTATTTTAATTTCTATATAGCTTTTTACTATATGGAATACTTGATCATCATTGTCCACATATTGTAATCTACCAGTAATATAGTATTTTTTGTTTATCACAACATCTCTTGTGATAACCCATTGTATGGATGTGATGGACTGTTAAATATGTTCCATAACACATTGAGTTTGATCCCTACTCTACCTTCCCATTTACCTTTTTTCATCTAATAAGAGAAAAATATTTATCACTAAAATTCACTATATTTTCACCTCATATTATATTTCATCCATGAAATGTGTAATTAATATACAAAAACTTAATTCACAATTATTTTTTGGTAAAAGGGTCATTGGGTTTCCATGGATGTGTTAATCATCAATTTTCACTGATAAAATTATATGTTCATCATTTTCCTATTACTCATTATATGAACAATCTATATGTTTTAACACTCACATTTTCATAGTCATGTAATTCATTTTCACCTTTATCCAAATAATAGTGTACATGTGATGCAACTTTAAATACTTTTTAATAAAAATGCTACATCCACTCATACAAACAACAAAACACTTATATTGTGAAAACACATTGAATTTATAAGGGGGTCCACCTTCACAAATGATAGTGTAAAGACTTAATTATATAACCACTTATTAAATGAATCTTGAAAACATAAAAATGGTAATATTCCAATAATTACGCACCACACAATCTGAAATAAACATAAAAGTAAAGTGTTGGAAATAATTTGGTGTGAAAATGTATTGATTATCTAATTCACTAGATAAAGGTTATATAAGTGTCAAAAATGGGATATAAGGTATTCATGAGTGTAACTGATCAATAAATGACCCTTGGATGTTTTTTTTTAAAGTGACCACAAATGTGTTTACCTCCCAATTATGAAAATAAATAAAAATATGCTTTATAAGGGTGCTCTAAGCTTATTTGGTTATAATTAATTTGATAAAAAAAATAATACGGGGTTTCATTTAAATGCATCATGAATTACCTTATAAAACCAACCTCCATGTTTCAAATTAATTTAATAATTAGGACCCTTACAATTTTTGATGAGATAAGTTAAAATGAGATTTTGTAATAAAATTTCATTATTTTAATTACATAAATTTGGTTTCATATTCTTGTGGGAATAAGGGTGTGTTGGTCACATCAAAATCCAATTATAATAATCAATGGGTTGAATAAAAATAATTTCAAATAACTTGTTTGATTTTTCCTTAACCATAAAATTGAATTCAAGATGCATATTTATAATCTTTTGTATTACATGCTTGTAACAAATATTGGAGACTAGGTTATGTACTTTTATAGAGGTGGAAATATTTTTCATATGGGTATAAGGCCTTGTGAAAATGTCTCAATATTATTTTATTAACTCAACATTTTGATTGTTAGAATTTAATGAGACATCTAACTTTAAAATATTATTTGTGTCACTAGTGTCAAATTTAATATCAATCATGTCTTCATTCAATATATTTGTTCTATCCTATAAATACAATGTAATTTATTCATTAATAGGCAATAACTTACTTTCCCCAAAATAAGTGAAATTACCCAATGGAAAATAGAATATATTATTATGATGGTAGGTCAGTAACTATGCATTAATTCAAAAATATTCTTGTATGGATCCATCATTTATTAATATATACAATCAAGGATGATATAGTATAATCAATTAATTTAGGATGTATAACGTAATGTTTTCGTCATATATGTAATCCAATATATGAATGGTGTTTTCCATTTCTTTTGAGTGATTATTTATTTATTTATAATATTTTATACATAGATATTTCTAAATAATATCACTCTCATGGTTATGAGCTCTTAAATATCCGTTATCCACTTGAAAATTTATATTTTTAATTTTGACATCATCATTATGTCTAATACATTGCTTATATTTATGAATATTTAGATGAATAGATTTTGTCATAAATAAACTCCTTGACATTTATACCCTTTTTTTTGTGTGCATTTTAATATAAATACAAATATTTTTATTAGTTTTAACAAGAACAGGAAAAATTATTAGCTTACTTGTATCTAAACAATCATTTAGCATTGTCCCTTTACCCTTATCATCATTTGATTTTTCTTGAATAGTCAAAGATGGCTGAATTTTTATTTCATAGTCTTCAATGGAAATATAAAGTTTTCCATTATAAAATGTGTTCATATCATTTTTATATTACCTTACACCAACTAGAGTAAAATTAATACTGGATAAATTGTCATCTATACTATCAAATTTGTAACCACCATCCTCATTAGTTTTACTATTATCATTTGACTCAAAATGTGTTAATTGGTCTATTGTAATAACTACATGAAGGTAAAGATTAAAACCAGACATCACATATCTACTATTATCCATTATTATGTGTTTATACATAATAAATGTATCAATATATAGTTATAATGGGTTTGCATATGCACCCAAAAGTTTAAAAACTTTTGACTACATGCGCAATCTCTAAATATTTTTCATTAAATTAATAAAGTAACCAAAACAAATTAGAGAAACCCAAAGGACTTGAAAACATGCATAATATTTCAAAAAAGATCTAAGACTCACCAATATCATTATTGTTTTCCAAACCATCCAGCTTGCCATTAAAACTAGATGAGCCATTTTACTATTTTCACTTCAATTTTCCCATATTCTTAACACTTCTACCTATCATCTACCTTCCCCATTCTTTTCATTCATTCCCCCATACCCCAATCAATTTGCACTAAATTTTGAGAGGAGAGAGAAACCCTCTAGATCTTAAGGCAATCCCCACCAACCTCACCATTAATGGTGAGTCTGGAAGGCTCGATGACTAAGCAACCTTCCTCTAATAGCAAAGAGGATTAGTGATAAATAAACAAGATTAAACATAACTGAATGGTTTAACATTGAAACCTCCAATGTAATACCACTTACCTCATTTAAATGAGGCTAATGTATTTCTACTAAAAACCATCAACCTAAGTTGATATGTTTTTAAAATATCATAATCAAATTAAACTAATGTTTAGATCAATCCATAATTACATAGTCATAAAAACATTATGCCTAGCGCCTTAGTAACTACATAGTAGGTCAAGGTGGATAAGATAAGACTAGGGGTGATAAAGGTTTCCAAGGTGGATTGGATGTTAGGTCTAGGTGGTTCATTTAGGTCTAGGTACATAAATAAGTAGGTTGATATGGTTAGTAGAGAGCAAGAGTGATATTTGAAAACCTATGGAAATAAAGGAGTTGCATGTATGAAAATGGTTGTGGTCGATAAATATGCAATAGAAAATATAACAATAAATAACAATAAATAACTACTCATAACAACATTAGTGAAGTACAATAGTGATTTCAAGCAAAAATATCATAGACAACAAACACAATGACCAAATCAAATTATCTGAAGGAGAATCAAACAATATATATCCCTATCGAATATGTCAAATATAAAACCTACAACCACAAAAATGGCATAAATTAAATTATGTCATAAATACATAATTATTATAAATTATAAAATCATCATTAGTAGAAATAATTCCATAAGATAATCACAAAAATAAGTATGTAGTCAACACTATTGTAGCAAGTACCATAGATAATCCATCTAAACAATAACTAAAACTAGTCTAACATCATAATGTCAATGTAATAATATCAAAATATATAATTAAAATGCATGATCATAACATCATCCCCCTCTTGGAATGAATCCATACATAATGTTGTTTGAAAATATGAGCACCTTCCCAAGTGGTCCTTCTTTTGTTGATAGGATCCCATTATATTAAAACCTACTGTATATCCCTCTATTACATAGATTAATGCTATAATGGTCTAGAATTCTCATTGGTTCCAACTAGTTTTTTCCTCTTTCATGACCTATAAATATATCTAATCCAAGACATGAGATGCATCGGGTATATTAATGTAACATGAAAAAAATCATGGATCCTTGAAAGAGGAGGAAGTTATAACCAATAAGCAACAAGGATAATATTTTACACTATGTAAAAATGCTCAAAAAAATATGGTGCTAACTTGTAAGACTTGCCAAATTTAATAGAACTTTTATGTGGTCTAATATGTAGAAAAACTTTATCCCCCACACTAAATTTTCATGGAATTCTCTTAGGGTTTACATAGCTCTTGTACCTGTCAGAAGTTGATTTTAAATTCTACCTTATTATTTCCATCTGCCTATCATATTTTAGTAGAAAATTAGGTCTATTAATAACCCTATTTTTAAAGTTTTCCCAATGAATAGGTGTTCTACACTTGAATCCATATAAGGCTTCAAATGGATTCATCTTAATAGTTGAATGGTATGAACTATTGTATGCAAATTCAATGAGATGAAGATAATTTTCCCATTTTTTTTGTTGATCCATTACATATATCTGGGTCAAAGCTTAAACCACTTGGTTGAGCCATTCTATTTTTCCATCCATTTTTGGATGGTATGAAGAGCTAAAATTCAACTTTATTTCAAAGGTTTTAGTTAAAGTATGCTAAAACCTTGAAGTAAATAATTTGTCCTAATATTATATGATCACTTCAGGTATACCATGGAGTCTTACTACTTCTTTCATAAAACATTTTGAAAATACAAATGCATCATCTATTAAATTTTTAACAATAAAGTGGCCAACTTTAGTTGATTTATCAATCATGTTTGATGTGTGATTTTGATAGCACCACAATAAAATCAAGTGAGACTAAAGCCCACTTATCTTTTATAATATCTTGAGCATAGAAAAACCCTCCTCAATAGAAATGCTTATCTTTGACCTACTAGCATTTGAATCATTTTACTACAAATTTAGTGACATCATGCTTCATCCCAAGACAAAAATAGAGATTTTTAGCTCATGCATCATTTTTATAACACCTAGATGAGCATCTTAAGCTATTGTATGCACTTCATTAAGTATAAAATTTATTAAGTCAACTATTTTTGGGACATAAAGTCTTCTTTTATTCCTTATTAAGCCATCTGTTGCAATAAAAAATTCAACAAATCTTTTTACTACTGGTTCATCAACCAAACCCATTATTACATCATGGTAGAATACATTAGTAAGCTATTGTTCCAAAATAGAAATTTTAAAATTTCCTTGTAACAATGATAAGGTAGAAAGGTACATGTGTATATTCATGTCAAAATTTCTCAAGAATTTTAGCCACCTACACTGGCATGTATTTAAATCTTCTTGAAAAAACAAATACTCAAAACTTCTATGATCAAATTTTACTTGAAAGGGTTTTCCTAATAATAAATGTTTCCATTGATTTAGTGTATGAATAATGGAAGTAAGCTCCATATCATGCATTAGATAGTTCTTTTCATGTTATTTTAACTTTCATGACTCATAAGACAAAACCTTGACATATTGAGTCAAGATACCTCCATAGCCTTCTTTGGAAGCATCATCCCAAACTTCAAAGTTATCATTTAGGTCTAATATTTTTAAAATAGAAGTTATAACAAGCAACCCTTTCAACCTAAAAAAAATTCATCACATTAAGGATTCCATACAAACTTCTTTCCTTTGAATTGCAAGTGATAGGATAGGCCATACTAAAAAAGTTTTCAACAAAGCATTGGTAATAAATAACCAACTACATGAAGCTTCACACTTCATACACATTGGGAGGAGTAGTTCAATCTTGGATAGCTTTGATCTTAACAAGGTCAAAAAAAATGCCTTCTTTGGAAATAATGTGTCATAAATAATGAATTTCAGATTCATAAAATGCACATTTAGATAATTTTCCATAAAGTTTATGCTGTCTTAGTCTTTGTAAGACTAGACAGAGGTGTTGATCATGTTCAGCCTCATCTTTGGAATAAATCAAAATATCATCAAGAAAAACTAGAACAAACTTATCTAAATAATCTCTAAATATGTTTTTCATAAGGTTCATGAAGGTTATAGGTGCATTGATTAGGCCGAAGGGTAGAACCATAAACTCATAGTGTCCATATCAAGTTTTAAAGGGAGTTTAATGAATGTCCTCTTCCTTGAAATGCACATGATGGTAACTAGACTTCAATTCAATATTATAAAATATTGTATCACCTTTCATTTGGTCAAATAAACCATAAATTATAGGTAAAGGATAGTGGTTTTTTATTATTACCTTATTCAACATGCGGTAATCAATGTAAAGTATTAGAGTACCATCTAAAATTTCCTAGAGCACTTGAAGGAGAACACTTGTCCATATGCTTCCTCTATATAAAATTTCCTAAAACTAATCTTTCAAATCTTGTAGATCAACCACATTTATGTGGTAAGGTGCCTTAGATGCATGGGTAGATTCAGGTATGATATCAATAGAAAAATTAAATTCTTGCTTGGGTGACAACTTGTGTAATTTTTAAGAAAAGACATCCATAAAATCCCTTAGAATAGGAAAATATGCATGCTCTAGTTTTTTTCATTAGATGTTTCCTATAGTTAGACTACATAGATCTTGTAGCCCTTCTTAACAACTCTTTTCAACTTTAAGGTTGAAAGTGTTTTATGTCTTGTGGACCCTTGCATGCCTTCCAATTTTATAATTTGGTCAAGGTCATTAATGCATTGCACCCTTTTTTACATACAATCAAATGTGGTTTCATGTTCATGTAGCCACTGCATCCCAAGAATAAGATCATAAGACCTTAAAGGTGTGAGAAAAAGATTCACCTTGGTCTTAAAAACACCAAGATCTAATTATGCTTGTTTCAAGCACTCAAGAATAGGCACTTTCTTACCGGCACTAAATTCAACTTCTCGACCTTCTCTTATCAAGATGGTTAATTATTACATTGTTTAGAAGCAAAAGGAGAATAATCTATCAATATAGTCAAATTAAAACCATTAATTATACCTTGAATTTCAATTGGAGTGGCCTACAAATTAGTATTATAGTTATCAACAACAACATATACTCTATGGTTTGCTATTTGTCTTAATTTTAGTTTAGGATAGTCCTTTTTATAGTGATTGTCACAACATTACTAGTACACAATTAGTTTGGAAGATGCTACTAGAACAATATTAGCAACCATGGCAGGTCCACATGGGTTGATTTGATGTTGTTCCTTCTTAAAGGAATTAGATTTGGAAGATCCATGAGACTTGAAATTCCTATTCTAATTAGAAAAGCTGGTAAAATTATTATTACATTCTAAAAATCTATGGTAAGGATCAGATTTTTTAAATTTCTTATTTATGGGAGAAAGGTACTTGGCCTTAGATTGTTACTTATTTGACTTGAATTCTTGTCTTGCCTTTTGATGAGTTTTTTATTTTTCCTCAACCCTATATATTGATTTGATTGATGTAGCCAAGGTTTTTGGATTTGTCATGTTAACATCATGCATCAAAATCTCCTTAATCCCAAGCTTAAATTTAATAATCTTAGTTTCTTCATCATGTATATAGTTCACATGACGTAGAAAGTTTGATTTTTTTTCTCATATTCAGTAATAGAGATGTTATCTTATTTTAAAATCTAAAAATTAGTGATTTTTTGCTTCTTATAATTTGCATTCAAGTACTTCTTGTGAAATTGATTTTCAAAAATAGATCAAGACAGGTTTATAGGCTAATATCCTTCAATAACACAAAGGTGGTTCCACAATAATGCTATAGCTCTTACTAGATGATAGGTTGCTACTCTAAATTTCACATTGGAAGGAATATTATGCAAATTAAAATACTTTTATAAGTATACCAACCAAGTATCAGTTGTATCACCTAATTCTTCACTTAAAAAGGTAGATGGTGGAAGCTTCTTTAGTTCTTTAATGATTAGGTCAATAGTGGTCAAAGGAAGTTATTGAATTATAGGTCCTTCTACTTATCCCATTTCTAATATCAGTACTTCCTCTTGAAATACCCCTTAAAATTGTTTAATATTTATTCTTGCTTATCAATCTTTCCTTGCAAAGTGTTAAAGGCTATCAAGATTCCACTTAGGATTTCCTCATGCTTATCAATTGGAATCCCATTGGTTATTTTAGTATGGGGTACCTCATTATTAATTTCCACATTATTCATAGGTAGTTCATTTAGGTTACAAATGAGGATGTAGACTCGATGACCCCTTACACATCCTCAACCTTAACCCCTAGCTAGATTGATATTCAAAATATTTCCATGGATGTTGCCTCTGCTTGATCATGTTCTAACCATCTTGAGAAGTTATAAGTGATAACTTAGAATATTTAAATTTTTTAAAGGAAAACACTCATGCCTAGAGTTCCCTAAAGTAAAAAATTACTTTGATACCAAATGAAACAACCCCAAAAAAAATTGAAATCATATAACAAGTATGCTTTGGTCATGTCTTAATCCCTCTAACAAGTCTTGCTTATATAATAAAAACATTTGACACACTATACATATACACAATTAGAATCAAAGAAGGGGATTTGAGGAATTTTGCTAGAGGTGAACACATACAAAAGGTACTTTAGGGAAGCTTGTTTTTATTTAGAAGAATTATGGAATTTGAGGTGTATTAGTGTATCCATACACTGATAAGTCTTGAGTGTCATAGGTGGCACTCATACTTCTTCATAGGATCATTTCTAGGTCCTTAACCTTAGATAAATATCTCACTCTTCTCAGTGAATTTTGGTTCGATTCAAGGATAATTAAGTTAAAATATTGGTTTAATAAAGAAAGATACCTTTGATATTTTTAAGTTATCATTTAAGTTAATCATGAGTTTAAATCAAGATACATGATATATAAATTAAATAAGTACTTAAAATCAGCAAATAGAATTGATTCAACACATACAAATTTTGATACATTGATGCAACTAATTATGTTAAAGCATGAGAGAAAATAGACTTAGTATGAGATTAAGTTTTCTTATATCAATTGATAACACCCTTCATCCTTTAAATTTAATGCCCCATTTATATCAAACATGGATGTTTATAAAATTTTACAACATAGTTAATTTTCAACATTGCCATTTTATAATCTATATATCTATTTAGATTGGCATAGCCAATGCTATAATAAAAGAGTTTAAGGTATAAAAGAAATTAAATATTGATATTTTTATATAAAAATAATAATTTATGAAACTAGTAATAGTGAGTTCAAATCAGATATTTGCTCAAGAAAGAACTTTTCATTTCATACAACATTTTTTAAATGAATATTTTAAAGATATTAATATGTTATGAATTCATTTGCAATCCAACTAGTCAACCAGAAAATAAAAAGCATACAACAGTGGAATTAAAACATGAAGTTCATTCATATTTTAAGATGAGTGAAACCCAAATAAAAGGTTCCACTTAAGGAACTCTTACATATTTTTATGTTGAACAGTCGAGACAACCAGCCCATCAAATTCAGTTATTAGGAGGAATAGAAAAGCATATAGATAATAATAAAGGAAACAATGAGTGCATAAATTAAATTTTTATCAAATGGATTATTTGATATAATAAATTATTTATCATTCAAGATTACATTTGGTTTCCTTAAAATGTGTTTATCTAATCAATAAATTAATTTATAGACACATAATATTTTCAAACTTTTATCACTTATTAACATTTTATATCTTGCAGAAATCTGTTGAATCACAATCTCTTAGAGTGCATGTCTTAAGGGGTGCACTAAGAAAAGGGTGGGTAGACCATTAGTGCTTCATAAGATTCTTATCTTTTTTGTCAGTTTCCATCTACATATTTATCTCATAAAACCATTTAAACTAAACTTAATTTTCTCTATTATACCCATTCTAGTTATTTGTCATATAATTATCCTCTTTTTTCTTACCTTGACCCCTTTCACCAATTGACTATACTAGGTCGATTAGATCAACCTTGTACTATTTAGGGATATTTTTCACTTAGAGTTTTGTTAGCCCTTTGGCCAACCTAACTTGAGACCTAGTGATTTATATCCTAAAAAAATACAAGGTCAACTAAGTTGACCCTATATAATTGACATATTCAAAAGGATTTAGAGGAAGATCCACCTATATACACAAATTCATTTCTAACCATTTAAGAATAGAGAAGCGAATAAGAATAAGTGTGAATGAAAATCTAATTATTGACCATTCTATTTTAGGAATAAATCTTAGTGTTCCATACTTTCTTTGAAGATATGGATCTTATCTTCTGGAAAAGTCTTTTAGATGAATAGATAGGTTGTGTAGGATAAAGATGATTTGACTTTGTTATCCTTACATACCACATTAATCTCTTACAAATCAACTTATTCAAGGGAGAGATTGAGGCTCGATGGGTTCATCTTCAAGGTAATAATTCCTCACTTTATTTATCCTTTGTAAGAGTAGATAGATAATGTAGTTGTTCTTCTATTCTATGCATTAGAATTACATATATATTGATTTGAGTATATGTCTTCTATATATTTTTAGTTTAGTTTTATTTCTAACCTCCACTTTGTGCCACAAGCTTTGGTGTGCACTAAATTAGATTTACTTTATTATTTATTAGATATAGAGTGAATATTAAATATATGACTCTTTTAGGTTTATTGTGTGATTGTGTTAGACTATAGGATTTGAAACCCTTCCTAACATGGTGTATTGTGACAAGTGATCCCCTAATCAAGTCTATAGGATCCCCATATTGGTCATGCTCTCGCTTAACAAATGTATTTTGAATCAAAAGTATAGACATGATGCATTTTTGATTGCATACATAATATAAATAAGTATTTTACATGATCCTTATTTGATTTATTAGAATTAATTTTAATTATTTTTCCAATTAATACAAGTATACATTTATAAATTTTAGATTCCATAATTAAACATATATAAACTTAAGAAGTGATATTATATAATTGTAAACAAAAAATATACCTTACACATAGTCAATAGGTTTGAAGTGCATAATAGAAGGGAGCATTTATTTTATTTTCCTCATAATATAGCTATCGAGCTTATACATTGCTGAAAGGAACTATGTATTTATGAATGAGAGTAACAAGTTATCCACTCAATGATTTAGCTAATGCAAGTTACTATGCCACTTCTATTTTTATTCATTCAAAATTTAAACAACTAATATAAAGTATCAAAACTTAAAATAAATATTAACTTCTATCTAGAATAGATTTCTTAAATTATATCTAACATGAAAACATGTAAATATCATCTAGATTTAATAATGAATATTCTTAAAGATGTTCATATCTAACAATTAATCCTAGAATAAGATCAATGAAATATTATTATAGCAATGAACAAGTGTATAGAAATTAGTTATATTACACAATTAAATTCAACTTATGGATATTATAACATATAAAAACTAGTAGTAGATCCAATTAATTCTTATTTATTGTGATCATAAGAAACACATGTTTAACTCAATAATTAAATAATACAAATTACCTATATAACAAATTCAATGAATATTTAATTTAACTTTTCAATATTTAATTTTCCATAATATATTCATAACATTCATTATCATCCAAAAAGATTACTATACTATCAAATTGTTAACTATAATACATATCATCAAATCAATAAATACAATTGTTACCTTCTTTCATATGATATTATCGAAGCATGGAGTCAAACACAAGTCAAATGATTAGATCCAACCAACCCTATGAGCCCTTCATCTATGGACCTTATCACTCCAATCATTAGTAGGATGGTGGTTGTCGTAATTGGGAATAGGTAATGAATTTTAAGCACATCAATCTCTAATTAAAGACATATTGAAAAAAATACATATGTAACACAATCAAATCATTCTTATGTGAGAGGGGAATAATTAAACTATCTAAAGTATAGATTAAAACAAGGATGGTTAACTTAGATGATCAAATAATATAGAATGAATTAATCCTAATCCATTATATATCCTTTGATTTTATCCTATTTGGAACCCTATATAACTTTTTGATTGGTCTTTAACCATCCTAACCCATAATATATACTTGTAAATATTTAGGTCTAGTCCTAAAATGAGAATACACACATTCCAACAAGTAATGAAATATAATTTAAATAATGGCATAATCAGATAATAAATCAATTCAATAATAGTAGAAATAATTAATCATGCCTCTAAATGTCATAGGTCAAAGCAGGACCCAACAAACTTAAAAGGACTAAGTCAAAGTTTCTAAATAATATAATCCTATTATTATCATAACTCACAAGCATCATGAATTAATCATACAACACATAATATTGAGGCTTAATGTTGGATACAGTCAATAAAATGATAGAGTTTAGACTATAAACTAAACATAATTAATACCAAGCATAATCAAGATAATAGAAAACCAATAAAAGTCAAGATCCGATCAACTAATACTAGGGTTAGCGAACAAAATAAATTACAATGAACTACATGTCATGACAAGGAACATAGCTATATCAAACCTCAACCCATGTAATGCATCTATATAGATATATGTAAACTTATGTGTTGATATATATAGATATAGTTTGGTAAGGAAAACCATAACATAGTCACTTAATAAAAAAATTCCACAATCGATTCAAATTGATCTAAGATAATATAAAAGAAATAAGGCCAAAAATATCAACCCTAGAATAGTTTGAAATTAGATAACCTATAAAACAACACAAAAATAAGGTCATGGATTTCCTTCACAATCAAATAAAATACCACAACCCATTTCCAATAACAAAGTTTATAAATAGATAAAGATCGATTTAAATGATATGATGAGTATAACGGTTAATAGGTAAAATAAAAATGGCCAAGATATAAATGCATATTAAATAAATAATAACCAAATGAAATAAAAATAGATCAAAACCCAAAATAATAACATCAAAACCAAATATTTCCATAATTTTTTAACTAATGAACTAGGTTACTAGAATGTAAAAATAACACAGTGCATGAAACTCGTCTGGAATTTAATCATAAGACACAAAGAATAATTTCACCCAATGAAATCAAATACAACTAACATTTTTTTCAAATAACATAATTAATGCCAATAGTAACATATTAAGAAGACCAAACTATTTTTTATTGACATAGTCAATAAATCAAACATAGTCAATTGAAGTTAGGTTTTTACTTATCCATAAGACAACACTCTTATTCCCCAAAAACTCCCACACCATATATGTGTCTTCAAGAATCCAAACATAATTCACTTAGTAAAACATAGTCAATAATATATATTTAAGAACACACAAAACACAATCATCAAAATAAGCACACAGTTATTATTTCCAAAACCACCAGATTTATCAGTATTTATAATATTTAACCATTATATATAAAACAAGGACATTAAAAATGATTACACATCTATTATATCTTAAAGACACAAATATTTCTAATATTAATAACATTTCATCACTATAATAAAATACAATCATCTTTTTAAAAACACATAGGCAACACATAACCATTTTAACACAATCCACCACCTATTCTTAGAAACAATCAAAATGACTACATGAAGGCAAGGATTCAAACTAGATATCATGTATATATTGTATATCCATTTATTATGAGTTTATACACAATAAATATATCAATATATAGTCTTAATGGGTCTACATATGCACCCAGAAGTCCAAATACTTTTGGACTGCATGCATAACCTCTAAATATTTTTCATTAAGTCAACATGGTAACCAAGAAAACTAGAAAAATATAAAGGAATTAGTTGCAAACACACAAAAAATTCTAATAAATGATGAAAATATCTAAGACTTTCCAATTTCACTATTGTTTTCCAAACCATCTAGCTCGCTATTAAAACTAGGTGAGCCATTTTACTATTTACATTCTAATTTTCCCATCTTCATAACACTTCTACCTATTGTCCACCTTCTCCATTATTTTTTTTCATTTCCCCTTACCCCCAATTAATTTTCATTTAATTTTGGGAGAGAGAATCCCTCTAAATCCTAAGGTAATCCCTACCAACCTTGCCATTAATGGTGAGTTTGGAGGGCTTGATGACGAAGTAGGTTGATAGGGTTAGTAGAGAGAAAGAGAGATATTTGAAGGCCTATAGGAATAAAAGAGATGTACATATGAAAAAAGGTTGTGGATGATAAATATGCATTAAAAATATGATGAATAATAATAATAAATAATGACTCGTAATGACATTGATAGAGTACAATAGTGATTTCAAACATAAAGACCACAACTGAAAAACACAATAACCAAATCAAATTATTCAAAGGACAATCAAAAAATAAATATACCTATTGGATATGTCAACATGATTAGTATTTATGGTTCTAATAATATATCTTCCATCACATGCCTAGCTCATAGATAAAACTTGCAACCACCAAAATAGCATAAATCACATTATGTCATAAATCAATAATCAATATAGATTATAAAATCATCATTAGCATAAATAAGTTAATAAGATAATTAATCATATAAATAAGTATGTAGTGCTATGTAAGTACCATATGTAATCCATCTAAACTAAAACTAAAACCAATCTAGCATCATAATGTCAATGTAATAACAATACAATGTATAATGAAAATACAGGATCATAACAAAGGCTTACAATTTCCTTGAGACATATAAATCCCCAAAATTCAAAAATATATTTTTTATCTATCAATTCATTATTTTTTATCCATATGTTCATTGTTCATTTTAGCAACCACTGGGATGTATCCTTCCCAAATCCACCCTACTAGGGCAATCTCATTATTAGTTCTAATTATTTCAGCCACTTTATGATGTGTCTTTCCCTTATATGTATCCTTACTTGGAAGAACCATGTTGTTATCATTATTTATGAGACTTCACAAGTGAAACTTGACTTGGCTAGTCAAAAGATGCTTTATGTTGCTTTTTTGTGTGAGTTGTGTGTTTTATCTATTGAATTGTTTGTTTGTTTTTAGTGTTGTGTTTGAATACATTTTGTAAAACTTTTGAGTTTGGCCTTAACTTGGGCTTGACTTGTTTACATTTGTATGTGAATAGTTTTATTGATTTTTATTTTTATGTACATTCTTGTTCCTACTTAAGTCTTGATGATTCATATATTGATTTTGAGTTGATTACATTTTGTATTTGAAATCTATTTCTCTTTTTCTTTGCTTTGTTTTTACTCAAATATAAATTCTTGTAACTTTAGTTTTGGAATTATTTTTTATCATTATCTTTAATTATTTATGCTTGTATTTAAATGGTTTTATTACTTTTTGAGTTTTTGATACATTCTTGTTCCTACTGAAGTCTTGATGATTCATATCTTGATTTTGAGTTGGTTACATTTTGTATTTGAAACCTCTTTTTCTTTTTATTTGCTCTATTTTTTGTTCAAATGTAAATGTTTGAAACTTTAGTTTTGGTATTATTTTTAATCATTAACTTTAGTTGTTTATGTTTATATTTGAATTGTTTTATTGCTTTTTAATTTTTTGGTACAATCTTGTTCATAATTATGTGTTGATGATTCATATCTTGATTTTGAGTTGGTTACATTTTGTATTTGAAACCTCTTTTTCTTTTTCTTTGATTTGTTTTTTGTTTAAATGTAAATGCTTGCGACTTTAATTTTGATATTATTTTTTATCATTATATTCACCTTTGAAATAGTCCATCAAAAATTGAAATACAATTTTATTATAGCTTATTCATACTTATGAAGCATAATTTCACATGCTAAAGTAAAAACCAAGTGCTCTAAGTCCAAAAGTTAATGTGGCATTGAACAATATCTTTGAAATCACTATCCTACATATTCACTACCTAAATAGGATATCATAAACATAATTGAGCATTGGTCCATTTTTATTCTATTCTTATTTTTTCATTCAATTTTCTCCTCTTTTTGAGAGAACTACATTGGCTTGAAGTCCATCTGGACTATATAGGCAATGCTTGGATAAATGGTGTATCTCAAGTTAGCTCAGTCATCCTTATCATCCTTGTTTTATTATTATTCATTAAATATTATTCCAATCCAATCTCATCATTATTTAATCCTTATGCCATCCTTGTATGACTAATATGCCTTCTCTTTCATCTCTTTGTGCATCCTCATATGCCTAGTTATTTGTAGCTTCTACCTACATTTGCACTTTATCATTTTTAATTTAAGTAATAAGTTATATCCTTTAAATATTCTTTCTAATTTTCCATACTATGGCACAATATTTAGACTAATCATCGATCCAATCAGCCCTATTGGGTAAAAATTAATTATCAGTGGTCAAAATCAACCCTCTTGGGGTAAAATCAATTTATCAACTGATCAAAACTACTCTATTGGGAAACATTATTAATTCATTGACCTCCTTTAACTAGAGTAATGTTCTGTATAAAATTTTCCCTCATTTTTGAAAACCAAAGCATGCAATTTATTTCAAGATTGATCATTCCCTAATTAGGCATTCAAATTTCACCCTATTTTAGGTACGTCAAAGTTTGTCACTTATATTTTTGGATGAATTATTCTAACTTTCCTTGATGTTGGGAACCATTATATTTTATTCCATTTGATCATTAGGAATCACCATGTGAAAGCATTAGCTAATATGTATTTGTTCTCATTCATGGGTCAATTGCACTCTTACTCTCTTTTATTAGATTCCATCCCTCTTTTTCATCCTTACATGCCCTCTCAAGGGGGCATCATGGGTCACTAATTATTTATTCAATCATTACCTTCCAACTTATTATTAACAATTTTTTTATTCTTTGAAAATTTGTTGCTTTGACCAAATGTATCATCATGCTTTCTCAAATAGGGGCAAAATGTAACATCCAATTCTTATCACTGTTGTGCTGAAATTTCAAATTTTAATGACATTTTACATCAATGCATAATCTAGACCAAAATCATTGAAATGCTATGATTCATTAGTCCACATCATGTACATCTTATAAACCATGTAAATGTATCTTTAATTAGGGAAATACACTATATGAAATCATCATCTTCCTTTAATTAATCTTTGGTCAAGTTATAACCTAAAAAATTGACTTGTTTGACCATGTGTGAGGGACAACTTGTCATAATAAAGAAATAGAAATTAACTTGATCAAGATTGCTTAATTGGTTAAACCTAATTAAATATATAAGTGAAAATCCCATAGTTAATTAATTATTGAATTTTTAATTTTTATAAATTCATAAATGTAGATAAATGAAATCAGCTTTTGTGAGTTGTCAAGCACTAAAAAAATCAAACAAATATCTAGATTTGTGAGCCATGCCTATTAATTAAAAATATTAATGGCTTGTTCCCTCTCAAACCTAACCACACTTGGGTTAGAGTTAGATTGGAAGGTTATAAATATAAGGCCTCACCCATTAATCCATAAGATTTAGTTGTGAAATATTATTATGCATAAATAGTGCTAGATAAGCTTCACTCATTCCCCTAAATTGATCATATCAAGGAAACAAATCCATTGGTGAGCTAATAGATGATGGAGGAATACACTACATCACATTAACAAAGACTTGGAGCACCAAATCTAGGCAAACACACATTTATTGATGATTTTTGAAGGAGATCCACTACTTGGAATGTATATCATGTCTAATTTTCTTAGTTTCTAAAGTTCATTAACACCACCCCTTAAGGTAGTAGGCTTAGCATGTTATGTTCTCTTTACTTATTTTTGGTTTTCTGTACTAATGCATAGACTAACTTGCCTTGTAATCCTATTATATAATGAGATCCTTTAAAAAATAATAAATGACAAGGATCATGATGTCCTTGAAGATACTATTAAGACTCATGAATATGAGTTAATATGTACTAAAAATGTTGATTGTGCAAGAATGGTAATGCAATTTTAAGAGACACTCCATGAATATATAGAGAAGGAGAAAGATAGAAATCAATATCTCATGATAAAATAAATAAGTAGAAGGACTTGAACATTCTTCATGAAGAGGACACCTTGAAGAAGAAATAAATTTTGGAGGAGGCAACATTAATTGAAAAGTAAGTCCAATTGAAATGACATCCAAATAGAATTGGATATGCCAAAAAATGAAGTGTTGATGAAGGAAAATTCAAGGAGAGAGGATAAAAGGAGATGAAACAAGTAATAAAAGACAAGGTAAGAGTTACATATGCCATTATGAACCTAATTTAGTTAAGGAGATAATAGTTCAATGGGAGAAAAAAATCCACAAGAAATTAGAATGTCATCATGAGAAGGTCTAAGGAGATCAAGAGATAGGCATATCAACCTTGAAGTAAAAATAGGTTGTTGAAAAGCCATTAGAGCTTGAGGATATAAAAAGGCAAGTTAAAGGAGAAGTTAAGTGATGACATCAATGAATATCATCACACTATAAAAATAATAGATGCATTTGAGAGAGAGAAAGATAGAAAACTTCATGAAAGTTATAGGGATGTTTTATTATTTTTGGAATATTGGAGTTATATTCCTAAATAATAAATGGGATGAGAAATGTAAATTAGTAAATAAATATGCAAGAACTAATCTACTGATTTGTGTAAATAGATTGTATTTCTGCCTTTTCTAAATATAGTATGAAGTGAGAGAGATTAGAACTTAGCTTATTTCGACTAATCTAGACTGAGACAAGGTCTGATATTGGAGGAGAAGAATTGATAAATAGTTAAAAATAGGCGTTTGGAATTTATTTCTTGATTGGACATGAGCACCTAAAATAAGATACCCTATTCTCTAGAATTGTAGTCTTATTATAGCACTATTGTCTAAAGGTTGAAATATTTTTGGGTTTTATTTGAAATGCATGTGTTACCCTGTCACTAAAATTTTAGGGTCTAGGACCTTGTGAAGCTCATTGTGTAGTTATTTTAATCTTCAAAACCCTTAGGTACTCCTGGTGCTAGAAGCTAGAAAGCTTTGGATGATTGGGAATCAGTGAAAGAAGTAGCCTAGAAGGGTTGTGTGAGCCAATAGGAGGACCTATGGATTAGGTATCTTAGCCATATTTAAGTTATTCAATTTTGAATTTTACATGAACACATTTCCCCCCTTCATTCTAGTGATATAGCGAAGTGAAATAATAGGATAAAGGAAAATAAGAAGCATACCTAAACTTACCTATAAGGGTGAAGCTCATGAATTTGTTTGATGTTGGATATGCATAGAGAGAACACACTATGAATTATGAATCTACAATGAAAACATAAAGTAGATTAGTTTTTACTAGGTACACTATATCTAAAATAAGAATGTATAAGACGTGAGTAAGAGGAAAAGAAAGAAATGAATACATCTCACAAGATACACAAACCAATACAAAACCTATTATAATGCTAGAATGTGTTGGATGATGTTGAGTTTGTGTTGAATCAAGAGTAATATCATGAATGAGGATGACTGATCAATTCATTAGAAAGTGACTCAAGAATGTAAAGGCTAGACCTTTAACTCCATCACCACCAACTATGTGAAGTTAATAAATCATGCATATGCTAATCAATGTCTAGACTATGTGTCCAATCCCTATGAATAGGTGGCTCAAGAATATAAAGGTTAGCTAGACCTTTGGATCCATCACTACCCCATGCAGTAAAGCTAAGAAGTAGTACTAATATAGAATAGATTTCATATGAGATGGCTCATGGAGGCCATGGATGTGCTATAAATTTGATAATGTGGCATGAATAGCCTGAATGTGTGTTGGAAACTAGGCCACTCTTGGCCATTTCAAGGGATGGAGGTTAGGCTTGTATTAAAGTCTCTCCTAAACTAGTGAAAAATGCTTATGTGAAAGATAACTCAGAAACTTAGGTACTCAAAAAGTTAAACTTGTATGAAATTTTAACTCAAATGTGATGCCAACCACCTATAAATGGAGTAAGGCATGCAACTACTAAGAATACCTGGAATAAACTAAACTTAGAAAGAAAAATAAGATCAATGTGTCATGTACATTACCCCCAATCATTGATGTATGAAACATGGATTCTGATCTGGAAGTTATGCCAACTACCTAATCTAAATTAAAAGTGAGAACCATCATGTTCTACTTGATAACCCACTATATCTAAGAAAACTATACTAAAACTATTGAATTTGATTGATCAAGTACAAAATTTGTCCCTAAACAAAACTTTTTATTTATTTCTAGAAACCTTGAGTGTTTTCCTACCTAGATAAGAGTGCCAAAATGTGGACACCCCTATATCTGGTACTACTATCCATTTCCAATACTATTGTCTAGTGTGAAAACTGATTGGTGATCTAAAACTATTAGTATTTTTATATTCTAGTTTGACCAATTTGACCTTTGGATTTTGTACTGAGTGTTTTGATTGTTGTTATTTCCACTATTAAGAGGTTTGCTCTCTATGACAAACTACCATTTTATACCCCCTCTTTTGAGGGTAGGAATGATGAACCTACCATGACTTCCCTTAGAAGAAAATATTTCCTATAAGTGTGTTAAACTATATAGATACATGGTATAACATTGATATTTGACAAGATATTTCAAGATATAACAATATTTGAATTGATAGATTGTTAGATCAATAGGGGTATGCCCAGATAGATAGAACAATGTGAAATCATGTTATGATACTAAACTAGACTAGTAATGTTAGATATTAGTTATCAATTTGTTAGCAAGCATAGAGGGATGGAGCATGAAGTCCATCATGGAAACCAAGAAGCAAGATAAATGCATGATTATAATCATGGAATTACACAGAGTGAAGAGCAAACAAGCATACAAAGCAATAATCAAAAAGCATATAAGGGTGGCCAAGGGGCCATGCAAACAAGTGACATGAACACATGTCACTCACACTGGAAGACAAGCATGAAAGGCATGTTCAAATTCCCCATACACAGACAAGTGGAAGAATCAAAGTTGACACAAGGGCCACAAACACATGAAAGAGTAAAAACAAAGGTCATTATCAGATATCCTAAGGTACACCTATGAATAAAAGAAAAATACATTGCCAGATGTCCTAAAGCACAAATAAAATACAAGTAAGAACTGGAAGGTGCAATCACACAAGCTAAGCAAGTAATGAAACCATAAGTAAGAACTAAAGATACAAATACATCTAACTAATCAAAGAAAATGTGAAAGTATGCAAAACATGTGTAGTACAAGACTAGGTATATGCTAATAAATAGACAAGTGCTAGGTACTAATGAAATGTCAATGTAGTAGTTTATGTAATCTAATAAGTAATGTGCATCAGTATGATAACTCAAAGTGTGTAGTTTAGGAATGACATAACTTGTATGGTATAGTCATGTAGAATATGTCTCAAGTGGGTATGTATATCTATGTTTATCTCAAATATAGAAGTATAAATTCCCCCTTGATGGGTAGAGTGAAGCAATCAAAGATCTAGATGCCATAGAGCATACTCAAACGAGATCAAGTGAACCATGGTAGTGTAGATAAATTGACAATAAATAGCATGAAATAGCAAATTTAAGTCTTGGCATGATATTAGTAATGTAAGCATGGATGATGCATACAATCAAAAAATGTTTTTGGTGTTTTTCAATTTTTTGTATTTTAAAGTTTTATATTGTTTTTTTATTTTTGAAAATATTTGAGCTATGTACAATCAAGTAGGAGATAATATAGTGAATGGTGTGGCCACATATGTAGGACCAACCTATAGTAGAAATTATCTTTTCCAATAAAATTTTTATATGCCCACTAAAACCACTGGTAATTGTGTCTATCAGAGTGATATCCTACTATAAATATCCCTAATGCTATAGTAGTGTGAAAGTACACATGTTAAGACTAAAACCATTATTGATGAGTACACTGTGAATAGTCTGATTTTGAATAGGTGCTCTAATAAATAGTGCATTGTAACTTGTATTATCCTCCAAAATCTCATGATCTTAAAAATATATTGAAGGCCTACCTAGACCTTTGGACACATACACCCCTATCATACCACTCAAAGGATGTGACTCAATTGAAGGTTCCTGGTATGTATGGTGAGCACCTAATGTGTCCCCTTGCTCTTATTTAGAATGTTATGGAAATGGATTTGAAATTTTTTTCAAAGCTTTATCTTATGTTAGTTTTACTTTTAGAGGCTCAACTAAAGTGCCTAGATCAAGTAGATTATCATCTATCAAGTCATGTATCTTATGTCACAAATTAGTGCATTTATTTGTGGTGTGTCCTGGTGCCCTATGAAAATCACAAAATGTATGTTGATCATATACCCATGGAAGAGGATTTACTAGATATACTTCCTAATAAGAGGGAGAGTGATGATGTTACATTCCAATAACTATTGTCAAACCTTGGCTAGAGAAGTTGGTAGATTAGTAAATACATGATGAGGAGGTGTCGATAGAACCACATGGTGAGGGGACTCAGAAGCCACATTAACTATTAGTTAATTTTGATTCTTATTATCATTGATTTTAACCTTGTATGGGACTTTAGTGTTACTCTTATTAGTTTTGTCTGAGATACTTGGATACTTGATTTTGCCCATTAAAATTAGTTTGAATTCTCTTCCTTTGAGTGTATGACATAATTCAGTGAAGGAAGAGAATATTTTGAACAAAATAGATTCATAAAGTGTTGGTAGAAGGATTTATTTGAAGATGTCATATAGTTCTTGATTAGTCATGGGGCTAGTAACTATGTTAGAAAAGTCTTGTATCTAAGAACATAATCCATGAGAGGCTCATTTGACCTTTGTTTTTGTTGTGCAATATGTGCATATGATATCTTATCACCAATGAACATGTCTACTAAGGGATTGAATGCCTTGACTGATTGATTCAATAGACTATAAAACCTTTGTAAATCATAATCCTTTAGGCTCCATGGAAATTTTTTGGTAAGTATCCAGTCATTAGGTACATAATCCAAGCATGCTGCATGAAAATCTCTCAAATGTGCCTCTAGATCACCCTTGCCATCATAAAGAGTAAGCTTGGGTTGAATAAAACTTTGTGGTAAGGGTGTATAATCAATATGAAATTCCAAAGGTGTATGTAGTAGAGCAAAATAATATAAAGCCTGCAAAGGTCTAGTGGTATTAGCCTTGCTCAAGATGCACCTTGGATTAAAGAGATCATATCTCTTGCACAAGGGATATCACATTAGGAGATAAGGATGTCATAGCTATAGTTAGTGGCATGAAAGTAGGTAGTATTATTTGCAACTGGCTACTCTATGGTTTGAGAAGATTACCCACTGGTTACTTTTTATTTTTCTTCTTATAGAATTCTAAGTATGTCATCTTGCATATCTAGATGTTTGGTTAATGGTTTTTAAAGTTCTCTTTTATCAATTTCATCAAAACTGGTATATTGAGCCATTGGTAAAATACGAAAATAATTTGAAATGTTTTTCAATATTTTTTAATAGGAAATAATTAATTTTAAATGAAAATTACTAAATATAAGAAATGCAAAGTCAAAAAAAAAAGTGAATTAGAATTCATAAAAAGGATACTAAGTTGCCAAACATGTAAGGTGATACCACAAAAGCAAGTGGGTACTAGTATATGCAACTAAGGATTTTTCAAAAATATTATTTGTAAAATACTATAAACTTTTAAATTTTAAAATTTATATTTTTATTTAAATATTTAACTAAAATGTATAAAAATGATTGGAAAAAACTTGGAAAAATAACTAGGAACTAGTTGATGCAACTAGGGTTTGAAAATAAAATTTGTCAAAATTAGTGTAATAATTTAAAAGTTTTGCTATGAATTTTTAGAATTTAACTTGAAAAATTTAAGAAAAATCTGAAAATATTTTTAAAATTAGCAATATATTTTTCCTAGTGGATTGAAAGTGTTTGTATTGAAATAAGACCTAGTATGTGCAAACTAAGATTTAGATGAATTTATTAAAAATATTTCAATTAATTTGTACTTTTTTTTTATTTTTAAATTTTGCAAAAATTAATAAAATATTAAAGAAAAAAAGAAATAATTAACCCTAGGGTTTTTGTGAAAAAATTCAAAGTAAGTCAAGTTCACCAAATGTTTTATTGTTTTCAAAATATTGGAGTTATATTCCTAAATAATAAAGGTGCTGAGCAATGTAAATCAGTAAATAAATATGCAAAAATTAACCTACTAATTTATGTAAATATATATATTTTTTCTAAATATAGTAAGAAGTAAGAGAGATTAGAACTTAGCTTATTCTAACTGATCTAGACTGAGACAAGGTCTGATATTAAAGAAGCAAGACTAAGAAACAGTCAAAAATAGGCATATAGACTTCATTTCTTGATTGGATAGGAGTGATAAAAATAGGATACCCTACTATATGACACTATTATCCTAAGGTTAAAATCTTTTTGAGTTCTATTTGGAATGCCTGTGTTACCCTATCACTAGAATTTTAGGATCTAGGACATTGTAGAGCTTGTTATGTGCCTATTTTAATCTTTAAAACCTTTAGGAGCTCTTATTACTTGAACTTTAATACAAACTTGGGAAAGAGAGAGAGAAGGGATTAGTTTATAAAGGATAAACTAAACAAACTTCACACCTCATGTGTGGGTACGTTGTCTACATACCAATAATCTAAAGAGAGATCAAACTAATGTAGTTCTCCTATTGAAGTGCTTGGTGCAATTTGTGTATGATCAATACAACTAGAATGAAAAATTGGATGTGCTTTAGCTAGCTATGAATTGGTGCAATGAATTGAGTAGGATTTGAATAATATTAGAAGGTTGTATGCAAAGAATAGGGAAGAGTGCTTGACTGCACTTGCTTGTATTCTTGTGTCTCTCTCGAAAATTAATTTCAACCCTTCTAAATGGACTTTGAATGGCATTTATAATAAAATATATGATCATGGTTTAAATGAATTCATGTGAGGCCAATAGAGAAAAATATAAGAAATTAGAAGAATCTAATCATTGGAGGTAAAAGTGAACTTGGACAATCTTTAGAATTTAACTTGAAAAATTTAAGAAAAATCTAAAAATATTTCTAAAATTAGCAATATATTTCTCCTAGTGGATTGAAAGTGTTTGTATGTAAATAAGACCTAGTATGTGCAAACTAAGATTTAGATGAATTTATTAAAAATATTTCAATTAATTTATATTTTTTTTTATTTTTAAATTTTGAGAAAATTAAGAAAATATTAAAAAAATAAAGAAATAATTAACCCTAGGGTTTTTGTGTAAAAATTCAAAGTAAGTCAAGTTCACCAAATGTTTTATTATTTTTAGAATATTGGAGTTATATTCCTAAATAATAAAGGGGCTGAGCAATGTAAATTAGTAAATAAATATGCAACAATTAACCTACTAATTTATGTAAATAGATTATTTTTTTCTAAATATAGTAATAAGTAAGAGAGATTAGAACTTAGCTTATTCTAACTGATCTAGATTGAGACAAGGTCTGATATTAAAGGAACAAGACTGAGAAAAAGTCAAAAATAGGCCTATAGACTTCATTTATTGATTGGATAGGAGTGATAAAAATAGGATACCCTAATATCTGACACTACTATCCTAAGGTTAAAATCTTTTTGAGTTCTATTTGGAATGCCTATGTTACCCTATCACTAAAATTTTAGGATCTAGGACCTTGTAGAGCTTGTTATGTGCCTATTTTAATGTTTAAAAGCTTTAGGAGCTCCTATTACTTGAACTTGAATGTAAACTTGGGAAAGAAAGAGAGAAGGGATTAGTTTGTAAAGGATACACTAAACAAACTTCACACCTCATGTGTGGGTATGCTGTTTACATACCAATAATCTAAAGAGAGATCAATCTAATGTAGTTCTCCTATTGAAGTGCTTGGTGCAATTTGTGTATGATCAATACAACTAGAATGCAAAATTTGATGTGCTTTAGCTAGCTATGAATTGACTAGGATTTGAATAAAATTAAAAGGTTGTATGCAAAGAATAGGGAAGAGTGCTTGAGTGCACTTGCTTGTATTCTTGTGTCTCTCTTGAAAATCAATTTCAACCCTTCTAAATGGACTTTGAATGGCCTTTTATAAGAAAATATATGATCATGGTTTAAATTAATTCATGTGAGGCCAATAGAGAAAAAGATAAGAAATTAGAAGAATCTAATCATTGGAGGTAAAAGTGAACTTGGACAATCTTTAGAATTTAACTTAAAAAATTTAAGAAAAATCTAAAAATATTTCTAAAATTAGAAATATATTTTTCTTAGTGGATTAAAAGTGTTTGTATGTAAATAAGACCTAGTATGTGCAAACTAAGATTTAGATGAATTTATTAAAAATATTTCAATTAATATATAGTTTTTTTTTATTTTTAAATTTTGAAAAAATTAAGAAAATATTAAAAAAATAAAGAAATAATTAACCCTAGGGTTTTTGTGCGAAAATTCAAAGTAAGTCAAGTTCACCAAATGTTTTATTATTTTCATAATATTGGAGTTATATTCCTAAATAATAAAGGGGCTGAGCAATGTAAATTAGTAAATAAATATGCAAAAATTAACCTACTAATTTATGTAAATAGATTATTTTTTTCTAAATATAGTAATAAGTAAGAGAGATTAGAACTTAGCTTATTCTAACTGATCTAGATTGAGACAAGGTCTGATATCAAAGGAGCAAGACTGAGAAAAAGTCAAAAATAGGCCTATATACTTCATTTATTGATTGGATAGGAGTGATAAAAATAGGATACCCTAATATCTGACACTACTATCCTAAGGTTAAAATCTTTTTGAGTTCTATTTGGAATGCCTGTGTTACTCTATCACTAAAATTTTAGGATCTAGGACCTTGTAGAGCTTGTTATGTGCCTATTTTAATCTTTAAAACCTTTAGGATCTCCTATTACTTGAAATTGAATGCAAACTTGGGAAAGAGAGAGAAGGGATTAGTGTGTAAAGGATACACTAAACAAACTTCACACCTAATGTGTGCATGCATTGTCTACATACCAATAATCTAAAGAGAGATCAAACTAACGTAGTTCTCCTATTGAAGTGCTTGGTGTAATTTGTGTATGATCAATACAACTAGAATGCCAAATTGGATGTGCTTTAGCTAGCTATGAACTGGTGTAATGAATTGACTAGGATTTGGATAATATTAGAAGGTTGTATGCAAAGAATAGGAAAGAGTGCTTGAGTGCACTTGCTTGTATCCTTGTGTCTCTCTTGAAAATCAATTTCAACCCTTCTAAATGGACTTTGAATGGCCTTTTATAAGAAAATATATGATCATGGTTTAAATGAATTCATGTGAGGCTAATAGAGAAAAAGATAAGAAAATAGAAGAATCTAATCATTGGAGGTAAAATTTAACTTGGACAACAACATCAAAACTAGGACACCCTAGGTTCTAGTGCTCTTGTCCTATTTGGGTGCTATTGTCCTAAGGGGATGAAACTTGGGGGTATGCATTTAGGCCTAAAAGGGTTACCTGGGTTTGAAAAATCTTAGTCCAAAAAGCTTTGGATGACTGGGAATCATGAAAGAAGTATCCTAGAAGGTTTGTGTGAGCCACCAAAAGGACCTATGAATTAGGTGTCTTAGCCATTCTAAATTTGTACAATTTCACATTGTACATGAATACAAGGGAGAACATTTCCAAAAGGGTATGTGAACAAGCCTTGATAGAATTGATAGAAATATATTGTAATATAAAATTAGGATTGATGATTTAAAATAAAATTTTAATCATAGAATATGACAAATAAGATTCAAAGATATAGGAAATAAAAGATAAAGAGAACAAGGAACTACAAAAAATTCAAATTACATAAAGGTAGAAGGTAAGCTACCAAGATTGTAAATTAAAACAAGAAGACAAAAACCAAGAAGAGATGATCATTATGAAATGAATAATAAGATTAAGAAGAGTAGTAGAGGAGAAAGACCAAATGAAAATAGAGGAAGGAATTAGAAAACAAGGAAGAATCTCCATTTGAGTTGAAGCTCAGATTTTCTCACTTGGGAAGTATGATGTAGGAACATCATTACGATGAATGTAAAGTGTGGTTTGATAAGTTAATAGTTGTTTAAGTAGGTCCTAGATAGGCTAATGAGGTTGTGATTAGGTTTTTTAACCCTTGTTCATTATTCACCTATCATTTCTAGATTAATTAGATGTCTTTCTAGTTTTCCTACCAAAATGGTAAATTTAAAATTTTGAATTTATTTTAAAGAGTTCAAGGGGTTACATGTTAAAAAATAGATAATTTTATAAGGGGTAATAAGCATTAAAATATATATTTTAAATGTCCTTACTCCTCCACATAATCTAAAACTTTTTATAAACTTAATCAATGCAAAATCCAACATATAGAAAGACCAAATTATGCATTTTTATTAAAGTCAAAAGGTTGTAGGAGAGATACTTTCTTTGTGTAACAATAATAAACAAATATATACATCTATTTTTATGTGATAAATCTCAGACCATCATGAGAGGGTCCTGAGAAAGGATAATAAGGAGAAGAGAATCTTAATTTGAAGATCGATGGTTATGTGTGATTAAAAATGAAGAAGATTGTTTTACAAGTCTGTATATGTATTAATGAAGTTATGAATAAAAGAAAATTTGGTGATGTATTTTATAATTAATCAACCTTTTTCATATCTGTATTAATGTATTTATTTATTCCAAAATTGGTTTTCAAGTTTATATTCCTTTTGAGTTATTATAATTCTCAAAAAAATAGAGTTTACTTATGCACAATCTAGGAGGTAAAGTGCTCTCTGTATTTTTTATGATGGTTAAAAATTAAATTATATTTTAAAGTTTTGAAATTATAGTAGGACATATCCCTAATAGTGTCCAATTGTCCACATAGAATGAAAGTACAACAAGATAGGTGGGCTGTCAAACTAACACATGAGTGAACATATATCTTCAGGAGATGGGTATTAAAAATTATGAACTACCATTATGAAAGAGTGAGGCGGGCTTATGGCCTAAAGACAAAGGTAGCATGTTTTTCAAGCCTATTTTGAATTGTTCAAACCATTCTATTTCAAAACCTCTTAATCATCTATGTTAGATCAGCTAGCATAGTACTAATGGGGGGAGATAGAGAGCAATTATAGCCTACCTCATGTTATGAAGTGCATGGAAAAAATAAATTATCGAAGAATTTATAGTGGGGTGGGGGGTGGTCTCACAAAACTAATATTTTGTATTACAGATCATGATGTTGATGTTGTTAGGTATTCTGTCATTGGATGGAATAAGCATATGGTGGTGATGCAGAGAATTAATATTATAGTCATAGAGGAATTTAGAGGTGAGGCCATAGGAATGAAATGTGAAGGGCATAAGGCTTAAAAAGATCAAAATAAGAATCAAGAACTCCTCTAGTGTTTCTTCTACATGAATGAGTTCATAAAATAGTTAAAAAAAGGTTTCCCCTGAGCTGATCTCTTATGGCAATGGCTAGAGGTATGCCTTAGGTGATGAAATACCTAACTCTAGAGGGTAAGTATACCTTAATTTTAATCCACCACTTTTTTTTATTAAACCACTTTTAATCTTATAACATTAACATGCCATTTTATTTATTAAAGTCATTGGAATGCACATCCCTTGCCTACCATGTTAATGAGTCTAGCCACATTCTGCATCAAGGGCTTATATTATTTTTAGTTAAACATGGCAAAAAATTTCAAGGGAAGGAGGTCCTCCTAGGGGGTCCTCCACTAAGGAAAACTCCCTAGAGGAGGGTACCACCTCAATATTTTACTGCCCATCTACTAATACTAGTACCCCAAGCTAGCCTATGAAAAACCTCTACTAAAGTTGTTTGTTCATAAGCCCAAACTGATCTTTCTAGAAAAGGTCACTTTCATAGAGGCCATTGTGAAGGTAAATTTACTTCTATTTGATGAATTTAAAAATAATAAGGAGAAACTAGATAGTTTCAAAAATAAGGTGTAGGAAGCTAGTTTGAACCTAACTAGCCTTATCCAAGAATGGAATGCCTTACACAGTTAAGCAAAATCAACTATTCAATCTTTTGTCTATTCCATCAAGTTTAATCAAATACCTATTAAATAGCCAATGAATGTTACAAAGACCCCTTCCTGATATACCTAGCTTGACCCCTATAAAAAAACCTCTCTACAGGTACAAGGTCAAAAAAGGTCATATATGATCCTCCTAGGTGATAATAATGAAGGACTTCATAATAAGATGAGGCCCAAAGTTTCAAAGAACAAGCAGGGAGTACCTGAGAACATTCTTGAAGAAAGGAAGAAAATACAAAAGGGTCCCTCCTCTTGATATAATTTTCTACTATTTTATTTCGTTGACTACAAAACTTTTTAGCTAGTTTTTTTGTTTTTGGCCTTAGTGGCCTAGTACTTTTTTGTATAACACTTTTATGGTTTTTGGATCTTTTTAAAGGATTGAGGAATACCATTATATACCTAATCCAAGTGGATTCAAGTTTTTAAATTCTTTATAACTCCAAATATCTAATTTTTTGTTATAACCCCACTTTCATGTTTCGTTTCTATACTATTATACATAGTTTTGCCACACTTTTATATTATCCATAACTATTTTAAACCATCACTTTAATGTTTTTAGATTCTAGACAAAATGATATAACAAGATTTCATTTTGTATATGAGTAAATTTGGTCTTGATATTTGATTTTATGCATAATTCTATTTAGTTTAGCTTTGCACATAATTATATGCTATAGGTACTACTGATGTCATTTATGGGTGTAGGTACATGTAAAATGAACTAGGTTGGTGGTGAATTTTACCATTTGATGGATAAGAAACAAAGGCAACTAAAATAGATAAAAAGGGGTAATATAATGAACCATAAAACTTGTAATAGTATATTCATTTTATTTTATTATTTTCATTATTGATCATCTTCTCAACTTAACTATCATTTATGCTGGTTCATCTTCACTTTGTATATTTTATTAATTTTCAAGATTACTTGTATGCAATAATTTTGATATATTTTTTTGAAATCACTTTGGTTATTATTTTAATCTTTCCATCAATGCATAATTGTTCTTCTCATGTATGATCTTTGGAAACATTAACTCCTTACTTAATTTGATTGGTGTGGAGACTTTGAGTGTCTTGGTTTGAATCTTATTATACCATTATTTTTATGCTCAAGTGTACCTTGGAATTATTTTCCAACCCCCTCTCTTTTCACTCTCACCCTTAAAGATCATATCAATGAATCTTGATGGATTTTCTCCTAAGTCAAATGAGTATTAATATATTATTTTGATAAATTAGATTTAACGTGATGACATTAGGTGATTCATGGGACTTTGACCCAAATAAAAACATATCATGGAAATTTTTTTGTCTTTGGTAAAAATAAGATCATGCATTAATTTTTTGGTGACTTTAGAGGAGCTTAACTCAACCCCCAAGGCCATTTTTGCCTATTTGTTCGATGGGGTAGTTGGAGAAGGAAGAGAGAGGGAGGGAGGCATAGAGGGGGTTAGAGAAAAGATGGAAACCCTTGGGTATGGTGGTAGTTTGGAGGAGATTTTTAGGCATAATAATATTGATATAGAGAGAGAATTTACCTATTTATGGCCATGGCTAGATAAGAAGGGCATGGGAAAGGAAAGTATTCTAAAAAAATTATTTTCTCTTCCACTAGATTGTAAGAAAACAAGTTTTTGCATTTCTATGTCTCTTACAAAGAGTTTTTGTTTATTTATATATTATAAGGGAAAGTAAAATTAAAAAAAAATTACTTATAGGTTCATGAGGAAGTCGTATGACTTCTTGATGAACCTGCAAGGGTTTGAAATGGTTTCATTTTGCTAAAAATCCACTACATCCTCAATGGTTGCTAAATATTTAGTTTCAAGATCTGATGTTTTTAAAAACTAATTATTTTTAGTCAAAATCCTTGCATAATAGAAATGGTAAAATTATTTTTTGTCTTATTTTTGTTTACCCTATTGGAAAAGGGTGAGTTGGTTGAACATCATACATTTTTCTGGGTATTTTGTTTAACCACTTCATGGTATAATTGTTATGAGTTTGTTATGAATAAATTATTGTTGGTATTTTAGGGTTTTTAAAAATCATGATTTTGGATGAGTATTTAATATGTAATTTTATGGATAAATAATTTAAATAATTCATCTTTTATAACTAGGGTTAAGAAAATATTTTATTATAATCATCTTATTTGTGCAATTTTATAATTTTCTTGATATGAAATTTAAACCAACTCTTTCATAACCAAATCTGATAATTTTATCATAATGGCACACTATTGTGTGTGACTAAAATACTCATTTTGGTTTGTTGGTAATAAATATTTGAAGTGTTCAAAACCTCAGTGGTTGATAAGGGTTCTATTTTTTTTATTATCTTGGTTACCTATATCATGTGATGAAGGAAGAATGAGGTTAATTGAATCAATTGTTGGCTTTTAAAAATACTTTAGATGAATACTAGGGATGTAAAGATCATTTATGAGTGTTTATATTTAAAATTTTAGTGTGAAATTTTCATTAATGTGATTGTTTCAAGTTAAATGGATATTTCCTTTATTGTCTTTGCCTACATTCTTGAAGTCTCAAAATCTAGAATCCACCTCCCAGATAATGGCTATGGGTGGTAATGGCCACCAATTTAGGGCTCATAGATGGGTTGAGATGGTATGGCTCATGTGAGCAAAATAACATGTTTATTATCCAATTGGTTTATTTTTAGTTGTGATACTTTGATCCATTGATGTAGTTGATATAACATGCCTTGTAATTCATAATTTAACTTGTTTAATATTCTAGTTGGAATTATTTAATACTAATGTAGGATTGATGTCTCCTTCATAGTGTTGTATCATATGAAATTAGTTACTACAATTCTAAATTTTATTTGATTTGATTTAATACTCTCACATATATTATTTGCTTTATTAGATCTTTAGATTGGAAATTATACTTTATATTTAGACTTATGTTTTAAATCATTGGACCATGTTATAAATTTTAAGTGACTATCAACTATGAATGTGTTCATTAGATGTTAAACCTATATGTTATTTTTTCTCAGTATAAATTCTTATTAAATCTTGTTCCACATCTATTATATAAGAACTTAGACACTTAATCTGAACTAACAAATATAGCTTCATATGTTTACTATATGTTTCAAATTAGGAATCAATTGATATTTCTAAAAGATCAAAATATGTTCCTTGCTTAACAACTGCGATCATGTTTAATCTTGCTTCTTTTGTCATTAATTATTAGTCATTATATTAATTATGCAACTATTACATTTTTACTAATTAAATTGTTCAATCTATTGTTTATTACAAAAAAAACTACCAACAAGGTGCATTTGTTATAAGATGTTATGGCATTTAGTTCCAACTTCATGAATAGTTATTACACTACTTTTACAAGTTTATTTTTCCATTTTACTTTTGTTCACATATTTTAGTAGGTATTCGATCATTTATTTTTATAATTAATGATATAAACTTGAAAGCATTTCTATTGCATAAAGCAATGAAATGAGAAAATGGATTGGAAAGGATTTGTTGCTTATAAGATTATGTTTCAATTTAGTTTTATGTTTATAATCATTAGCATTAAAATCCAAGACAAGCCAGATTGCTAAGTATATTAAGCTTTATCTCAAAAATATAGTTAGAATCTTTACTTAACGAAATCATAGCTAAGTCATATTCATTATATTTTATCTTCAGAAGGATAAATCTATCTTAGTGTCTTTTAGTTATTAATGAATCAAAGTCAAAATAATTACAAACACTATATCTTTTATTTGGCACAATGACCTAATTATGTTAGCACTCTTTCAATGGTAACATAGTTGAAATATCTACTTTAATTTATTATCTTGAGGAGGGAAATCTAAAATCCTTAGTTGAAATTCAATTTAGTTACCAGACTATTAGTGTCTAATGTTCCTAATTCTAGTCCATATTCCTTTTATTCACAATTAAGGAATATTAAGATTTGAGTATCAATATTCATAGTGAGATATAATGACAAAGAGGTTTCCATCATTGAGTACACCTTTTGTAGCAAGTTAATGGATATAATCAATCATGTTTGAGTTGATTAAATAGACCTACTAGTATTTTATTTATGACAAGGTTATGAAGTACAATCAATATCGACATTCTTGTAGGAACACATTTAAAAATTTAATGTATTCAACAAAAGATTATAGATTTTAAAATTATAAAATAAAGTGGCACAATTTTATTATTCTTACAATTATGACTAAATGACACATAAATCACACTAGAGAAATATATATCTCTACAAGAATATTCATAGGATGGTCTAGTGAGAGTATGATGCCACTATAAGTTGAAATTTTCATATCTACACATAAACAATATTAACTTGGTTCTTAAGAATTATAAATAAGTTAAAACAACAATTATTTTATTAAGTGAAGCATGAGGTAAAATGACCCCATAACCATAAATAATGGTATAATGATCTAAAAATTAGGGATATTAACATCATGGATTTTCACATACATCAAGTACATGAACATTCAATTGCATATTAAGGGTGTGTAGTCATAGTCCAAATTCTAAAATCTATTCGAACTAGTACCATTAGTTTAATTAGATTAAAAAAAATTATGAACTTAGAGTAAATTCCTACTTGAATAACATTGATAACCTAAGTATTAAAATTAGCTAACCCAAGATCAAAGAAGGTCAATTTGACCACCCTAGCCTATACCTAGTTTTTGAAGATGTTGAATGCTTAGTTAAGATAAGGACACCTAGGTGGTCCTATTGGAAAGGTGTTTACTACCATGTAGTTCTAGGTATATCTCTATGGATCGCATAATGATAGACCTTAAATTTTATATGGATATTCCTAGTGTAATTATCTTCCCCATAGAATAATCTAGGGATTATTACCCCAACTAAGGGTTACATGCATGTAAATATAATGATAGATTGTACAAACTAAGTTTTAGGTAATAAACCATTTCACCTTCCACTATAAACTCAAAAAGAAGGGACACTCAAACTTTTTTCTGGGGTCATTTCAATTGGTATCAAAACATATGATAAGTTCTTGATTCTAAATAAAATATAACATAGAAAATTTTATTTTTGGAATCTATAATGATCAAGAAATTTATAGACCATTCTTAAGAAATAGAGGTATGGATCATACTATTAGAAACCCAAAACAAATCAAGAATGAACCTATTCCTTAAAATGATAATAATAACAATGAAGAACCAAATTATAATGTGGTTGAGAACAACCCAAATGATAAGTAAGAATATATCCTTCATATAATCTTATCTACTTTGAATTCCATTTAAGAAAAGATAGAAAATCAGGAGCGAAGGCTAAATAATTTAAAGGGTGTTCCTAAGGAAGAAGTCCCTTAATTGAGAGTTGGAAAAATAGGGTATCAACCACTTAAATAAGTTCTTATAAGGAAGGTATAACACATTATTAAATAACTTTAAAATGTTCCCCCACCTAACTTTTTAGGTGAGGAATTAGGAGATGCAACCAATGCAACCCTCACCTAGCCAATTTTTGAGAACCATTTTTGGAAAAGGTACTTAGTGAAAACTTTAAGGAGGAAAAAAATAGATTTTTAACTATTCAAGTAAGAAAATATGTCTATCCTCAAATATGAAAATAAGTTTTTGAATATGATGCATCATTAAGACTACATGTATGATGGAGAGATAAAAATAACCAAATTTAAGTTAGGACTAAAATAAATAGTGATGCATGATGTCAATATGACTAATCCTAAGATGTTAATAGTTGCTATAGAGTCTACCCATAGAGCAGAAAAGAATTAAAAGTCTTATAAAAAAGTGATATAATACTTTAATATAAATAGGTAGCAGTTAAAGACTAGGAACCCGCCTACCCCATCAAAACATTTTAAGAAATCAGACTAGAATCACAAGTTCCAATGGAACAATAGGAATTTCAATTGATTTTAAGGTCAAAATAAGAATTTTAGAATCCAAGGCAACTCTAAAAATAGGTCTTTAAGGAAGGACCATCCATAAAGGAAAACACTATTGTAGTAGCCCCACAAAGGATAGTGGTGTGCTAGGAATGTGGTGATAACAATTACCACAAAGACTACCTAAAGATGAAATTGGGATAGCCAATAGAAAATAGAGTATATATTGTAGTGGATAACTAGAAATCTAATTTTTAGGTCACTCTAATTGATATTAGAGGTAATATTTTTAGTAATTCTATAATTGTTTTAATTGATTCAGGTGCTATAGATAGTTTTATTTCAATTTTTGTAATGAATAAATGTAATTATATATCTAAGATTTAGGTGATATAGATATTTTTATTTCAATTTTTGTAATGAATAAATGTAATTAGATATCTAAGCCATTAAGAGAAGGGTGGGAAGTCATGTTTAATACCAAAAAGAGGGTACCTATCCAAGAATGCTTGGAGCAAAATAAACTTGATATGGGCCTCTTAAATATTTATATGGGCCCCTTAAAGATAATATTAAATTTTTTAACACCTTTAAGGTCTTATAATGTTATATTAGGCATAGATTGGCTATAACAATTCTATGCATCATTTGATTATTCTCAAAAAAAGATACAGTGCACTGATAAGAATGGAAAAATTACTGAAATCCAAGGTATTAATGGGACAAAAATGTATAAAATTTTATCAACCTTGTAATTAAATAAGCCTATTTGAAAAGGGTGTAAGTTCTATGTAGTCTAACTATATAAACATCCCAAGAAGGAAGAGTTGTCTTGTTCATATTTTCCTATCTTATGGGAATTTATGGATGAAACCCTTAAAAATTGTCTAATTTTCCACTAGAACAAGAGTTTGAATTATTTATTTATATTATTCTATGGGCTTACCAAATGAATGTGGCAAATTTACAAGAAATGAAAGTCCAATTATAAAAATGTTTGGAAAACAAAAGAATTCAATCAAGCATGTCATGTTGAGGTATGTTCCTATTGTTGGTATTAGAAAATTATTGTTGTCATTGATTTTTAAGCCAAGATATATGTCATTAATGTCAAGATTAGAGTTGAGGCCATGCATGGTGAGATGATATTTGATAAAGAAGTCTTATGACAAGAGAAAATTTGAAGGCAACCTAAAGGAAAAATTGTGTCTCTTTATTGAGATAGAATTTGAAGGAAACCTAATAATTATTTTGGGGTTTAAGGAATGTTAAATTCAATATCATGATACAAGGTAAGCTATTATTGTGTATTAGGTGTCTTGAGAAGCTTAGTGTAGCCCTGAGAGAAGGTGTATGAATAAAGCATAGTGAATCTTGGTGATTTAGGTTAATAAAAGAATGAGAGAGTGCATGAATCTATTTAAATATGAGTAAATGGAAAATAAATATTCAAATGAGTTTCAAAATCAATTTTGAATCTAGGTTCTTAGATGAAGAGACCTAGTGACAAGGCACAAGATTGGTAGCATGATGAGATAAGAAATATAAGGCTTATTAGATGATGGGTGGTAGTGTGTGAGAATGGCATGAGGTAATTTTACATGATAATTAGGTTTTTTTAATATTATAATATGTTTTAAGTTGTGATCAAGGTCTAAGTATGACTGACAGTTCAAGACCTAATGAATAAAAAGACCTAATATGGCCTAATGAGGGGTCAAATTTATTTCCCAAGGTGATATATCTCTTAAGAGAATTCATAGAGGTATGAGATGACATGTTAAGTGTTTTTACCATTTTTTAGGTCATATCCGAAAGGATAAAGCATTAAATTTGGTGTTGAGGTCTTATATGTGCATAAAATGGGGTATTACAAACCTGAGAAATATTTTCTTATGCTCGTTGGCATGTGGAAACTTTGCATGAGATCCTAAGAAGCTCATGGAATTTATTTAAGGTTTATATATTTAATTCCTATCATTATTTTTGTATTTTATGTGAAATCCTTTATGAACGATGGTTATGAAGGGAAACTAGTCAAAACCCTCTTAAACCCCTCATAATGCCCTGATAGGAAAGATCTTGTCAGTTATGGATTATAATTGTTTTTTTGACATAGTTTTATTTTTTAAAAATCTAAATTAATCTTCCACGTTTATTTATATGGCTTTGGTTTGTCATAAGAGTGAGTGGAAGCTATAAGAAACCCCTTATATCTTAGTATTTTGATGTAGTAGGTAGGGTTGACTAGGTTAAAGCATACAAATAGATGGAGGATGATGTGTGAGACTTATAGTTTTTACCCATGTAAATTTATGATAAATTTTTAGAACTTAAATATTATAAATTTGTCATGTAATTTGGCCTATCTCTAAAAAGGGCCTAATGAGCAAGATAGTGAGAAAACCATGTAGTAGTGAGAAAGATATTAGAGATTAGTTATGGAGAATTAGGGATGGATATAAATGAATGGGTAATTTTTAAATATATATAACTCATATTAAATTTGTTTATAATTTTTTATGATACTCATATAAAATCAAAATTTTGTTCTCAAAGTGATATGTTTAACATAGTGAAGTTTGTGTAGGGTGAAGACATAAGATTAGTTTATAAGACCAATATTTATATTAAAACTTATTATCTATGTATTAAAATATTTTATAAGGATTATTAAGGATCATTTAAACCAATTTTAAGTTCATAAAATTTTTCACATAGGTTTTTTAAATCTTGATCTTCATAACTGTGTTTTTGGAGCTATATGCAGTTTTCTATGTGTGAGTGAGAATGTTGTTCTTGAGTATTTTTGCATAGTGTTGAAGAACAAATTTCACATGAAATTGTTATAAAGGTATCATATGTTTATTTAAACATATTTTTATTCATTATAAACTCTTATGAAGGTGTGAAAAGTCAAAGGCTTTTGATTGGATTCTTAAAGCCAGTGTGCAGTTCTGAGTGAGCATATGAAGTTGATCAATTAGAGGTATTTTTCCCTATTTGGTGAATTATAATAATCATTATATTTAATATAAGGTTATTTATTTTATATCCATGTCATTTTTTTTAAATTATGTGAAAAATTTGAGTGTATGTATCATATTTGTAAGACAATCTTTTTGGTAGTAAGAAAGCCTAATTATGAGTAGACCTAATAGTGTGGTTCAAGGAGTAGAATGAGATAAAGAGTGTTGAGGATATAATATGAGATTATTAGGGGTAAAATTTAAATTTTTTTATTTTTTTAATCCATTTATATAGTCTCACAGTGTTCCAAAGTGGTCGAGGTGAAACGTGTGCCTTGAGAAGGCCTAATTGCATTAGGTCTCTATTAGGCCTAAAGGTGACTTTAGACATTAAGGATAATGACCAATCTATTTAATGGTTGGTTAAATTTTGAAACATGTTTTTTGATATATTCCAAAGGTTATCCAAGTATGTGTATGTTAATCTATGCCCCATATGGGTGAGATCAAGAGTCATGTATAAAGAGAAGGTATAATAGGCCTAATTTGACTAGTTAGAAGATTAAGGAGATGATTGAATGATATAAAGTTTTGTAAAATAGGTAAAGGGATTGAATATCATCATATATGTGTTATGAATATTTCATTAATATTTAAATATGTTTGTATAGGTTATGAGAAAGGTCATATGACCTAATTCTATGAAAGAAAGGGCTAGTTGAACTAGAAGGCCTAATAGGCTATTTGAGATAAATAAAAGAGTTAGAAGAGAAAAAATGTGGTAATATTTAGTTGAGTGAGAAACAAGTGTCTAAGGGTGTTAAGAAATTCAAGGTATCTAATTTGGTGCTGAGCTACCTAAGGGGGTTGGTGCTTCCTTGCAAGTTGGTGTTTACTAAAAGACTAGTTGAGTTGGTACTTGACTAGTGATGAGTTGATTCACCTTATGGGGCTGGTGCCTCACTAAAATTTTGATTCATCGAATATGAGACTATAGTCCAAGTTTTGCATCAGTGGTTTTTATCTCCCAAAAGGTTTTCCCACATATATCATATGCTCTTATGTTGTTTACTTTCATAGATGCGTGTGTATGCATTGGTTAATGTATGTATATATTTAATGAATATTTCATGGATATTAAGTGAAATTAAAGTATTATTTTAAGGAAACTGATTCACCCCCATATTAGTATCTATTATTAACATGTCACCTTAGGGTGTTTTGATGGTCTTTATAATAAATAAATATGGTACTTTAAGGTTATGCATTGATTATCATATGCTCAAAAAAGTGAAGATAAAAAATAATTACTCACTACCCCAAATCAATGATTTATTTGTCCATATGAAGGACACAACATTCTTTTCAAAAATTGATTTTAGATCTAGCTACTATCAATTAAGTATAAAAGAGGAATATTTCTATAAAACTACCTTTTGAAATTGATATGGACATTATGAGTTCACCATCCTACGATTTTGTATCACCAATGAACCTACAACATTCATTAATCTAATGATTAGTGTTTTCAAAGACTTCCTAGACAAGTTTTTAATAGTGTTATTGGATGAAATATTCATCTAATCTTAGAATGAAGTTAAAAATGATCAATATTTAAGATTTTTTTTATAAAGATTACAACAACATAAGTTTTTTAGTAATATATCGAAAGGCACCTTATACCAATCATAAATACATTACTTAGGATATGTCATTTCTAATAAGGGCATATTAGTGGACCTGGAAAAAATTCAAGACATTAAATAGTGGTTTTCTCCATTTAACATGCATGAATTATGTAGTTTCATGGTCTTGGACAACTATTTTTGGTGATTTTTAGAATATTTATCTCACTTACCCAACTACGTTACATCCTTGCAGTGTAAAGGTAAAAAATTAACATGGACACCTAAGTGCGAATAGGCTTTTATAAGGCTCAAAGAGCTATTAATAATGGCCCCTATTCTAATTATAAAAATATACAAATGATTATTTTTAGGTATGGGTTGATTCTTATAATGAAGGCTTTGGTGGCATATTGACCCAAGAGGATAAAGTGGTGGCCTATGAATCTTACAAGCTTAAGGATGACTTTTAAAAATAACTATCCCACAGATGATTTAGAATTTAATGACATAGTGTATGAATTAATATAATGGAATCATTTTTTTATAATAATACATTTCAAGGTGAAATACAATCACCATATCCTAGAAAATATTTTCTGGAAAGATGACTTGAATGCTCACTAGTGTAGATGGCTGTAATTTTTTGACATGGACATCACTCATGTGAAGGAAAAGGAATATCATGTGGATAATGCACTCAAAAAGTGTACATATATTGATATATTATCTATTATACAAGGGAAATTTATGAATATTATCTTATAATTATAACTTGTTGATAATTACTATAAAGAATTAAGTGTAGGATTGGCTGACGAGCATTTGCCAAAAAGATTTGCTAATTTTTCTATTAAACTAGATGGACTTGTAAGGCATAAAATTAGATTTTTAATACCTAAATTAGGTGTATTACACAATATTTTACTATATAAAGTACATAAAACACCTCATTTTTCCCATCCATGGGTCACTAAAATTATTCATGAACTAAAAAAGGATCTATTTTTGGCTTGGTCTAAATAAGGATGTTGCTAATTTTGTGGTGAGATGTCTATAATGTCAGTGTGTGAAGGCTATAAACTACCATCTTGGAGGTATATTATATCTACATGACATAATAAGAGACAAATTGGTCATGGTTTCACTTTATTTTATCACAAGATTGCATGAATCATGTAACTAGTATGACACTATATTGGTATTAATTGATAAAATAGCTCAAATTTATCACTTTATTACTGGAAATTTAACTAATGATATTATTGTTTTTAATAAATGCTTTGTAAAATAAGTGTTTTGATTGCATGGTATGCCAAAATTCATTATCTATGATAGAGATAAGTTGTTGACATCAAGGTTTTAATGAACATTGATGACAACCTTTGTCACTCGACTAAATTTTAGTTCTTCATATCACCCAAAAAGTGGATGGACAAACTAAAAGAGTGAACTGAGTAGTCAAAGGCATATTTCAAATTTTTTTTATGGATCAACCAAACAAGTGGGAGGATAATATCCACTTATTTAAATTTTCCTAGAACAACTCTTATCATTTCATAATCAAAATGTCTCCTTTTAAAACCCTATATAGACAAAAATGTAGAACATCACTTGGTTGGGACAACCTAAAATACTAGGGAATTACTAGTCCATAATTATTACTAGAATCTAATGAGAAAATGGTTATAATATGTCAAAAATTTAAGGCTACTTATGATCAGAAAAACATTATGCTAATCTAAAGAGAATGCCTCATGACTTCACTATTTAAAATAAGGTTTTTTTTGTGTGTAAGGCTACATAAGAGTTCCATCATGTTTGAGAAAACTCCCAAGCTAGATCCTCACTTTATTAGCCCATTCAATATCTTTGACAAATTCAGCCATGTTGCCTACCAACTAGCTTTACCTCTTCTATTAATAATTCATGATGTACTCCATATTGCATTAATAAAAAAATATGTACTTAAACCATCTCATTTGTTGGATTAGAAAAATTTACTAGTTTTGGAAGAAAAAAAGATGTAGATGGAACCAGTGAAAATCTTAGGCCATCAGAACATTAAATTCATAAAATAATAATTCTAACAAATCTTGATATAATTAGACCCACTAAGTATCAAAAATGTCTCTTTGGAGGATACACAATTGTTTAAGCATCACTATACTTGATTATTTTGATATATTGCTAGGATGACTCCTCTTTATAGGGAGGAGTATGTTATAACCCCACCTACATGTTTAATTTATATATTATTATACATATATTTAACATACTTTTACACCATCATTTTAATGTTTTTAGATACTAAGAAAAATAATATAGCTCGAGTTTATTTTACATATGAATTAATTTGGTCTTGATATTCAATTTTCTACATAATTTTATTCATTTTAGATTTGCATAAAATTATATGTTATAGGTACTACTAATGTCATTTGTAGGTTCATGTATGAGTAAAATGAGCCAGGTTGGTGGTGGATTTTGGCAATTACGAGATAAGAAACAAAGGAAACTAACATAGGTAAAAAGGGGTAATATATTGAGGCATAAAACATGCAGTAGTCTATCTATTCATTTTATTTTATTATTTTCATTCTTGATCATCGTCTTGAATTGTCTATCATTTATATTGTTTCTTCTTCACTTTGTATGTTTTATTAATTTGTAGGATTACTTGTATGTAATAATTTTAGTCTATTATTTCAATTCCCTTTGGTTGTTTTAATCTTGTTATCAATGCATAATTTTTTAACTCATGTATGAGCTATGGCAATGTTTACTCCTTTCTTAGCTTGATTGGTGTCATTACTTCAAGTGTCTTGGTTTTAATCTATAATTGATTTTATTATCTTATTAGACCATTATTTTTATGCTTAGGTGTGCCTTGGCATTATTATCCAATCCCCTCTCTTGTCATTCTCCCCCTCCAAGATCCTAGTAAGGGATCCTAATGGATTTTATCCTAAGTCAAATTAGTCATAATATATTATTTAGAAAAATTAGATTTACCATGATGATATTAGGGGATTCATAGGACTTTGACCTAGATAAAAATATATCATGGCAATTTTTTTGGTCTTTGGTAAAAATTAGATCATGCATTAATTTTTTGGTGACTTGAGTGAAGCTTAGCTCAACCCTTAATGCATTTTTTAACTATTTAGTCAATAGGGTAGTTGGAGAAGGAAGAGAGAGAGGGAGGTGTAGAGGGAGTTAGAGAAAAGATGGAAACCATAAAGGATGGCATTAGCTTGAAGGAGATTTGGGGGCATGAAAATCCTACTAGGAAGGGAGAATTGACTTGCTTAGGGTTGTGGCTATATAAGGAGGGTGTGGCTAAGGAAAATAACTAGAATTTTTTATCTTCCACTAGTTTGAAAGAAAAAAGTTAAGTTTATGCATTTCTATTTCTCTTGGAAATATTTTTTGTTATTTCTAGATTATGAGGGTAAGTGAACAGAAAATTAATTGCAAGTTCATAAGGAAGTTGTACGACTTACTTATGAAATTTCAAGGGTTTGAAATGGATCTGTCTTACTAAATATCTGATATACACTCAAAGGTTGATAAAGATTTAGTTTCAAGTTCTAGGGTTTTTAAAACCTAATTATTTTTAGTCAAAATTCATGTATAATAGTGAAGACAAAATTAATATAAATTATTTTTGGTCTTATTTTGTTTACCCTACTAGAAAAGGCTAACCTAGTTCAACATCAAACATTTTTTTTTGGTCTTTTATTTAACAACTTTATGGTTTATATTTTCATCCTAATTGTGATTTTGGGGAAGTTAATTTAATGGGTTTTTATTTTAGAAAAAAAATTGTGCATAATTTGTATCGGTTTTTTATGAATAAATTATTGTTTATGTTTTGAGGATTTGGAAATCATGCTTTTGGTTGAGTATTTAATATGTGATTTTATGGATAAATAATTTAAATAATGCAGTAGTTATACCTAGGGGTAAGATATTATTTTATTGTAATCATCTTATTTGTGTAATTTTGTGCTTTGCCTAATATAAAATTTGAATCGGTTCTTTGATAACCAAATATGAAAATATTGTCACAATGGCACACTTTTTAAAAAGGCTAAGATACCCATTTTAGTCATATGGTAATAAATATGAGATTGTTTTTAAAACCTTAGTGGTTGATATAGTTTTATTTCTCATTCATTTTTTTGGCTGCATATTCTAAGGGTTCTATTTTATTTATAATATTGGTTACATATAACATGTATTGAAGGGAGAATGAGGTCAATTGAATCAATAGTTATCTCATAAAAATTATTTAGATGAATACCAGGCTTGTCAGGATCATTTATGAGTGTTTATATTTAAATTTTAGTTTGAAAGTTTTATTGATGTAATTATTGCAAGTTAAATGTCTTTTTACTTTATTGTCCTTGTCTAGATTACCAAAGTCTCAAAATCTAGATTCCACCTCCTAGCTGATGGTTGGAGGTTGTAATGGCTACCAATTGGGGTATCATAGGATGTGTCGAGATAGGATGGATTATGTGGAGAAAAATGTTTATTATTTAGTTGGTTTCTTATTGTCTATGATACTTTGACCCATTGATGTAGTTGATGTAACATGCCTCGTGATGCATAATTTAACTTGTTTAATATTTCAATTGGAATTATTTAATACTATTAGGATTAAGCCTCCTTCATAATGTTGTATCATATGAAATTAGTTATTAAAATTATAAATTTAGCTGTATTGATTCAATACTCTCACATATTTTATTTACTTTATTATATCTTTAGATTGGAAATTATGCTTCAGCTATAGCATTATGTTTTAAATCATTGGACTATGTTATAAATTTTAAGTGACTATCAATTATGAATGTGTTCATTAGATGTTAAATCTATATGTTATTTTTGCTTAGTATAAATGCTTATTAAAGTTTGTTACATATCTATGATATGAGAACTTGGACACTTAAGGTGAAATAACAAATGTATATTCATATGTTTACTATATGTTGCAAATTGTGTATCAGTAAAGATTACTAAAAGAGTAAACTTAGTAGATACCAACATGTTTAATCTTACTTATTTTTCATTAATTATTAGTTATTATATTAATTATATAACTATTACATTGCTACAAATTAAATTGTCCAGTTTACTTTTTGATTACAAAAAAAACTACCTATAGGGTGCATTTATTATATGCCCTCCTATCTATCGATCAAAGGGAGCCATCTCCCCTTTCCCCCACCTATCGACCATTGATCTCACTTTGTGAGATAGACTATCTCACGTATTCCAGATAGATAGGGTTATAGAATGGCCCTATCTATCTGGTGTCCAGTTGGGTTTATGGATTTAGATTTGTTAGTTAGTATGGAGATTGGTCTGTGGGCCCATATCTATATATAGGGGATTGGGGATATATACCCAACCCAACTCGCCATATCTATATAGGGGAGATTCTCTATCTTGTCATAATGATACAATTTGTACTATGAATCCTTGCCAAAAAATTATTAATAATACTATACAATCATTATGTATATTATGATCATGAAATTATAAGAATTAATAGATCGAGCTCAATTTCATGATTGGATTGGGAAACCTAAATAAGATGAGATCAACAGATTGATAAAGATTCTAATTTGCTAAAATAGGAAGAAAATAAGAAGTGTGGTAAAATATTCTTTTATATTTAGGGGGGATTGAATAAGTTAAGTACTTTACTTCTACAAAAGGAAGTTCTCGTATTTGAACAAGAATAATTTTTAAATTGCTATCCACTAATCTAATTTACATTTTTGGATTTAAATGGAGAGATTACATAGGAAAGATGGCTGAGCGGTTCAAGACATAGCATCGGAACTACTATGTAGGTGTGTGTTTACCGGGGGTTCGAATCCCTCTCTTTTTATATATTCACCTTATTATTTTTTATCAATCTACTAAATCCCATCCCAATAGGATGATCTCATCATCCCACAACCCAATTATTATTTTGTGATAGAGGAAATGAAATGAGGAAAATGAACTTTGGTATGGGAAAGGAAAAGAACTAACATTGGAATTGGAAAAAATAGACAATAACTGTGTTAATATTTATTAACATTGTAATGTAATGTACATAGGAATAGATGTGCAGGAATCCCTCCTTTTTATTCTAAATTTAAACTCGATAGGAATAATACTTTACGACTAATAATTCATTAATCTTCAAACTGATCTGTTTACTGTATATTGTTGTGACTTTTTTTTAAGATTCAAATGGTTTGGCACCCAGATTTTATCCCTCTGGGATAGATCTATATTTTTATTTATTATATTTCTATATCTTTGTTTATCTTTTATAGAAATCAAATCTTGGGGTTTGTAATGATAAATTAGTATATCTACTATCTGATCATTGACTAGGATATGTCTATCCGATCATTAACTAGGATATATCTATTATAAGATGTTATGGAACTTATTCCAACTTTGTTAATAGTTATTAAACTACTTTTACAAGTTTATTTTTTAATCTTAATTTGGATCACATATTTTAGTAGGCAGGTGATCCTTTATTTTTATAATTATTTTTATAAACTTGAAAGCTTTTCTATTACCTAAGGCAATGAAATGAGCAAATGGATTATAAAGGATTTACTGCTTATAAGATTATGTTTCAATTCAGTTTTATGTATTAGCACTAAAATCCAAGATAATTATGATTTCTAAGTATATTAGGTTTTATCTCCATAATATAGTTAGAATCTTTACTTAATGAAATTATAGTTAAGTCAAATTCATTATGTTTTATTTTTACAGAAGGAGAAATCTTCTTAATTTATTTTAGTTATTAATGAATCTAAGTCAAAATAGTTACAAACACTATTTATTTTATTTTGTCACAATAACCAAATTATGTCATCACTCTTTCAATGGCTACTTAGTTAAAGTAGTTAGTTTAATTTATTGGATGTAAGAGGGTCATCTAAAGTCCTTAATTGAAATTCAATTTAGTTACTAAAATATTAGTAACTATTATTCCTTATTCTAGTTTGTATTCATTTTATTCATAACTAATGCATATTAAGATATGAGAATATTCACAGCTAATGGCAAAGAGGTTGCCATCCTTGAGTACACATTTTTAGAAAGTTAATGGATATAGTCAATAATGCTTAAGTTTATTAAATAAACCTATTATTATTTTATTTATGACACACTTATGAAGTAAAATTAGTATGGACATTCCTATAGAAACATATTTCAAAACTTAATGTATTCAACAAAGGACTATACATTTTAAAATTTTAAAATAAAGTGGTATGATTTTATTATTTTTATATTTATGACCAAGTGACACATAAATAACACTAGATAAATATAAATCTCAAGAAAACTATTTATAAGATGGTCTAGTGAGAGTATGATGTCACCAATATAAGTTAAAAGTATAATATTTGCTCATAAATAATATTGATTTGGTAAGACATAATTAGTTAAAATGCAAATTATTTTATAAAGTGAAGCATGAGGTACAATGAACCCATATCCATAGATCATGGTATGATGATTTAAAAATCAAGGATAATATCATCATGGATTTTCACATACATCAAGTACATGAACATTCAATTGGATATTAAGGGCATGTAAGCATAGTCCAAATTCTAAAATATATTCAAATCAGTACCATTACTTGAATTGGATAAAACAAAATTTATGAGCTTAACTTATAATAAATTCTTGCTTACATAACATTTATAACTTAAGTATTTAACTTAGCTAACCCAAGCTCAAAGAAGGTCATGTTGACTACCCTAGCCTATATCAAGATTTTGCAGATGTCAAATGCTTAGGTAGGACAAGGACACCTAGGTGGTGTTATTGGAAATGTGTCTGATACCATGCAGTTCTAGAAACATCTATATGGATTGCATATCGATACACCTTGAATTGCATATCTCCCTAGGGCAATAATCTTCCCCATAGAATCTTATATGGGTAATTACCCTAACTAAAGATTGTATGCATGTAAACATAATGATAGGTTATGCAAACCAAATTTTACGTCATAAACCATTTCACCTACCATTATAATTTATAAAATAAAGGATGCTTAATTTTTTTTGGGTGGGGACAGGGGGTGGTTCATTTAATTTTATTTGCTCTTTGACACACATAGAAAACTAAAGTTTGGATATACCTACAACCTTAATGTCTCCTAATTTAATCATGAAAACCACTTAAAATTTGGTGTACATATGTAGGAATATATATTTAGTAAATGTTTCCAAGTTGTTTCACTTTTTTTAAGTTTATAAAAATAAATTTATGCTCAAAAGATAGCCTTTAGACTTGTGTGTATAAAGAAATCTTATTAAAGTGTCATAATTCTTAAATGAATCAACCACATATCATGAAATTTTGTGGTTAGGTTATTGAATACTGCCTTTCAGTAGTAAAAATGGTTTCAAGTCTTGAAATTCTATACAATATTAAATATTACTGATTAAGTTTCTATAGACCTACAAGTCCTATAAAAATGGGGTTTTAGCTTACTAAAACATGAAGAGAATATTCTATTTTAACTTGATAAGTGTATTATAAAATTTTATAATGGCGAAATGGGATTATTTAAAGGTGATAAAAGTGTTTTTAGTGTTTTTGGGTAGTTAGTCATATAAATACAAAATAAACTCAGAGAATAGGTTTGCAAATAAGCTTAGAAACCTTGTTTGAGAATCCAAAAAAGAAAGCATAATTTGTAAAACAATGAATTATAGTGTCTAAAACCTTGTAAGTAGGTATATTAATATGTTATTAAAGTTTTAAATATGATTTAAAAATATATTAATTTACATAACTCAAGTTATATCGTATTGATCAATTTATAGGTTTATGTGTAAGGCCTGAAAGACATAATTCAATGTTCTTATAATAAAGTTCTTAGCAAATAAATCTATAAAAATTCAAAATAATATCTATAAAACCTAGTAGGTATATGTATATGTTATCTAATTTCATCAGTATGATATAGTATCCACTAAACATTAGACATCAAATGTAAGGTTGAAACTGCTTTATGATGGTGAAATGGACATCAAATTTAAGGTCAACTAATATTTGTTAACATTTTACAAACATTATAATCTTTCACACCTAAAATATATTATGCCTATAATTATAACTACCCTTAAGGACCAAGACATGGAATATTATTTAAAGATCAAGGGCTTAAGGAAGGCCTCTAAAGGAACAAATTCAAATTCAAATAATGTGGAAGACATATTATGTACAATAATTAATTAGACAGGGATTTTGGATCCATATTATCTCATGCATACAAAGACATAATATTTCATATTTTCATCAAGGATTATATAAATGATGGTTAGGGTAAATTGAAGTTAATGTCTAGTGAAAATTTTTGAATCAATATTTATTTAACTAAAGAATTAACCTTCTCAACTTGGTCCCTTATGTTAAAGGACAAGATAAAATATTATTTATCTTAATATGGATATATTTTTATAATATATATGGGTTGATGGAGATGCCAAATTATGGAAAACATCCCATTTAGTTAGTTATTATTATCAATCAAGAGTGTGCCCTTGTGAGAATTTGTGATGTTTCTCACTCTTGTTGAAACATGGAATCTATCCAATTTTGGTGACTTTGGAAGGGATAAAATCTCTAGAGATGGATGGTTCCCTTGATATTTGTTCTTAAACCTACTAACTATTGATTCTAACTATTCAAAGGGTGAAAGAGATACTATTTGAAATATAATTGAAATGAAAACTCAAAATTAAGGTGATGCACCAATATATATGACCACTTATGCTTGAAATGGAAACTCTTATGAAAAGAAGAAAATTTCACACATTCTCTTCACTTCATGAATGACTTTTACAATAGTGTTTCACTAGAAGGACTTGAAAAACTTAATATTTATATGGAAGGAACGAAAAGGTGTTGAATTCACATCCACATTTAGACTAAAGTTGATATTGACACTTAGAATGATCCGTAAAATTTCAAATATCCTATGTGAAGGTGAAAAAAGACAATATCATATGAAAATAAATGTTTCACAATGTTAGATCAATGGTAAACAACATGCACTTCACCAAATCTTGAAAATGGAAGAAAAGATCTTCTATTTCTTTGAATGTGAGTGAAAAATTTGGCAGCCTTTCATCATAACCAAAATCAAATAATGATAATAACATTATCTAAAAATGAGTAAAAATATAAAATCCAAATGATGGGAAACAAAGTAGCCCCAAAATAGGGGTCTCAAAATTGGTCTTCATGCTCCTTAAATGCTACATAATACTTACTCAAACCTATCCATTCATCCATTTACTTAGGGTGGAGTATGATAAAGAGTATCATGAGTTTTGGAGACTTGAAAATATCTTTATTATTGATTGGTCAAGCTTGACCACTTGGAGAGTTCTTATATCCTTTCTTCACTCCCTATATACTAGCTCTTGTATCTTTGTTGAAGAATTTGTCCTCTTTGAAAATAGGAGTTTAAGTATTCTTAATTATTCATTGAAACATTATTATAAGAAATTTACAAGGTATATCCAACATATATGTTCTCTTATAAGCTCTTTAGTGACTATTTGACTCCTTCAACATACTAGGCATAAGAAAAAAAGGTGTGATTAGGAGTCTTTGAGATCTCTTCAACCTTTGAAAACTTTTCCCAATAAAAAATTGACTTAATAATACTTCATTTAGGATATGGAGGGAGAGATAATAATTTTAAAAATTCTATGCATCCATTAAGTATTTTAAACACTTGATTCCTTCACATGAGTAAAGAGGATTAACGGAGAGAAAGAAGGGTTTTTATTTAAACCAAGCAAATTTTATCCATAGATGAATCTTAAACATTAATTAAGACCTAGTACATGGAATTTTGAACCATAAAGTTTCCTAAAAGATGCAATTTTACTCCTATAGCATTCTTTAGCATCCATTCCTTGTAGCCCTAAAAACTTGTAAAGTTCCTTATCCAAGAGAATGTACAAATAAAATTGGAAAATTGGGAATATTTTTGAGTACCCTCTATCCCATTACATCTTAAAACACAATTTCATGATCCAAATATAAGTGTAAGTATCATTTTACCTTCATTTACCCCTCTAATTAGGCCTAATAAGCCCTCTTAGGCCTAGAAAGAGAAATTTGGTGCAAATGGCCACCCAAACGTGTGATATTAAACAAAATTATTTTATTAAATTTACCTTGATTAATAGCATACTCCATGACAAATTTGGGCTTTTGGAACCTTTTATAAGGATGCAAACCATGAAATCACCTTGTCTCTTAGTCTCATTTTGAGACTATTCAAGATTGCCTTGGAAAATGAGCCTTGTTTGACCATATCCATAATTTAATACGATTTTTTTTGTTCTTTAATAGTTATTACAAATCCAAAATGATATAATCAAATTATTTATTAGTTCTCCCTTTCTTAGAGTACCTATAGAAAACCAAAAACATGTAAAGATAGGGCATTTAGGTCAGTTTGTACAAATTAAAGTAAATACAAAGTATATTTGGATAAAATCCTTGGAGTAATCAACAAAATCCAAAAGGTTATAAGATAAAACTCTAGTATTATATGTTATTTATAGGTCTTTTTATTATACCTAGTCAATATCAAGGTTTAGGAGGGTTTAAGACCTGTTTGGGGTCTTAAGGATTATTCATAAAGATGGGATCACCAATTGACCTCCTTCCACTTGAAAAAAATTATTTACTGACCTCCTCACCTATCCAAAATGAATCATATTTTATTTCAAAGTGTGAGAGATGGTATGAGTATGTGAAGTTGCTCCTTAAGTGGCATTCTCAACTTCTTTAAACTTGAGAAAGGCTAAATTTGAGTTGTAGGCCTTAAAACTCAATCCCATTACTAGGAGAGGTTCAAAAACATCCAAAAGAATATTAAACATGGTATTATATGATTTAGTAGTGATTAACACTCATTTATATGCATCTAGTGTACTAGTTAGGGGGCTTGCAATTTAAACCATGTCACATCCTTCCTATCCCTCAAGAGTGTTTAGTTTGAAACCTAAGATTTGGTGTCACATGAAAGTATATTAAAACCTCTTATATTTCTATGTATTTATCCCAAGTCCCTACATGGAATTTAACATACTTTTTTATGCTTTTGAGTCCAAACATACCATCTCAAAACTACCCCTTGCCAATGGAGTGGGCAAGGTCAAAGACAAAATAGTGGGTATGTTTGCTATTAATATGGCCTTGAAATGACCATGAACATATTTTTTCACTTTTTATCATCCCATGTAATAAATATCAAAGTATAATTGTTCTTATAGATCCCTCCAAACATTAATTTCTCTCTTATGACTGGTTGTAGGATCTACTTGTGCCTATAGGGTTTTAGAAACTCCTCTAGATATTTGACCCTACAAGCTTAGTGAACTCAAAAATGGATTTGAAGATGCCAAACACAAAATCATTATTCAATCCATCAATCTATCAATCTCTTCAAAGTGTGGGGATATTTATTATTAGGTCAACTAATGCAAAAGAAGAGTTATGAGCCCATTTAGGCCTTTCAGGTCTAGACTGAGTTTTAATTATGTATGGGGTTTAGAGCTCAAGTTAATAAAACTTATTCATGTTTTTGTAGTCATATAAAATAAAAAAATTGGTTTCTTTATTATGGCTAATGACACCCAATCCATAGGTCCTCCTACTTGTTTGCACAACCCTTATAGGTTTTTCTTTCATTGATTGCCAGTCATCCAAAACCTTTCAAACTTAACCCTTATAGACCCAAGTAGCTCTTTTAGGTCCATATCCATCCCATAAGTCTTATTACCTTTGAATAATAACACCTAACTTATACAAGAGCACTAAAACCTAGGGTGTCATGCTTTTGGCACTATTGTCCAAGTGCGAATTTGGTTTAAATGGTCATATTTTATTGAATATTTATCTTAATTCATGTCAAATTAATGAAAATTAATTTAACCCATGACCATTAGGTTCCCTATAAAAATCCATTCAGAGTCTATTTAGAAGGGTTGACACTCATTTACAAGAGAGAATCAAGAATACAAACAAGTACACTCAATAACTTTTCCTTATTCTCAACATACAACATTCCAATATTATTTCAAGACTATTCAAACCCTTGCACCAATCCATAACAATCTAAAGTACACCTAGTTTCACATCTAGTTGCATTTTCATACACAATTATACCAAGCACTTCAATGGGAGAACTACATTAGCTTGATCCCTCCTCAGAGTATTGGTATGTAGGTAGCATGCCCACACATGGGATGTGAAGTGAATCCAATGTATCCTTTACACACTAACCCCTTCTCTTTCTTTCTCAAGTTTCCATTCAATTTCAAGCATAAAGAGCTCTTAGGGATTTGAAGATTAAAAACATATATACAATGAGCTTCATAGACTTTCAAGCTTCAATATTTCACTAATAGGGTAACATAGACTTGTTGAGCAAAACTTAGAAAACTCAGATCCCCTAGACAATAACACCAAAAAAGGACTAAAGTGTCAAACAATAGGGTGTTCAAGAACCTATTTTTGACACTGTCCCAATCTTGTACCTAAATTTTTAGACCTTATCTCAGACCAAATAGCATAGAATAAGCCAAGTCATATTTTCTCTTATTTATTACTATTTTTAGAAAAGGAAAAAATACAATCTATTTATATAAATTATTGGTTTAATTATTAAACATTATTTACTAATTTACTTTAATCCATACCTATTTATTAGTTAGAAATAAAACTCCATTATTCTGAAAAATAATAAAACATTTAGTGAACTAGGCTTACTTCAAATTTTTGCACAAAAACCATAGATACCCTAGAGTAAATTATTTATAATTTTTTTCCATCATTTCTTAATTTTTCCTATATTTAAAAATAAAAAGTCTATAAATTAATTTCAAAATTATCATATATTTTGTTAAAACCTTAGTTTGCACATACTAGGTCCTTTTTACATATAAACACATTCCAATCACTAGGAAAAATATATTGCTAATTTTAGAAATATTTTCTAATTTTTCCTAATTTTTTCAAGAAAAATTATACAAATTTTCTACCAATTCATATCAAAATTTTAAAATTATCATACTAATTTTAAAAATTCATTCAATAATCCCTAGTTTCATTAACTAGCTCACAAATATTTTTCTAGTAATTTTCCAATCATTTTCTAAATTTTTAGTTACATATCAAACTCAAAAAATCAATTTAAAATTAAAAAATTCATATTATTTTGCACAAATATTTTTGAAAAATATTTAGTTGCATTTACTATCTCATATTATGCTTCTTGAGGTATCACCTTACATGTTTGGGAGTTCTATATCCTTTCTATACGTATTCTAATTCCTTGTTTAGATTATATCAGCTTAATCTTTTCTACTATTATCCAAGTTGTTTTCCTTATACCACCTATGTTCTTTGCATCTCTTCTTTCAAGATGAAGAGTAAGACTTAGTGTAAATCCTCCTAAACTCATCTAAATTCCTGTAACTCAACCATATACAATGGATAAACAACCAACTCAGGTTCTAGTCATAGATTCTACACATCTAGATTACATCAATTTCAATGAGGATAATTTTGATAAAGAGAAGTCTGAAAATAACAATGATGACTTACACACCAATGCTCATTTTCCACCACATTGGACTACTGATCCACTTCCACCCATTATTGATAATGAATTTATACTCAACAAATATTTGATCCTTCAACACTTTAGAGAAAGACTTAATGAATAACTTAAAAATCATACAATAATTTTTCAATCTATCATGGAAATCAAATAGGCTAAACAAGTTTATTTTTTCATCCCCATCAAGAAACTAATTGAAAATGATACTATAGATGAAATTATGTATCAAAAACCCCCTATAATAACCCAACCTTCTTCTTGCCACCAATTATAGCTAGTACATCTCTCTCTCTCTCTCCTAATGTGGCAGACATTGTGTAAGAGATAAGATCTCTTCAATCCAAGGTGCTACATATTGAGAAAGGTACCACTAGACCTACACATGCATTAGATTCTTTTGCTTTACTACATATACCATTGACACATCACATTGCTTCTACACCCTTTCCATAAGGTTTTGTTCAACCCAAGCTTACTCTTCATGATGGCAAAGGTGATCTAGAGACAAACTTGAGAGCATTTCACACAACAAGTTTAGACTATGTACTTAATGACTAGCTACTTACCAAGTTATATCCATAAATCTTAAAGGATTATGATTTAAAATGGTTCTATAATCTACCAAATCAATTAGTTCATGAATTTAATCCTTTAGCTAACATGTTCTTAGCACACTTTAGCATTAATATTGGTGATAAGGTTTCATATGCTTAAATTTCTCAATAGAACTAATGACCAAATGAGGATCTCAAAAACTATGTTCTTTAGTATAAGACCATCTTGGCTAAGATGACTAGTCATATGGTAGATCAAGAGTTATAAGACCTCTTAAAATAGAGTCTTACTAGTACTTCATGAACCTATTATGTTCAAGTGATTCTATTCCTTCACTAAATTATGTCATACACTAAAGGAATGAGAAGTGAAACTCTTTTCAATGGGAAAACTCAAGTATACATGAATTCCAAACATAACTAATAAGAGTAATATAAAAGTCCCATATAAGGTCAATTTCAATGATATAAAAGGGTAAAACCAGCCTAGAATAAATGTAGCTTCAAAGCCTCCTTAGCGTATAGTTTTATAAGCACCCCTCAACGTACTTTCTCACATCTTCCATTTCCTCAAGCTAGGGTTTTATAGTAGCTTTTGGATTGTAATATCATATCTCTCTCACTTATTTGGTAATTTGATCTAGCAAAAATTCTTCCCAAGTGGATCAATAGGCATTTTGAAATCACCATAGGGCACTAGACCACACTATAAATAGATGCATCAATTTGAAACATAAGATATAGGACTTAATAGATGACAACTTACTTAATTTTGGCACTTTAGTTGAGCCTCCAAAGCCAAAACCAACAAGATAAAGCTTTTAAAATCTTTATAGATCCATTTCCATAGCATTAAAAATAGGATATAGGGGACACATTAGGGGTTCACCATGCATATCATGCACATCCACCACTATTTACATATCAAGAACCTTCAGTTGAGTCACATCCTTTGAGTGATATGATCAGTGTGTATGAGTCTAGGGTTCTAGCTAAAACTTTGATATCCTTCTTAGATATAGAGATTGTGGAAGATAATTTATATTATAATGCACTCTTTATCAGAGCACATATTCATAATTAGCCCATTCATAGTGTTCTCATTGATAATCATTCTAGTGTTAACATGTACACCATTACATTATTAAATTTTTTTGGCTATTTAGAGTAGGATATAACCTTGATAGATACAGTTATCAATGGATTTAGTGGGAACATATAGAGTTCATTGGGTGATATTGTACTTCCTTTATAGACTAGTATAATACATGTAACCACACATATCAATATGGTTCCTATTTTAGAAGTTTTTGATATGTTACTTGGTCACCTATGGATTCAAAAAAATTGAATAGTACCATCTACAGTTCATAGATGCATGAAATTCATTCATGTTAATTAGGGTATTATAGTTGGTAGAGTTTTATATGAGTTAACACTACCCACTTCAAAGCCATCTACTTTACAGTCACTAATTTTAGTTTCCCCACTAGTTATATTTCTTCCTCTAATACAAATTTAGATATCATTAATAGACTTAGACACAATTAACACATCCAATGATAGTATAGAGGATTCATAAACCTCCATAGCTTTGGGATTATAGATAACTTCCAATTACAATTTTCACACCTAAAGTATTTTTATTGAGATCTCATGGGTCTACACATAAATCACATATTCAAAGAGCTTCTCCTACTTACAGATGGGTCCCTAAGAGCCCTCTAGTTACATCAACTTCTCAGAGTTATAGTAAGACCCCATAGTCAATTTATACTTTAGAGATTTTAGAGCATCTATAGCATATATAACTTTCAGAGCCATAGTCTCAACATTTTCATCATGCTTCACATTCATGTATGATTCCACTTCTTGATATACGACACCATGATAGGGAGTCTCTCATGAGACTCATCGGTTAGTATCATCCTATCCAAGCTTACTTGTACATAATCTCTTTTACTTGATATAAAAATACAAAAACAACATAAATTTTTTCAAAATACAAAAACATTCAAATTTATCAAAATACCAATAACTTTTTGATTTTATGCATCATTCATGACATTACTACTATCATGATAGGACTTACATTTGATATTTCATGTTATTGTATGCCAATTTATCTACATTACCATGCTTCACTTGATCTCCTTTGAGTGTCTAAAATGACATATAGCTACTTGATTGCTTCACTTTACCCATTGAGGGGACATTCCTACTTTTACATTTGAGACACACATTGATATGCATATCCACTAGGGGCATCTTCCACATGACAACACCATCTAGGCTATGTTAATCCTATACTACACACTTTGAGTTATCATACTAATGTGCATTACATACCAGATTACATAGATTATTATATTGACATTTCACTAGTATCTAGCACTTGTGTATCACCTAGTCTTGTGGTAAACATGTCTTGCATATTTTCACTCTTGCTTTAATTAGTTAGATGTGATTGTACCTTTTCAGTTTTTACATGCTTTCCTTTCTTACTTTATGTAGCTAGATGAGATTGCATTTCCAGTTCTAGTTTGTTTCTTATGTGTGCCTTAGGACATATACTAATGTCCTTTACTTCTAATCATGTGTGTGTACCTTTAGACATTTTCCAATGTCCCTTGCTTATGCTCTTCTATGTGCTTTTGGCCCTCATTCCAATCTTTGCTTGTTTCAAAATGTATGTGTATGTATCATTTAAACATGCCTTATATGCTTATTTTCTAGTTTGAGTGGCATGTTCCCTTGTTTGTGTGGCCCCTTGGCCAACCTTGTATACTTATTGCTTCTTGTTTCTTGGTCCATGTTCTTGTTTACTTGATTGATTTTTATATTGTTTTAATGGCATGATTCATAGCATGCATTTTCCTTGATTTTTTAGATGCCATGATGAATATCATGCTCCATCCCTCCTTGACAACTAATAGCTAACAACTAACATCTAACATTTCCAATTTTAGTTCAGTACATTGCACATGTTTTTATATTGTTATATCTATATAGGCATACCCATATTAATATAACTATATCTCAATACAAATATTACTATATCTAGAGATATCTTGTCACATTCCATTGCTATATCATGTATCTATGTAGCATAACACACTTGTAGGAATCTTTTCTTCTAAGGGTAGTCATTATAGGTTCAATCATTCCTACCCTCTGAAGTAGGGGCAATAGATAAGGGTTTTTTCATAGAGATAAAAGCTCCTAGTAGTTAAAATAGTAGTATTCAAATCACTCAGTTCAAAATCTAGAGGTCAAAGTAGTCAGAATAAAATAGAAAAATAGTGATAATTCCATATCAACAACCCATTTTAGCATAAAACAATAGTGATAAAAATGGATAGCATTACCAAACATAAGGGTGTCCTCATTTTAGTTCTCCTATTGAGGTATAAAAACACCCAAGTTTTACAGTAATAATAAAAATGTTTAGCTTAGCTATAGTTTTTACACATCCAAATTAGTCAGAATCAGTAGTTTCAGTATAGTTTTCTCAAGGAATCTAGATATATGGGGTATCAAGCATGACATGATGACTCTCACTTCTAATTTCAAATTAGGTAATTGACATAACTTCTAGATTAAAATCCATATTTTAAACACTAGTGATTGTGGATAATGTGCATGCCTTCTTTTGATCTTTTATTTTTGAGTTTAGTTTATTACCTAAGAATTCTTAGAAGTTGCATGTCGTACTCCATCTGTAGGTGGTTGACATCATTCTCAAGTTGAACCTTCATACAGTTTTAACCTCTTGAGTATGTGATTTCTTGAGTTGGCTTTCATATAAGAATATTTCATCATTTTTAGAGTGGCTTTCATACAAGCCTAACCTCCATCTTTCAAAATGGCCAAGAGTTGCCTAGTTTCTAGTGTACATTCAACTATCCATACCACATTATCAGAGTTTTAGAGCATGCATGGGCTCCATGAGCCATCTCATATGACATCTATTTTATACTAGTATTACTTCATAGCTTCACTTCACATGGAAATGATGGAGTCAAAGAGCCAGCCTTTGTATTTTTGATCCACCTATTAGAGGGATTGGACACATAGTATAGATATTGATTATCATACACATGATCATCTAGCTTCACTCAATAAGTGATGATGAAGCCAAAGGGCCAAACTTTATATTCTTGAGTAAATTTTTGAGGAATTGATCATTTATCTATGTTTGTGATTGAACTTTTGGTATAGCATCATCCAGCACAATCTAACATTACTCAAGATCACAATAAGTTTTGTATTGGTTCACATACCTGGTGAGGTGTACTTATTTTTTCTCTTCCTTTTTCTTTTACTCAGCTTTCATATGTTATTGTTTTATATCACATCTAATAAGAACTCATAAAATATTTATTTGATTTCATAGATTCACACTTGTATAATGTGCTCTTTATGCACTATCTAACATTACTCAACATCTCACAAGCTTCATGGGCTTCACCTTTATAGGTAAGTTCAGGTACACTTTCTATTTTTTTCTTTATCATAGTATTTCACCTTACTACATCACTAGAATAAAGGGGGGCAAATTTAGTCATATAATATGTGAAATTTAGTTACTTTAGTATGGCTAATGACACCTAATCTGTAGGTCTTCCTACGTGCTTACACAACCATTATAGACATTTCTTTCACCAATTACCAATCATCTATAGCCTTTTGGACTTAACACTTATAAACTCAAGAAACTCCTTTAAGCCTAGATCCATCCCCCCAGGTCTCATTCCCTCTAGACAATAGAGCCCAACTTAGATTGAAGAACTGAAACCTAGGGTGTCCTATTTTTGATGTTGTTGTCCAAGTGCAAATTTAATTCAAATATTCATATTTTATTAAATCCTTATCTTAATTCATGTCAACCTAATGTAAATTATTTTAACCCACAACCATTAGGTTCCTTATAAAAATCCATTCAAAGTCCATTTAGAAGGGTTGACACTCATTTACAAGAGATAAGCAAGAATACAAGTACATATACTCAATTAATTTTCATTATTATTTGTATACAACCTTAAAATATTATTATAAGCCTATTCAAACCCTTGCACTAGTCCCTAACAATCTTAAATACACCTATTTTTGCATCTAGTTGCATTTTCATACACAATTACACCAAGCACTTCAATGGGAGAACTACATTAGCTTGATCTCTCATTGAGTATTGGTATGTAGGCATCATGACCACACATAGGGTGTGAAGTACATCCAATATATATTTTACACACTAACCCCTTCTCTTTCTTTCCTAATTTGCCATTCAAGTTCAAGAACAAAGAGATCTTAGATCTTTGAATATTAAAAATAGATGCATAATAAGCTCTGTAGACTTCTAGGCTTTGATATTTCATTGACAAGGTAACATAAACCTATCAATTAGAACCTAGAAAAATTAGATCACTTAGAAAATAGCACTGAAAAAGGTCTATAATGTTAAATAGCAAGGTTTCCCACTTTTGATGCTCTTGTCTAATAAAAAAATGAAGTTTAGGGAAAAGATGCAATCAAAAGACCACAACAAGGTCACCATGAAAATATGTGAAAGATTTGGGTCAAAATGGTCAAAATTTGAGGTAGATGTGGTGTAATGGTTCAAGGATAATGTTCAATGGTTTATTGTTGAAAAGAAAGGGATGGTTGAGCTAACTCCAAATGTACTAGGCAAATGAATGCTACCTACATAGTTTCATAGACGTAATATCCAACAAAAACTTTAGGCCAAATGTAGTTCTAGTTCTAATTGGATGATTGTTAAAAGATGAAAGAAGAGGAGAAGAGTAATCTCCAAAACTCTAGGGGAAGTAAATTCCATAAATAGGTTGAGGTGGGTTTTAAATGAGTTTCCCCAATTTGACATATGACATGGTTTGGGTTAAATTTATTGAAGGTAGTGCTAGTTTTGATTGAAGAAAGTGGGTTGATAAAGGGTGGAGAGCATTACTCTTCAATAACTAAGTGATGGATAAGGAATCTCCAAGATAGAGAGGCCTTTTTTGGTTTGGGGTGAGGTTATGAAAAGTTGGAATGTGGGAGAATTAGGAGACATGTGTTTCCAATAGTCAACAATAGAAGGGAAAGAAAAGAAGCACGATACCTTTTCATTGGTAAAGACTAAAAACATCACCAAATTTAGGTGGGGCTTAGTTAACTTTAGCATTTTGAATGCTTTGTATAAGCATACTTTGGTTGATAAAATTACATCTTGATCATGTTGTGTCTAGTAAGCTCAAAATCCCTTGATTTATAGAGAATAGAAGGAGAATAAATGATAAGTGACTAGTAACTGGGTGAGTAGGGAAGATAACCTTATATGGGCAAAATTTCCCCTTATATAGGTTACCTAAGAACCAAATTTAGGCAAGTCCATGTATTATGCTTGGTGTAGACTGATCATTACGAGAAGTCTACTAAAGGGAAAGTTGATTGTAATTTTTTTGGGATGTTTATTTTATTTTTGAGAAAGGATCTATTTGTTATTTTTCTTTATTTTATTATTTTTGAAAAGTTTGTAAATCTGATCAATGTGGGAAGCTTCAAGAAATTAATTTTAATATATATATGACTTATCCATCCTACAAGGGATTAGTCTAAGTTTCTAATTTTTGGTAGCCATCCTTCAAGGGAGCAGTTTAATTTTTAAGCAATATTCAAGAAATGGGGTAGCTATCCTTCAAGGGGTTAATCTATGGAATGCTAGAAATTTTGTGACCCAAATGATATATTTTAGTATCCTAAATGGTTTGAATGATAGTTTTAGAAATGGTCAAGTCTAATAAGGCTTAAAGGTGTGTCTTAATGAAGGAAAACTTTTGGCACAAGAAGGTAGTGGATGGTGGAAAGGAATGGGTTTTTGAGAGATAAAAGACCATGGGATTTCATCTCATAAAAGACAAAAAGTATCCATGAGAACCATGCTATGGGTAGAGTTGGGGTACCCATATTTAGGATTAGGTAATAGTTGTGATGGATAATCACATGGTTTTGTTGTAATCAAGTTGTCTTCAAAAGTAGATAAAAAAGGGAGTGTGAGGGTGGAAAATCTTGTGAATCAAGGGATGATATTAAGTTAGACAAGAAGATAAGTTTGATCCTTGTTTTAACATTATAAAGGATGTATATGTGAAGAATTAAGAGGCTCAATTTTTTGTTTACCTTTGAGGGAGGATAAATGATAAGCTCTTGATCCATAAAATCATACCATTTGACATGTCAAGTTACGTGTGGATGTATGTCTTAGAATATGCTAATGGTCTATTCATCCTCACAGACATGTCAAATGCAAATCCATGTCTACATGTGAGTGTGGGCATAACCTCACATGTGACACATCTATGAAGATATGTGTCACATCCATAGGGGTGTGGGGAACATGGGTATGCATACATGGGTTTCAAATTTACATGTCCTGCATGGCCCAAAGTTTAAGGAAGCCTCACCTTATATTTGTGTAGGGTACAAAAACATGCCTCATAATTTATGCAAATATATTTCTCTTGAATTTTTTTTTAGACACTTAGGATTATTATTATCATATATTTTTATAAAATGTGGATTTGAAATTTTGACATTAAAATTTATATAATTTTCATGACTAAGATGAATTTTTCTTTGTCAAAATTAGGGAATAATAGTTTGCTCAGGTTGGGGACATAGACTTGTGAAAGGACATAGGATGAACTCTCATTTTCTCTAATTTTTAAATACAATTTTCTTATCCATTGGTCTAAAGGGTGTGATCCAAATGATAAAAATTAAAAAAAGCAAGAAAGATTATAAATGTAGAAAGGAAACACACAAAAAAACCTAAATCACCTACAATGGTGACAACCTACCTTCACTATTTATAGTGTTTCAAATATTATCCATTGTATGGAATTGGAAGATGAGTTCAATATTTGTATTCCAAGTAATACATATTTTCATCACAAAATTTCAAATATGAAAGGCCCCATCCATAGGGAGACTAAAGTACCATGACATCCTCTTGGTTCTCTTATTTTATTCCAAAGTAGGACCAAAAACCCATACTTTAAAATCATGCTATCATGCATTTTATTTAGATTTTTTATAATGTGATGCAATGATATCTTTGAATTGGTCATCTTATATAGCTTAATCCAACCATAAATCTAGATATCCTAGGGAGATAGGAATAATTGTAGCTATATCATAGAGTAATTGGAAAGGAGATATTCTAATCACTGTCTTAGGTGTTATTTTATTATCCCATAAGGAATTATATAATTTCTTATGCACATTCCTCTAATTCTCATAAAATAAATTGTGAAAAATGATGGTGATGTTATTATTTATAGATTTTGCTTGACCATTACTAAAATAGAGATCCATATTTATAGTAGAAACTAATCAATTTAGCTAATAATTTTTTAAAGCATTGTACATGAATTTTTTTTGAGAGGCATCAAATCTAACCAATATGTTATCTTTTATGAAGTTGAAAACAACTTCAAAAGTGGTGGATCTTATAGAAATGGCCTCTACCTACTTAGTGAATCATTTATTTTCCATCAACACATGATTGTACCCTTCATTAGAATGCAGGTTTAATTTTTTCATGAATTCCAATCCCTATTATTGAAAAGGTTCTTCAATGACTATAAATAGGAGAGGCAATGTATCTATTTTAGGCCATCCAATAAAGTATTGGAAAGTTACACACTCTGATACACATTTTTGTGTATCTTTGAACAATGTTGTTCATTAGTAATGAGATTGAATAATTTTGAAGGAGTTACAAAAAATGAAAGTGTCCACCACAAGAATTATAATGAAGATCTTCTAAAATATTCTTCTATTATTCCTTACTCATACATCTTAAGAAAGTACCATATGAATATTTTTTGATTAGTGTTATCCCAAATCATGTTTTTATCTACATTTAAATTGAGTGTTAATTTATGTTTGGGATTTAGACGATCATACATTCACTATACAATATAAAGTATGTGTCATTAGAGTACCACTTTTTAAGAGAGTAAACAAAGACTATAAATGTTAGTTATTCATTCCCTTCTCTATGTGAATCAACACTTTCAACAATAAACTAACAAAGGCATTATAATATTGCAAACTTTGAAGATTTTTTCTATAAATCATATTTTTTTACATTGGAAATCTTCTTGCTTCTCTTCAACCTAAGCTCTTGCTAAGTCAAAATTGATTTGATCGATAAATCTAGAACCATCAAAATGGTGTGAAAGTTCAAGATGTTGAATTTAAATTTTTTTACTTCATTTAATACAAAATACATGTGATTTTTAACTAATTAATACTCAATTTCATGTCATTTTAGACCATAAACCATGAAATCAATTGGAGTTTTGATTAGTTATTTATTTTTTTCCACCAACATAGCAGATAATGTATATCTAGAAGAATAATATGTAATGGAATATTTTTAAAAACATGAACAATTCAAAATAGGTGTCTTGGAAATAGATTCATTAATTTAATTGAAATACTTATTCCCATAATCATTCCATCTAAAAGATATTTTTTCCTTGCATCATTTTTACAATGTGTCTAGTGAGTTCAATGAAGTTGGGAAACAATCTTCTAAGAAAGTTAACCTTACAAAACAATGAATGTGTCCTAGGTTTTATGGTGGGTAGAGATAGCTATCGAATTTACTTTAATATTTTTGGACCAATAATAGTACATTATTTATAAATAATGTAACCTAAGAGCTTAACTTTGGTTACTAAAAAGATATTTTTTTTAGATTCAGAGATATCTTATGAGTTCAAGTTCTCTCAAAGACCATTTTTTTTTGGGTTTTGTAGTGATCTTACCTTTTCTTATAAAACATTATAAGATCATCAAGTTAAATCACTGTAATATTATTATTCATGTCACTAAAGGATAAATCCATTTATCTTTGTAATATATCCCGTACATTAATGAAGCCAAATGGCATCCTTATGTAGGTGAATGTTTTGCATGAGGCTGTGAATGCCATCTTGTATTGATATTTTATAGCAACTTCAACTGAGTTATATCCATAAAAACTATCCAACATGAACATCATTCAAAATCATGTGATAAATTTTAGAATTTAATCCATGATTGGTAGAGGGTAGTTATCCTTGAGTGAGTCCTGATTTAGATTGTGTAAGTTAAAGTAAATCCTAACTTATCCATTTTCATTTCTTGTAGGCATAATGTTAACTATCAAATTATAATGGTAAAAAGAGAATATGATTATTTCACATGTCATATTATTGATTTATTGTATATAGTACCAAAAATTTTAGGATTATGGTGTGAAGATTTTTATCTAAAAGGATTAACATCAAGATTTAGTAGAATACTATGTTGGATACTCTTAGGTTTGAAAGAATTAAAATCAACATGGCACCAAAAAAAATTTTCTCTATATAATCTAAATAGAGAAAATAATATCTTGTGTTTTTTATTTGATCAAAATTTCCCATTATTGACATATCATGACTCCTCCTCTATACCAATCAATGTTCACTCTCTCATATTTAGGTGACCCTCAGGTATCTTCTTGAATTTTATTCATTATGTACCTATCATGCTTGTCAAACATTTCCTCCAAAGAGAACAAGGATTTTGGGATATTAGTTCCTTTAATTTAATTAATTTACCATATAATTAATTATAATTAACATCATATGGTTCCAATATTTCTACATATTTATCCTCTATTACAGAAGACTCCCTATATTTTTTTGGATAATATTTGATCATCATTGTTAAACACTTTCCAATGCTAAAATTTATTTGGAAAACTTGGGATATATATCATTTTAATTATATATCGGTCTTTATTAAACTTTGGATAGGGGATCAACAAATATGTAAATATAACTAGGGCATCCCCTTGTGAATTTTTTGCTCTTGGGACAACATTTATCCTAAAAGCTTTGCAAGTTTTGATAAATTCCCAGACCCTATTTTTTCAATGTTTGATTCTACCATTATTCACTTGGTGCTTACTTATTATCTATTTCAAAACCAACTCAACATCTCCTGAAGCTTTGAGGTTTTGAATCCCAATTTCTTATGCTACCTATAATCTTGAACCTATAATTAAACAACTTTCATCAAATTTTAAAGTCCAAACATCATTTGTATCTCTTTCTATGATTTTAGGAAGTTTAAGACATTACTCATTCATCATCATGTAGGTACTAGGACCTATTTACTCATTCAAAATGTCTACCTAAGGGTCATTTGATTTTTTTACCATAAATTTTACCTTTGGTTTTGATAACAGTTTTTCATTTATTACTTTTATAATAATAGTAACATGTGTTCATTCTAATTTGATTTCACCTACAACATATTTTCTTAAGTTTCTAATAGAAAACATTTTATAAATAAGAGGAATATTTTGCACTAGAATTGTCATCTAGACCCTCTTCTGAGCTAATGTAGCTAGAGCAACATGTGTATATCTTATCTATCAAATTAATGGAACTTGTTACATTAAAATATGGTCAGCATTACTACTTTGGTCAGCATTACATTATCTAAAATTATTGAATCAATTATGTAGTTATTCAGTTGGAAGCCATTAATGAATAGTAAAGCATAGAAAGCCTCATACCTTTCATTCTTTGAGTAGAAAAAACTATATTATTCTATAAATTAGAGTCAACTAATCTGATATGGGATCCTTGAAGATGTGCACTAAGAAATTCTCCTTTGATAAACATGAATAATCTATCCAATTTCTTAGGATTTAACCTAAGTTATTTGGTTTGATAATTTCAACCTTAGTATTCTTCATGTGATCAATTGTATCAAAATAAGAAGAAATTGAAGATTATTTATTCAATAAAAAATTAAAAGTTATGGGAATCCCTATCTTTTTAGATTGCTTATCTTTTGAGGATTTGAATAAAAGAGTGCCTCTATTAAGAATAAACCTATGAAAATATGCAACTTGATGAGCTTATTTATATTTTTATTATTAGATTATTTGTTTTTTTTCACAACCATCAAGTTATCATTTTGATTTAATCATATGAATGGTTATTCATATCCTCCATTATTTAATTATATTCATCACCATCATGTTCATATTAAATATATCCTATATTGGAATCACCATCATGTTCTTGAATCTCATGATCAGAGACGCATAAAAAGCCTTATTTAGGTGGTTCTTCATGGTGCATGACTATAATATTCTGACCATTTCTATACAATTATAACCATCAAGATCATTATTGGCATCAAATATGCATGAATAGTGAATTAAAATAAGGGTTTCTTCAGTAGTGAATTTAGGATATATAGGAGGAATTCTAGGATGAACATTGTCATGATATGGGACAAATAGTCTTCTAGGCATATCTTTGTATGGACTAGTTTGAGATTTAGTAATTTTATTTTTCAAGGCCAAGATATCATTTTATTTTTATCTAAACAAGAGGGTTTACTAAATTCTATTTCTTACTCTTGAAATAATCATTTTTAAGTTTACGAACCATGATCATATCATGTTCAATTTTCATGGCTTGGGTTTGTATTAATACCAAAGTTAGGGGATAATTTACTTGAAGTAATAAACTTACCTTAGGTATTTATGCATTTAAAAATAATCACTTATAATGTTATACCATATACATGGTAACCAATGGGGTATTATGCACAAATTTGTTGAATTAAGCAATGAAACCGTTCCTGAATTCATGAGATTACTTATTTATTTGAGATAATTGATCCAAGAAAGAGTGTTCATTCTCAGGAGGTTTGAATCTTTATTTGAATCTAGTTCTCATTATTTTCTAGTCTGGAATGGAAGTAGCGGGTATATGATTAAATCATTATACCACTCCTTTGGCCAATGTTAACAAACACATCTTCAAGTTCTACATTGATAATACAGGCAAAGAATAAAACCTTTATATGTTTTTTAGGTTGTTGTTTACCATCATCGATAAACTTGGGAAAATTAGTCCTTGAACCTTTTAAAAGTTCATGAAGTTGAGCACCTAAGGCTAATGGGCTAATATGGAACCCAATATTACATTGTTAGCCATGTTTTATAAATTTAAGTCCCTTGAAACCAATATTTAAGGCAATGATAATGTTAAATTTATAGGGTACACCCTTCTTATTCAATCAAGAGAGAGAGAGTATGAAACTAGAATACTCTTGAAAGTTAAAGAATGGATCGAATATATATTTTTACAATAAATTTATACCATTTATCATCATGATGTTGAATATATATATATATATATATATATATAAAATGAATATTCTTCTAACAATGAGTAAAACAATCCTTTAGGTAAAATCAACATGTTGTTCTTCATTTAGAATAGTTTTAGCTATTTGAAAGTGAGAATTAATCTTGCTATTATCTTAGGTGAATTATCTAATATAAAAAGAGATATATGTTTATACAACATGTGTTTAATTAAGGTTTGGTTGGTGAGATGGTTTTTGATTTCTAGGGAAACTCATGTGAGCAACATAACTTTTCACATCTTGATTTCTTTCTAAGCTTAATAAATGGTTATTATTAGATTAACTACTTTTTCATTAAGCTTAATTTCATATGTTGATTATGGGATAGTTATGTGTTGCTTAATTTACATAATTGAATGGATATAGAGTTATTTGTAATTTTATATGGTATACAATATGATCATGTGTCTTATTTTATACTGCCTTCATTATTTTGAGGTGGATGTAGGACAAATCCATCTATCAGAGTGTGATAGATGGAGAAAATCATTAGAGAGGGTGGTTTAGATGGAGGCATTAGGTGACAATCAAAAGGACTATGAAAAACTAAAACACACACCATTATAGATAGATTAATATGTTTTATTCATTATTTATTTTAGATAGTTGTAATATGTATTAAGTTATTTACATTTAAATTATTGTTAATATGCTTTATATTATGATCTTATTGTTATTTGTTGATCATGTTGATATAGATGTTTGATTACATGAAATGGGTTGTTTTATTGCATTAATGATTGTTGATGATATTATTTGGTTTATTAAGTGAATCTATACATGTTTTAATATGACTTACCTTTGTCTTGGATATATCTAAGTGTATTATAGATAGTTTTTTATTGGATTCATAGCTATAAGTATTGTTGTCACCAAATCTTAAACCCTAGAGGAGGTTGTTCAATCCTCCTCCAGATTTGAAAAACATTGGAGTACTTCTAGGTATGTGGGTTTACCAATGGTAGAAGTAGACCTATAGGTTTAAGGGCTAGCTCCCTAAATTTACCTTGAAGTATTTTCACCTATACTAACTAATTGATTATGGGAAAAGGGACATAAATATGCATGAAATAAATATAATATAAGGGGGTGATATACCATAAAGATATTCACTATGTTATCATACTTCTTTCACTAATAAACAAGACCTAAAAACTAGCTTTAAAGTCCTAAGATGTTCTAACATATGTATTTCAATATAGAGGTGATATGCATGAGACAAATCAAGAAAAGTATACCAGGGATCACACTATTGTATCTAAGGACACTTTCACACTTTAAGGGAGACAAACACACTAGATACACTCTATATGGACTATTAGAATGAGAACTCCTTTTACTAGACATGAAAGGATAATGATAAGCAAGGGTAGAATCATTAAACCTCACCATATATTAGACAAGAGCCAAAATGGCTAGTATTTATAGAATGTAAGAGAGGAGAGAGGAGAATGAGGTCCAAGAGTAATAAGAACACTTGTTAAGCCAAGAGAAGGAATTGAAATAATAGGATAATGGAATATGAGATATACCATTCAATGTATTTATGGATAAATCTCCCTCTAAGGCATGAAACTCCTCAATTCTAACATAGGATTCTTCAACTACATGTTTGAAAATTGCCTTTATCATTTGGTTTTCCATGAGTGCTCCTAAGAAGACTAGGAATAGATAACATGAATGTAATTTTAAGAGGGGTTATAAATAGGCTCCAATATTCATTATGTGTGTCCCTAATCATAAAAATTCTCGTAGTCAAGGGTTCTCACTGCTTGTAGTCACAATCACTCTTCTTTAGACCTATCTTAACACTTGGCACTAAGATGCTCATCAGTTTCTCAAAATAATCCATACATGGAAGGGTATGGCACTTTTCAAGGTTATCATTCCATTATATTCATAAAACAAACCTTAAAATTCCTCCCAATTATATTTATCACCTTCTAAATTGGTGGTCACTATTTGTTCACTATGTCATTCTAGATTGGCTGAAGTGGAGGTGTTAGTGAGGATACCTATGAGCTTTTTTGAGAAAATAAATGAATATGAGGAGTTAGGTTAAGTGTAATTCTACCTCCTAAAGTTATTTTCATATTTTTAAACCTTTTTGTACCTTTAAAATACCAAAAACTATCAAATAAATTAGTTTTGTACCCTATCCATATAAGCAGGGTAGAATCCAAATTGATGGGAAGGAGCCCTAGAGAATCCTCTACAAGTTCCAATATCTCCCAAGTCATGCTAGCTCAAATGGATGCCTCTCTTTCTTCATTTTTCCCATTGGATCATTATCAAGGGTTTAGAGGGTTTAGAGTGGTTTTGACATCTAAGGATTGTTCATAAATTTGTGACATATAAACGTCAAATAAATTCCACTAAGTCCTTATTCAAGCCATTCTTTGACATACCCTAGCTCCTTAGACTCCCATACTAGGAATTTATATAGGTGTGAGCTTCCAAAGTTGACCTCTCAAGCTCTTAAAATATTTCTATGTAGGTTGTCATGTTTCCAAGACAAAAAATATATTATCTATGGCCTCCTTTGCAAACCAAAGGTTTTAACACACCTTGTATCTCTCCATAGAAGTCTTATAGTGCTCTGTAATGCTTACTTACTATTATAAATGATATTAGACCACCCTTTAGGCATTAAGATTAATCATGACCTAATTTTATCCATGATTAACATAACTCACTACATCCTCTTTTTAAATTTTCAACAATCCCTAACTCATCCTCTTACCATTTGCTTACTCATCCTATAGGGTTTACCTCTTTGGGAGTGCCCTCTATCTGAGATAGAATAGAGGGAACTTCCCCTATTATATAAATAAAACCAAAGTTTTGAGAGGATTAAATATGTCTTAGGGACCATATTTACAAAATTGTAGAGTTGGACTATCTTTATAGCACCTCCAAATCTCACAAAACCTAAGACAAACTATATGTAACTTACTGACTGTGTAAGGTTTGAGTATGGACTATAGGTTACCATATTAGAACCCTTTCATTTCCTTATTTCCTTGTTAGAGAAGTATCACAAGATGTTTATACTACTATGGGTTCCTTTCAAACATGTTCATCATCTAACCCTTTGCTAAAATATTTAAGGTGTAGCTTACACTTACATAGATAAGACTACAATCAACCATGACTATATTATATTCAAAAACCATGCCTACTTATAGGTGAAAATTGTAGGGTTAGACCTTGTATTATGATTTATAACCTTATTGAAATACTCAAGGTCAATTCATAGTCATTTTTACCTATCACCTTATATATATGCAATGCTAACCTTAATTTAATCATACCTTTAGTGCACTATCATCTATAGTCAGGTTATAGATGGTCATTTTAAGGGTGAATACACTTGTAAGTGAATATATAGGTCAATAACTTATAATTAAAATCCTCTCCAAGTCCCATGAATCACTATTATTCCCCTCACTTCAATATATTCACTTAACATGGTGATATTCTCTTACATTACCACCTTGGAAAGTAAAGTTACTTACAATTTCAAGATCTTGTAAAAAACACTAAAAAAGTGCATCAAAAGAATGTATGAATTGGGAAATCTCTATACGTTACTTATTTTGATAAACACCCACTTTCCTTGGTAAGGTGTTACCCATATATGAGGGATATAATATTGAACCACTTAGTCTTGTATAGACCTCATGTTACCCTATTCTATGATAGCATCAAAAGTGGACATGCCTCTATTTTAGAGCTTTTAAGGAAACTTGTCCCTAAACTTATTTTCTTCAATCATGACTTATAGTCTAAGCCTGCCTTCTGCTTTGTGTCCCATAATGATTTTTATGGTATCTCTAGCCTCTAAATCTTATATTAAGAAACAAAACATGTTCAGAATCTTTACTCAACACCTGCAGTACACAAGGTAGTGAGGATAAGATATGGTCAATGTGCATGAAATATGGGATTATAGTCAATTATTAGACCTTCTCATAGTATTAAAATGAATCCTTTTGATATTTAAGGACTTAAAATAAGTTACATGCCTTATTATAACATGCTTAGCCTCTTGTATGGCACCTATAGGTGCATATCAATGGTGTAGGACTACGCATGTAGTTTACATTGACTGTCACAGTGCCTCATATTTCATTTGAGAGATTAACTTGACTATTCATATTCAATAGTGTATCCAAACTCATGAGAATCTTCATTAACTCCATGACTTCTATCAAAACCCTCATACACCATGACTATAGATGGATACTTATAGGAAACCTGATTGTCTTCTTGGTCAATGTATGAATAAGAGAAACTGATATTGAAAGGAAGAGGGTGATTTTCATGACATGATAATCATGAAACATAACACATCACATTCATATGAAACCAATATAAGAATGAAAACTTATGTAATTGGTTAAAGCTGACTACAAGTCCATTAGTGTGCCCAACTTATAACTTGAGATATTTGATGCATCCCATCACCTCTAAACATGAAACAAAAAATAAAAACCATGAAATAAATATGTTCAAATCCTCTTGAAGAAATTTAACCAACTGGATTGTATGGATAAGCTCATACAAGAAGAAAACTTATAAGGTGTGGGTATTAGCATATAAAATGAGATAGTCAACTTGTAAATAATGATTCATAAATAATATGCAACCATTTTTCCAAATCATACCATGAAATAAAATTGGACTAAGTGTAATAACACCCCAAAAGATCATTTGACCTTAAACCTCTCTTATTGGCCATACTAACAGAAGACCTATTGACTAATTTTACATGTTTAGTGGAATGATGTAGTAGAATGGTTTTTAGCCATTTTATGCTTCCAAATCTGATCAAGTATTTAAATGGAGTCAAGGAAGTTAAAGAGTCATTATAAAATCTTTCCACATATGCCACACTCCTCTATAGGCTGTACAACTTCCAAAACCTCATTCTTTTTAACTATTTTCTTGATTTCTATTGGGAACTTACACATTTCAGATAAGACTAACATTACTTACAAGGAATATGACATATTAGACATTAAAATAGAGTTAAGAATACTTTCTACCTTTGAAAACTATACCAGCTTCATAAATGGCCCAAATATGACCCTTAAGTGACATATAATGACTTAAGACTAGATTTAACTATGACCAAGGTTAATAACACATTAAATGACATAAAATTTACATAAACACCCTATAACATTATAATAGACCCATATATCAAGGTTTGTACTATATGGGGTTGACCTATTTTGACTTATGGTCAAAATAGTCAACATTCTTAGTGATTTCTTAGGGGTGGTATGCTTGCTATGCCAAAACCAATAGCCTAATACTTTCCATTAGGCCATGGAGTTACCTATATATAATTTTGACACTAAGTTTTGCTTTTAAACCACACCAAACACAAAGAAAGGACACATAAAAGAAGACGCACCAAAGGAAACAAACATGTGTTTTCAATAAAACTTATGGAACACAACTAAAACAAAACATGCATCTAATCTAATATTTACAAGACCTCAATCTTGAGGTGAAAAAATATTAACATACTTAAATTGGGGCCAAATATGGTTCCTCTTAGATCTTTGTCACTCCATGAAAGAAACTTGTCATGTGGAGCATGTTCATCGTCAATCACTTGACTATGTAGATGGTGATAAGACTTACTATCTCTCTATCTTATCATACTTTAAAGTGGACTACTTTGAGTTTTCAATGACAATTTTATTACTTTTCAAATAACTTGTTTGGAGATAAAAAATTGATTAATATTTGTCATATCTGATCTACACATCAAACTATAGAATAGGAGTGATGATAGTTGCCTCAATCCTTCCATACTATTGGGCATGATTTACTTGATGTGTGTGATCATCAAGTACCTTTTCAATACATTTGAATACCTATGAATGTGGATTTACCTTAGATGTAGCTATTGACTATTACTTGAACACAAAGACTTATGCCTTAACTTCACTAGGCTTGTCTAAGACTAAAAATTCTTAAACAATAGTATGACATTCACTGTCATGCTTATCAAGGCATTCAATAACCTACTCATTGGTATCATTAGCAAACTTAACATTATATATTCAATATTTTGGATAAAAATGAGTCTTACACAACTGATCAAATTTTTGGCATATGGCATTGAACCTTTGCTATAAGTCATCATATTTCTCATGAATGTCATTATCAATGTAAACTTAATCAATTGAAAGTATAAATACATCCTCCTTTTCACTATGGTGATCTATCAAGCTCTTCAATCTATCATCATCATATACATGAATCAAGTAGTTACTTTTAGTAGCTTGTGAGAAGGAATGCTCAATAATTATCTCAGCTTGCTCAAATGCTTCTTCATGGATGATATAGGTTCTAAGGTCAATTTTATCAAAATATGTATAAGGATCATGTTCATAAGCATCTACACCATAATCATCTAGAAATAAGTCAGCTATGCCTTCAATCTTGGAAGAAGAACAATCATATACAATAGATTCCTCCTTATCATTGATCACACAATTCAAGCTAGATCTTACTTCAACATAAGGCTCAATATGGAATCTTATTGGTGGTTGAGTTATTATGGTCAATTTGGTTACATATATTATCCCAAAGGATAAAAAAGACCAATAATATAAGAGGTAGCCTCCTATCTTAGCTATGAAATCTCTTGAAAGGCAGATTTCAAAATGAGTAGGCAAGTCTAAAACAAAAATATCTTGGATGATAGGGAAACTAGGACAGTCATGGAGAAAAACATTTAGAACTTTGATCAATCCTATTTTATTAACAAGTATACCATATATCTAAATTTCTCCTATTATCACTCATACTTTAGGCCCATATTATCAGCTACAACTTTGGGCATCACTGATGTAGGGGTTCCTCTATAAACTATGCAATTATGAACTAGTTTATCACTCATAATAAGAGTGAGGTAGAAAGGTGGAGTATTCTTAGCTTTGGTAGATGGTTCAAAAATATTATTAATGGCATTGGTAAGATGAACATGACCATGACCTTGGATTAAAGATGGAGGACTGACATGAATAGAGGACAACTATTTTTGCAAGAGCTCTTTTTGGCTAGGCGTATGAAGGACATCCCAAAGGAAAATGGATGCCTTGGCATTCTTAAATGAGTTAACTATGTTTAGATAAGAAATGATTACCTTGTATTGAGTCCTTGGAGGCAATTATGTGCTTAGAACTTGAAGCATTGAGTCACCTTGAGCAGACCTTACCACATTCTGATTTGGAGGAGGTGTAGGAGCATTAGGGATTCCCATTATTGTAGTCATGCCTTATTGTCTTAGAATAGGATTAGATGAACTTGTAGGAACATTATTATCACCTCTTATATCCTTCCTCTTATCTCTTGTATTTTATATAATATAAGTTATTTGATTGAGCACAAAGGAGTCCTCAGCTAGTAAATTATTGAAGCTCTCTCCTTGAGGTTGCCAACCTTAACTTTTTTGCATTAGGACTTCATCTTTAATTGATAGGAGAGGAGTGACTCCTTGAGAAAATATATATTTCTCTCTACCTTCATTTTCATCTATGAATTTTCCTTGTTTCCAATCTTCACCTTGAAATAAGTTTCTATGCATCGGTACCATCTCTCTTGTGTTGGAGGTAGGATTATGATTGCATGCATTGGCAGGCTTGTTGAAATTAGGTTGCCCTTGACCTCTCACTTTTATATATTATTGACCATATTATTATTGATAGGGATAAACGTTTATATTCACACATTTTTTCATTTTCTCTCACCTAATCTCAACTTCTAACCATTAAATGTGTGCATCTTTGTCCATGATAGCATCTGCCTTCTTAGGAGTAGTCTTAGGCTTGGTGTTTGCACTTGGAACTTGGGCAACATTTAGAATAATATTAGGAACATTAGGTAGCATAGGCATAGAAAGATCAAGAGGCAAATTTCCTACTTGAATGAGGAAATTCATAGCTATAATGGAAATTACATATGCTTTGGGAAGAGTGAAACCACCCATAGATCAAAACATGATGGTAATATTAGTACTAATAGCTCTCAAGTATGTAGGAAAGAAAAAGCTAGAAGGTGGTCTCATGGGAGGAGGCAACCTATATCAAGACTTTTGGAATCTCTCATTGAAGTCATGCGTTATTTCCTTGGGGGTTTTTTAGATCACATTAAGTTGATTTATGAGTGAAGTGTGGTCACTTTCATCCTCAAATATTGAATTTAGTAACACTCCAAAGTCATCCAATGTTGTGATGCATCCATTAGGAAAAGGACTATACCAATCATTTTATTTTACTATAAGGTACATGGAAAGGAGTATAATATCAATATTAACCTTAGTGACATTATGAAAACTACAAAACTTAGAGATATCCCTGATGTGCTCACTAGGAGTAACATGGCCTTCACCATTGAATGTAGGCACACTCTTTGTATCCTTAGGGGGAATGTCATCATAGGCCTCAATATGGATTGAATTTTTAGTATTAAAAGTAGGTAAGGCATGCTTCTTATCCATATTTTATTCAATTTTTTCCTCACTCTCTTGGTCTTCTTAGATAGCAAGGTCCTTTTGCTCTTCAAATGAAATAATAAACTAAGGGTATTGAACTTCAAGAGGAAGTTCAAGTTGAAGAGGTGAATTGATGAGATTGAAAAATCTAATAGAAGATGACCTAGTAAGAAAAATGAAGTATGAGAAAAAATATCTGAAAAAATAATGGTATACAATCAGATTTTACCTTGAATGGAGTTACCAAATGTTGATTAGCACACCAATATGCAACTGATGTTGTCAACACCAGTATTCACCTTGACAAGTTATCATTAGGATAATGGGTCCCACTATGCATCTTAGAATTATTGTCACCAAATATTATACCCTATAGGAGGTTGTTAAATCCTCCTCCAGATTTAGGCAACACTGGAATACTTCTATCCTTTTTCCCATAATTAAGTAGTTAGTATATGTGAAAGCACTTCAAGGCAAATTCAGGGAGCTAACCCTTAAACCAAAAGGTCTACTTCTACCATAGGTAAACCCACATAACATAAGGGTATTTAATTTACTATATGAATATATGGATGGATATTATAAATAATATCATAAGGGATTATTAATTCATTTTTATGAAATTATAAAAATAAGGGATGAATGTTGGGCCCTATGGATATCTAGCTTAGCCATCCATAGAACCAAACACAAAAACCAGTAAACCATGTTTGGAATGGCTAGTGACTTATATTATTTTCCATGTTAATCAAAATACCTTATAAGCCTCTCTATATTAACTATTTTTCAATTTTGAAAACCTAGATAAATCTTATAGGGTATATTCATGATTATAAGTGAATTTATTTTCATTTAAAAATCTAGTAATCCTTTCCCAGTATTTTTGGTTGAGCCAAGTAGATGTTTTTAATGGACTTATGATATAAACCCATTTAAGATATGATAATATATTTGGGGTATTTCAAACTCTGTGTTATTATGAATAGATGTTCAAAATAGTCTTTATTGTGTAGGAGCTTTGGGTAATTGAACAATATATAAGTTTAGATATTATGCCCATCTAGGGGCTTGACTGTGTATTTATCAAACCTAAAAAATGTGAGTAATGAAGTTATAGGGTTTTATACCATTATGACTATATATATATATATATATATATATATATATATATATATATATATATATATATATATATATATATATATATATATATATATATATATATATATATATTCAAACACATTAGTACTTGTATATTGGCTTGGAATTGATTAAGGGATTTGTGAGATATAGTGGAAATCCTTGATCATTATTGCAAAAACTTGTAGCATGTGTTTAAAAGTTGTATTGATTTTGGTTTATGTTACACTATAAATTTTATAAGACCTAAAATCAATTCAAGATACTCTACTGTATTTTAGTAAATATTTTAGTTGGATGAGTATATGATTATATGACTATGTATTCATCAATGTATATAGAATACATATAGTAACAAATTCTATATTTGAATCATTGGAAATTGTGTAAAATACAAATGGTTGAGTTTATAGTTGTGTATATATCTTGTTTTATCAATATAGCAAGATCTGTACATTGTATGAATAAACTTATATTGACATTTGATGTGAATGACACCCTTGTAAAAACTATGATAGGGCTGAGTATTCGATTAAATATTGAAACATATGAAGCATTTATATGTATAAGGATTGAGTTATGTTCTAACAATATCATCTATATTTTATATTCAATGTAATTTGTTTAATATAGATGACTAAGTTATTTAGTTGATAGTGTGTTTATGGACTTTGATTAGTGAGAATTGATTTATCCATGACTGTCAAACAAATATAGTTGGCCAAGTTTTAATGTATATTTGTATACATTTATCTTCAAAGCATAAAATGCTATGTATAATGACATAATATTTATTTAAGTGTTATAGTTTGAGTTTCTCTTAGTTAGGAAGAATAAATGGTAACAAATAAAGGATTAATTATTTATACACGATACTTTATTGAGGGCATAGATTTGTCCAAATAGAGAATAACATATAATATGAATATTTATTCTGGTTGTTGATTTAATTAGTTTACACATAGTTGAGTTTATGGTTACTACATATATATCCTAGATACATGTAGATAATTGACTTAGTCAAATCTACATGTATATCATTTATATATAAACATATTTGTCTAATAAACTTTGCATGATTAGACAAATATATATGGGAATATTGTGTAATCATGTCAGGCATTTTAATATTGTGAATGAAAATAAGTTTATTTTTGTACTTTTAGTAAGTGATTTTAAGATGTGTAGTAATGTTATTAGATGTATGGAATAATATTTATAGTTACATATTGTACTTTTGTAACTTTATGCCTTGACATGTTTCTTACCCAAATGGTATGATACTTATGTGGTAGTTTATGAATTTACTTATTATTCTAAAATAAATGAGATGATTTTAGATTCATTTCATTACATTCGATGGACTAAATGTATGTTTTTGAGATTCTCATACCTATAATATTTTATATCTACTAATAGGGTATATTCTATTAAAATTATCAATTTTTTGATATTATTGTATAAATAACTAACCAAATCTAATATCTATTACCCTAAATAAGAAGTGTGATGGATTTCACTAGATTAATTAGTGCCATCAATGTAGTATGAGGTGTAATTTGATTGAGTGGTGTTTACAAAACTAACTGATCCTAGAGATCAATAACTATATTAAAAATTTGGCTAAAGTAATGTTTATATTCAAACATTATCATTTCATGTGTTTGATATAATTTATATGTTTATATGATATCATGTTAGAACAAATTTATTTATGGTATACATAATGTATTAGCTATCATACATCACATGGGTTTTAATTTATTGTTCTCAATTCCCACACTATCATTATCTACCCATCCATGAAGGGAGTGCCATTCCCTTGTTGGGAGATAGTGCCGGGGATTGATGGTATATGGTTAGTATGGAAAAACATTTGATTGATGCTCTCCCTCCCTACAACAGTACTACACTTGAGATTATCGATGGATAGTTGAGTTCATTAAGACTCTTGATCTATGTGATTTTTATAATTATATTATCATTATTATTGAGACATTATTATTGCTAAAACTATATTATTTATTCATTTTTACATTTACAGTAGTGGTTCTTATATTTTATTAGTCATGGCTGAAATTGTAATATTGCTTCTAAGAATTAAATGTAGTCTTTATTGTTTATTAAACATTGTTCATGTTTTGATATATCATTATCATGGTGATCATTAGCTAAATAAATTAGATATAAACCTTATGGGATTAACTAAAAATTATATATTTAGTTAAATATCACTTATATAGTTTTCATTGTGGTTAAATATGGTAGATGAATATGTGCAATTAATTTTTTTTTAAATACCGTATTTTGGTAAAACCTAGTGGGGTTTTTACATAACTAATAGTTATGGGTTGCACAAAAGTCATAGAACATGCCTCACTATGAGTGCCAAAAACTATTTGTTAATTATTTGGAACTTGTGACAAATGGAAATTTTCATAAAAATGAAGGAGACAAAATCATCTCCTATATTTAGAGGATATGTCCCCTTTATTTAAAATAGTAAAATCTAAACTAAGACTATAATATCTATAGGTTTAATAGAGTATTGAGTTTTACTACTTTCAAGTAAAAAGATAAAAGGGAGATGAAGCATCACACATGAATGAGAAAATGCATATTTTATCAAACATGTGATAATAAATTTATTATGAAAAATAATACGCTTGTTTTATATTATCAAAATTATTACTTGAATAAAGATACGTTCATTAATATAATAAAAATACACATCCTTAAAGAAAATCAAGACACATAATTCTATACTTTCCCTCTATTCTTGGTTTCAGAGTAAACACAAAGTTTGTTTTTCCTTCCTTTCAATAAAAACTACAATGGACATAAAAAACTCTTACAATTTCCATTTTTCTTATTTATAGAGACATGAAGAATGGATTGACCCTTCACATTACATGTGACCTTTTATATTCTAATTTTCATCTCATTCTATTTTCACTAATTTTACAATTTATACCAAACGAAAAATTAAACATTCCTAAAATAGAAAATTGGAAAAAATAGAAAGGAAATGTGTAACATCCTAGGGTGTCTTCTTTGGGGTAGAAATGAGTGTTGAAGAACTTAGAGTAGAAATAGAGTTTTTCTTGTTCTTTATCCTAGCTAGATTTAAATTTTATAAATTTCTTCACTACCTTAGTGATCGTGTTCCCTTTAGGGACTACCATGTGTTTGCATCATGTCAACCATTTTTTAGATACTAGAAGCATTGCATTTAGAACTTGAAATACTTGAGTGAGTTGGTTATTCATTCATTTAGGTGAAAGTGGAGTCACTAGGTACTATCATTGAACCAATATTGAATGAATTTTATTTAAAAAACTCTTCATTGATAATTTTTTTGAATTGAGATTTTTTTTCATACATGATCAAAGGTTGTGTAGAATCCCTAATCAATAGATCATAATGCATTTCTCCCAGATTGTAATAGACTTATTTATGCTTTTATACTACAACTTGAACTTTTTATTACAATTCACCTATAGCTTGATTCATAATTTAATTTTTTCATTTGATAAGTTAAAAACATGTTTTACAAGGATCCTATAACCTTAAAAAAAACAAAGTAAAGAAAAATATAGAGAAATAGGCTCACTAAGATAATAAAGATCAAAATAAGACAACCACTAAAAAACAAATATAGTGAAAAACACCACTATATAAATTGAATTTTGGTATCAAGATAATTGAGAGAAGATTCATGAGAGTCTGAGTATTTGATGAGAGGAGTATTTTCCTTTCTTATTGCTTTCATATTATTTGAGTTGTCTCCTTGTTATTTTGTTTATCCCTTCCTCCAAATCTTCTTAGTACATTCTCTAAGGGGTGGTTCTTTTGGTAGTAGAAATTTCATTCATTTCCCTCAATTGAGGCTTGCACTTTACATCATTCCAAGCACTAATATTAATAGTAATTTTCTTGACTATATGTAAGGTATTGATACACTTAATTTTGGGAGAAGGATACTTAGGAGGAGTAACCTTGGATGGCTCATGATTATTTACCTTAGATAGAAAAAAATCCTTATTGAGCATGATTAACTCCAATTTGACATCCTTAGCTTTAGCCATCATCATATTGATCTTATGTTCAAGTTTGGATTTCTTATTCTTAGGAAAAACCTCTACCTCCATAGTGGATCACTTCTTATCCAAATATGTATCCTTAAGGGACTCAAAAACCTTAACATAATCATCCTTAGCTATACTGAAAAAACCTTCCTCAGGCTCAATATTTTCAAAGTGATTGTTATTTTTTGACTTAGTATAATCCTCATTCATGATGGATTTAATAATGACCCAAAGGGATATTTTTGAGATAAAAAAAAAGTATATTAGGCCCTAATGGAGAACATCCTTTTTGGGGTTATTTTGAAAATCAAGGATATAACATTCGAGAGAGACAATAAAAAAGAATGGACTATTGATGTGGTACATTATGAAATGATTGAGTAGGAGGAAGTATGGGAATAGGTAAAATTCATATTACCTTCAAGAGTGATATATTTCATAATTTGAATACAAACATGTGGATAAGGCATAGGAATATCCATTATTGGGAAGCCCTTATCCTCTAATATGACTTCCTCATCAAAGCCAAAAACTTTCTTGAGAAATCTTGTTTCCTACTCTTATTTTGAATATATTTTATCCATCATAGGCATGCAAAAAACCAACCCAAAAAGATCCTAATAAATACCCAACTATACCCCATACATCTTGAACTTCCTCTCCTTCCATCCCATGGAAAAGTATTTAGAAATGGTGGAGTCCCTTTGATTCATTCTTTGCATAAGTGTAGTGAGACCTCCATTATTAAATATACTCTAAATAGTGTGGTCCTACATGACATAATAATAGGAGATAAGCTCCTTATAGTCTCTATCACCCTTCATTCTCACCCAAAGACTATAATTTTGAGGCTCTATGAATAAGGTTTGAAGTAAAATAGAGAAACCATCAATTAGACATGATCCTTTTTGGCCTTACACTTCAAGTGTAATTACACCACCTATATTGGTGTAACCATGAGAGGTTAGTGAATCCATTATGGAAATAATAAAATTAAAATGGGATATTTGTCACCATATTAAGTTGTCATGCTTTGTAATGATACAAGCCTTCATTTTGGAGACTGTATTACCACCTCAGATAGTGATCTCATAATGAGTCACAATGAGATGACATTCAACCTTAATATATCGTAATAATATTATCATTGTTTGTATTTGGAAGTAACTGAGACATGATTATATGTGGGGTCTTCTCATTAAGTGAGATCATTAATGTTCCGTAGCTGCATTTCCCTTTTTATAAGTGTGAGAAATGATGAACTCTTTGAATTGAGAGATAATACCTCTTTCATATCCTATTAGCTAAGAAATGGTCTAAGAGGGTTTAGTTTTTCTCGAGATGTAGTTCTTCTATTGAGTGAATTTCCCTCCACCACCAACCTCTCAATGTTTAACCAAGACACCATCTAAATCCCACAAAAGGTATCCTTAACTTCCATTATGTGTAAAGTTTAGAACCCCATGGGGATAAAATAAGCAACAATTACCTTTCCATGAGAGTCTATGATAATACCCCCTCCCCTAGCCAAACTAGGGATTATTTTAAAGGCTCTATCAAAGTTTATTTTCTTCCAGTTTAGTAGGTGAATCCTCTAATTAATCCTAATCCTATAAATTTTATTGGCTTCTTTTCTTAGGGGCTTAAACTTATAATTACAAAGGATAATTCAGATATCTGAGGAGGTAGAGACTTTAACTTTAAGGGTGAAAGACTTCTAAGTTTCAATAATAACAAAAATTCATCAATAATATGATGATTTCAAATTAGGTCTAATGTTATTAAAAATACACAAGTTTGTCATCTTATATATAAACCAAAATAAAAGAGGTAAATCAAGCTTCTTAAAAAATACTAAAATTAGTGACTTTTATGAGATCTCCATTGTTGACTCAAGTCAACCAAGGAATTGGGATTAACCCACCTAATATTGAAATGTTTAAAGAGAATATCCAGCATTGAGGAGGCAAAGGGGAAATACACTAGTGAATGGATAGTAGACTCATCATCTTTGTTATAGATCACACATATTTTGGGGTTTATAATTCCTCTCTTGAAAATATTTTCAATAGTCAAGACTTTATTTTGAGCAACAAGCTAAAAAAATATATTGACTTTATGATTGAGGTTATTAATCCATAAAACCTACTAATAGGTCCCATAATTATGGGTATTAAGAAATTTAAGGTAGTTTTATTTCATGGAGTAACTCCCAAAATCCTTAAGAGTCTAGACAAGAGATTTAGCCTTATGAAATAAGGGAATATGGACATAATGAAGAGAGGAGTTTAGAAAATTGAAGTTTTCTAATAACTTGACATTTCTAAAATCCTAAATTAGGACTCTCCAATATGTGTATCCCTTAGAGGAGACCCCATAGTATTAAACTTTATATCCAAATCACCCAATGAAAGAATTGTTAGAAGAGACTAAGGGTATAGGGAAGATAGGGGGATATGAATCAACCATGGATTGTCCTAAAAATCTAATTCTTTATTGCCAATATTCTATCTGAGCCCTTTTTTTATAAAATACTTACTGGATTGGATGTATTTCTAGAAGGCCAATCCATTTTCAAGTCTATATTCTTTGAGGAAACTATCCACTTTCTCACCTTCTAGGTACTTATCTCTGATGATTAGAGTCTATTGATTGTCCTTAATCAAATTTTATAGAATTATTTATGTATGAGGGCAAGGTTCATGTGTTTCATCATTCTAATCCCCAGATCCCAATTGGTCTTTGGGAGACAAGATTTTTTCCAAGACACTATGGGAAAATAAACCTTTCTTTTGAAACTCTTTAGAGGAACCTATTTTTTATTTTTCAATCTAATCATCCATTTTGTATGGGATCAAAAATAGGGACATAAAAATCATTTGGATGCTCTAGATAGAACTTTTGAGGAGTTTAATTTTACCATCTTGTGTGAGGAGTTTCCCTTTAAAACTAGAAAGCTTCATTTGGATTCCTTCAAGAAAAGGGTTTCAAAGGTCTGACTACATTTTACCATTAAAAAGAGGGATGCATATATAGGTTAAAGGGTTATTAATGATTTGGCATCAAAGGATACTAGAAAACCTCTTTTGAATGACTTATTTGACATTGATGAAGAATATGAGCTTTTGAAAATGTTAATTATTTGACCAGAAACACTTTCATAGTCTTGGAGGATAACCTTGATAGTCTCTAATTTTACTATAGAAGCTTCCCCCATAAGTAAGTATCATAAAAAAACTATTGGTAAGAAACTAGGGGAGTGTTAGGAGCCAATCTAATTCCATTTAGAGTACTTGCCAAGAAAACATCCTAGATGCTTCTTCCTAAAAACATTGCAAAAATGATGAATAGAAAGAGTATCCTTGTTGAAGCTCTTAAACATCACCTAAATATCCTAAAGGATTACCATTTATAAGGATGGAAAAAATTAGGAAGGAAATGTAGTTGTGAATGATTCTTCTGAAGAACCCACCAAAACAAAAATGATCTAGCACCCTATCAAGAAAGCTCCACTTCACCTTGTCATAAGCTTTGTTCATTTCAAGCTTGAGAAACATGCCTATACTATAATATTTCAAAATGGAGTCTATATATTCATGATTTATGATCATTCCATACATGATTTTCTATCTTAAGACAAAATCACCTTGTTGAGGAGAAATGATATTTTTTAATAGAGGTTGGAGACTAAAAACCATATTTTTAGAGAAAACCTTATAAAAGGTGAAATAAAGGTTTATGGATCTAAATTACTTAAGGTTGGAATTATATTCCTTCTTAATAATAAAGGAAAGGAAGGTATTGTTGAAGGGTTTAAGGATGGAACCATCCCTAAAAAAATTCTCAATAGTATTTACAACTTTAATTTTCATGATGTCCGAACAAAGATCAAAGGAAAAAGGGTAGAAACTATTTAAACTTGGGGCCTTATCACCTTCCATCAATAGAAAAAATATTTTATTTATTCTAATAAATTAATCTTAAGGAGATTCTTATTATTTAATAAATAAATCCATTTCAATATCCTATTCAAGGCAAGTTCCTCTTTCATTAAGTCTTTTGAGCATGTATTTGAGAACATATTTTTGAAATATAGGACAATATAGAAGTTGAACTCTTCTTTAGTAAAACATTTTGACCCATATTGAAACATAATCTTAGATATTTTTTGGTATTTCCTATGTCTAGAATCAATTTTATGGAATTATTTGTGTTACAGTCACATCCTTTCAACTATTGACAATGTGGTTTTTATCACCAATACACCTCTTCTCTTGCTTCTAGATTATGGAAATAGCTTAACAACTACTTTTCCTATTGTAGATAGGTATAAATATACCATTTAAGGGCCCTAATTTATTTAATCTATCATAATTCATCTTCCAATGATATTATTTGAAGGAACACATTTCCAAAGACTTATTTCTTCTAGATCTTAGGTTTTTTGTTTGATGTGGTTTAGATTCTTATCTAGATTGAACATATTTGTTTCTATAAAATATTTTTTCCACCAAGACTTGAGTTATTCAAAATATTATCAGTGTAGAGTCCACATATTTTCAAACCAAAAAGTTAGGTGTTTTAGTTTGTTTATGTCCTTCCCCATAAATACAATCAGGTTATTATCAAACCCTATTCTGGGGAGGGAGGAGGTAGAGATAGAAAATTGAATGTCCTAGTTAAGATAAAAAAGAAATTTATCAATTCTAGATTGAGTGCTTTGCTTGCGCATTTTACCATTTGACCAAGTATGAGTATTACCTTTGAGATCCAAGTCAACAATCCTATTTTCAGCTATGAAGTCTTTAATTCCCCATTTCTTGTCCATGGATATAGATGGGACATGATATCTCAACCCATGGTGTAAAGCCAACCTTCATAGCTTCTTTTAAAACATAGTATATACTCCTAGAGAGATAATCATCATTGCCATAAATTTTGAGAATAAATATTTGAAAGGATCTAAGATATATTATTAATTTTATCTTTGAATATAATAACAATGTGATTTCTGCTTTGGACCAAAATATTTCCTTACAAATAACAATGATTTTAAAAGATTACTATGCCCCTAGAGGTGCCAGGGGAGATAATACTTCTACATTTAGATATATTCCAAATTTTATTTTTACAAAGGTTAAGGGTGCTATAGGACATTTTAGTTTATTGAATCATGAGAATATCAGGGTTATGTTTCTTCCTCAAGTTTCTTAAAAGATGCTACTTACTCTAGGGTTATTTAACCCTTTACATTTTAGTAAATAAATTTCATTTCTTTATAGTAGTAAATATTTTTTAATGGACATCTAAGTCCCTTTTTTATTTTTATGTTTTAGACTTTTGAATAGATTGGTTGGCAGGTCTATCAATATTTTTGATATACTCACCTTCATCCACTCTCTATTTGCCTCTCTTAGTACAAATCAAAGTCCATTATTCTTTCTTAGAAGTATAACATTGTCCTTGAAGTAATTCTAAAGTGTAATCCTTTACCAAGGGATATAAAAAATGAGTAGTCACATGGGAGGAATGTGTGACATCCACCATTTCTAGGAATAAGGTTGAAGGAGTGATAGTGTTAGGAGATTTGGTCCTTTAGAGATAATTGAGTTTGTTCAAAAAGTCCTTAAAAAGTACTGAAGATGATAAACCTCTTATTTCCAGATGGGTAATCACATCAAGGAGATAAATAAGATACATTTCTTCTAGAATAGGTGCATAGAGGGGAAACATTATGACAAAGAATCAGTCAAAGGAAAAAACCCTGGATAAAGTATATAAACTAGTTTCTCTTTAGAGGCATGACATGGGGAATCTACTTGAAACACTTGAGAAGAAGATTTCATAATACAACTAATATTATATGACTAATATTTTATGACCCACTTAAATTTATCATGAGGAGAAGCCTACTTTGGATATATTTTTAAAAGGAACACTTTTACTCAATGGTTGTGAATGTTGTAAGTCTTGCAGTTATCATAAGCTCTTTGATATTCGATAGGTTAAATCCAATGGAAATATTTATAATATATACTAAATGAATGTTTGAGATGTCTATCAACATTAATTAATACATTAAAATGGGTCACATTTAGTCTTCTCCTTCCCTTGGTAACCTGATCAATATAAATAGGCTAGCTCAAGGCCCTGGACACCCTAAGGATTAATTTAGGTTCCCATAATTCCAATGTAATTTTAGGGATAAAGACCCACAAAGGGACATATTATATCACACATCTACTAATATTAATACCAAGTTTGCATTTTCTTACCAAGACCCCTATTCCACTCATAAAGCATGGGCCTTTAGATATAAATCTAAATCAATTATCTAGGTTGGAGAAGTAAAAAAGGAAGAAGCTTTTTTCTATGGATACTATCTATAGTTACCCTTTTGGTCTCTAGTGCCAATTATCCCATTCTCTCATGGAGTCAATATTGGGTTTAAAACCAATAACTTTGGCTAAAACCATGTTAGCTAGTCTCAAATTAACATTCTTAAGAATGGAGTTAGGAACATAAATATATACCTCATAATTTTCAACAAAAGGGTCCAAGACAATTATTGAGTAGTATTTTTATAAATTTTACTATTATGACATTAATCTACACCATTGGATAGATTTCTTTAGGCTCCCTCTGACTAAGCCATAATATTGGGACAACCCCAAGCTATGGGTATCTTTTGGTGTGGTTGAACCTTTGGGAAAGATGAATTCCACTTGATGGATCACCTATACTAATTATATTATAGGTGAAAGGGTTAGAAAAGGGGGAAATGGATCATAAGAGGGATACAAGGTGATGCACCAAATAAACAAAAAAAGAAGACTCCTATAAGCTTGAACCCATACTAGATCAGTAGAAGACAATGCTAGCTCACACAACCTCACAATCTAGCTCAATACATAAGTGTTTCATGGACTAGGTTTAGGTAGAACACTAATCCAGACCTACAATATCTTGAAAACACCTTAAAGGAGGTCAAAAAGGAGGACAATAGATGAGGAATATTCTCTTTCACAATGCCAACATGCACAACTCACTCTAGCAATAAATAGGTAAATAAATTATTTTATTGCATCAAGAGGTAGTTATTATAAATGACTGATAGGGTTTAGACTATCAAGATGATCATATCTTGTAATATCTCAAAGATTTGCCTGATACTCCTAAAAATGAGCATATTTATGAGAATCTATAATCCTAGAGAGAGATCTTACAAATGGAAAGAATGGGTGATATAAAGAAAGAGAGAAGAGGAAGCACACTAACCAATAACAATAAATGAGCTGCCACCTTTCCATGAATAGTCTACCATCTTTTTGGTCCAATCAGGACTAATCCATCATCAACAAGTTAACCTGCATTAGCTCCAATAGTATTCCAACTCTTCCCATTGGTTAAGAAATACACTAGAAGATAAGATTTATATTTTAGAGATGATGAGTCATAATTATTTCAAGGAAAGATATTTAAGGGCTTTAAATAACATTTAATGCTTCAACTACTTTTTCTAATCCCCTAATATACTCTATGAACTTATATTACACCTTCCACTTGGCTTCATTATAAGGACAAAATCCTCATGTTCATGAACCTAACAAATCCATGCTATGTCTACTTTTAGTGGCTATAGGTACTTGTTTATCAAAGTTATGACTATTTCATAGATGATACATTCCCCCATAATCACATATCTACCCCTTATTTAAAAAAATTGAGCATAAGTCTTATTATAGATTGAAAACCAATCTTATTTATTTGTTTTAATATAGCTACAATGTCAATGAAATGAAGCTTGTTAGGTGTTTGACCTTGCTTCGACAACAAGTTACCACCTTTTTATCTATATTAGGTCTTAAAAACCTATTATACCTCCATGGAGCTCTAATGGTGATGTTTTATCCCTAAAATATCCATTTTAGTTTAACCTAGATTATCTTTGAACTCAACTCCTATGTATTTACTTACCTAGGTTGAAAACAAATTAGTTGACCTTCACAAGAAGTTTCCTAGACTTGCCTTATTTATTGGCCATCAAATTATTGATTTGAGATTATCAAGTTTAGAAACTTGGTAGCTTCATGCTTGATCTAAGCTCTATTTACTTCTTTACCTTGTTCAAACCATTGATCTTTCTCTATATGAATGAATGTGAGCCATAGATCTTTTGCTAGTGTAATACATTTAACACACTTGCCACCTACATATTTGTTTCTAAGATCCACTAACCTTTTAACCCACTACTCATTATTAATATTTAATTATACAATGGATCATGCATCATTGATCTATTTGGGCTCACTAATCTTATCAGTCATCTTACACCATTAGATCTTCAATACACGATTGAATATGCACCGTTAGATATTTGGTGCATGATCAAACATGAACTATTGTATCTTTTATGCATGATCAAATGTGCATCATTGGATATTTAGGAACATTTGAATTCAAATAGATATTTACTACAACTTTAACTTGATTTCCTTGTGCACATCCCACTCTACAAGTTCAACTTTAGAAGCTTATATCTTGAGATAGATAACTCATCAAGATATGAAATTTTTAGAGGATGTTTATGGGGCCAAAATCATCATGTATATGCATTATTTTGGCTTTGTTTGACCTCTCAAGTGAATTTATCAAATGTACAACCAAATTTATTAGTTCATTTATACATGATGTGTGATTATGGCCTAGATCTTCTACACTTGTGGAAGTCATTTTTTCCCTTCAAAGATTTTATGAGCTAATAAGACTTTGATAAAAACTTGTTTCATACTCCCTAAATGCCATGAATCATCATGAAAATCTACTAGATCTATTCTTTTGTAATCTTAGACCTAGTTCTAAGTTATTTTTTGATCATCCATTTCAATTAGGACTCTGATCAACTAATAAATCTAGGAATAAGCTTTGTATTTTGGCCAAATTTGACCAACATCTTTGGTGACTCACAAGGAAGCATACCTACTATGCTTGAGAACCCAAACTAGTTGCTTTGTCTAATCTATTAGGCACAGAGTCATAAGCTAATCTAAATTGAGTAAGGCTATCCCTTTCTTGAAAACCCTTTCTTAAAGCAACAAGGACCCAAAAAACAAAACAAAACAAAGTGCCCAAGGCAATTTTGAAAAGTAAAGACACAATAGGAAAGGAAACTACCCTAAACAAGACAAGGCTAACTAACCTCTTAAACAATAGTGCACATAGGAACTTAGAGAAAAGAATGAAATCTACTCTAATATATATCATATGGTACATAAATTTATAAGCACCTCCCTCCAAGGTCAAATGGGAAACTCTTAGTATCATTCACTTGTAACAAACCAAGATGAAAAATACCTTGCTTTGGAGGTACCAAAAATGGTGAACCAAGTAGCTTGATGGCCAATCCTTTTGATGTGATTTTTAATGGATGAAATGGAACAAACATGTCTCTAATGTAGATGTATTGGTCTAAGTCTTCCAATCTTGGTTCATGTTAGACTGTAAGAGCTCTTGTTTGATGTTACTCATCACCCTTAAGAAAGCCTTGCATTAGACTTCATTTAGGATCTTGGGAGAAATTACACTTGGTTCACTTGGTGGTTCAAAAAAACCATGTTATTTCACCTTTTCCTTATGAAATTTAAGACTGATCATGCTTAGAGAAACATGCTCATAGGTTCTTGAAAGGACATGTCCCTTAATCTCTTCTGAATCTTTGGTTATGGCATTGAACCACTACCACAAACCTTCAAATTTTTTACTAGTATGTTTATATAAATACATCTCTTGAGTATTTAACATGTCCCTTTCATCAACCTCACTTAATATTTCATCTTGATCTTCAACTAAAAATAAGGGTTGACTTAACCATCCAATGTTTCAAAAATCACACCCATCTTGCTCAAGCTCTAATTTGTTTTCCTCTTGCTCCAACATATCAAGGCTATCCTCAACTAACACATCTTTTTTAAGTAGACCAATATCAGGCCCCTAGTTTTGATCTTCTTCTTAATCTATGCAAAATAGACCTTTAATAGTCCATTCAAGGTATGCCCCGTGTTCAGCTTGAGGATTATCTTCTTTAGGAAAGTTTACAACATTAAGCTATTTTATTTCACTCAAGAAATCTAAGCACAAATGCTACTATTGATCTTCTAAGTCACTTGAGCTACCCTTGACCTCCATAATAGGTTCATGAAGGTTTTCCTCTTGATTATTATCAAGCTCCTATAGCTTGAAAGTTGAAACATGCTCTTTTCTATGAAGTGGGCTACCTATTATGATCTCCTCATCATAAACATTTGAAATCTCCTTTTGTGGCTCACTTATGACTACAAAATCCTATTTTATCCTTTGTAAAATAGGTTATTTATCTAAGAGGGAGATGGTGTGAGGGTGAAGAAGTTTAGCTTTCTTGTAGCTTAGGAGGGTGTCCTTCTAGTTAGGGACTTTGACTATCTCTTTGGTGGATCTTGAGGAACTACCTCAGCTGACACCTTCTCCTTCTTCTTTATTCCCTTATGAATTGATTTCCATGATGAAAATGAGTATGAAATTGACACCTTTTCTTTATTTTGAATGGTTATAAGAGAGGGTAGTCTCACAAGTGAGGGCATGACATAGCTAGGGTTGAATGTGCTGGAGAAGATCTATGATGGAATGGATTCATGCTCTTGAGTAGAAATGGGCATAGGGGTAGGATAGGGAAAACTAATTGGCTCAGGTTTGACATACTCTTTCTCCCACTACTCAAACACTTTTTCAATGGATAATACCCACCTTTTCAATTCTTACTTCTCAACCTATGGATAGTCAACTTCTTCAATTGATGTCCTACATTCCAAAAATCTCACAAGAATATCCTTATCCCATCCATGACATGAATGGTTAATTCTTGTCCAAGCTTAACCCCCTCATTAATTTTCATGATTTTTCTACCTTGGTCTAGTATTGACTCTCTGATTTTTGACTAAGAACTCTTAAAGGTTGAGCTTGAGGCTCTTGGAGGGCAGAGGACACATAAGACTGATCTAAATGAGCTTATTGATCTTTAGAAGATAACAAAACACTATATGCATTCTAGATCATGATTCTCATCATTATTATGTCCTTATTATTACAAGATGACCATTGTTCACACTCACAAACTGACCATATATTCTTTACGATTGAATAAAACTCCTTACCTCTTGTGGGATATGGATAGAGATGACTATAAAAACTCCAATCCCCTACCAATCTCACTTATCAACTCAATATAAACTGATAATTCTTACTTAACTCTTGACAAAGATGTAATAGGATAATCTTGGTCTTAACAAGGGGAATTGGGGTACTAATTTAAATGCAAAGGAGGCTAACTTTGGTCATATGTAGGGGTAGGAGGAGGGAAAATTCCATGATAGGTATGATAGGTTGTTTGAGAACAACTTAGGGGGAACACATAAACATTATTTGCTTGATAAGTGTGATGTTGAGGTAGAGAATAATATACTGATCAAAAGATGGTTGATTGTACATACTAGATTACAATTATTAGGCACTTAGGCTCCATAAACTAGCTGATCTATTCTTGGAGTCACCATTGATGTTTAAATAGTTACCTCCAAAGTTTGGTTAGATGAAGAGAACACTAAAACTCTTCACTAGTGAACAATGTAGTATGCCCCATCGGGCATGCTATAACCTATTATGACATTAATTTTTACCCTTGGAGAGAGTTATTTAGGTTCCCTCTAACTAATCCATAAAATTGGGTCAACCCTAGGCTGTGGGTATCCTATGGTGGGGTTAAACCTCTAGAGAAGGCCAAATTGCTCTTGATGGATCACCTATACTAATGCTCCTATAGGGAAAAGGGTTATAAAAGGGGAAAAGGGATCCTATGAGGGATAAATCAAATTAAAAAAGGAAGATTCCCATAATATTAAACCCACACTAAATCATCAAAAGATAATGCTAGCTCACACAACCTCATAATATATCTCAGTGCAAAAGTGTTTCATGGACTAGGTTTAGGTAGAACACTAATCCAAACCTATAATAGCTTGAAAACACCCTAAAGGAGGTCAAAAAAGTAGACAATGGATGAGTAAGATTCTGCTTCATAATTCCATCATACACAACTCACTCAACATTGATCTAATGCAAGTGGTAAGTAAAAAAAGTTTTATTCCATCAAGAGGTAGTTATTATAAATTCTTAATAGGGTTTAGCCTTATCAATATGAACATATCTTGTAATTATATCTCAAAGAGTCCCTTGATACTCCCAAAAATGAGCTTCCTTATGAGATTCTAGAATCCTAGAGAAATAGACCTTACAAATGGAAATAATAGATGATATATATAAAGGGAGAAGAGATAAAAGGGAGCATGTTAACCATGAATAATCAATGAGATACCACCTTTCCATTAATGCTCCACCATCATTTTAATCTAATCAAGACTAATCCATCATTAAAAAGTTAACCTGCATTATCTCTAATAGTCTTCTAGCTCTTTTCATTGGCTAAAAAATACACTAAAGACATGAGTTTTGTTTTGGAGATGATGAGTCATGATTCTTTTAGGGAGGAAAGCTCTTTAAATCCTTTACACAACATTGAATACTCCAACTGCTTTCTCCAATCCCCCAATATGATTCATGAACTTTTATGCCACCTTTCACTTGGATTCATTATAAAGACAAAATATTCATGTTCATGAACCTAATAGAGCCATGCCACATCTATTTTTAGTGATTTCAAGTACTTATTTGATAAAGCTATGACTATGTCGATAGATGAGACATTTCCTCATAATCACATATCTACCCCTACTTAAAAAAATTATGAGCATAGGTCTTACTATAGATTGAAAAATAATTTTATTTATTAGTTTTCATATAGCTACAATGTATATAAAATGAAGCTTATTAGGTGTTTGACCTTGATTCGATAATAAGTTACCACCATTTTATATATATTAGGTATAAAATATGTATTCTACCTCTATGGAGCTCTAATGGTGGTACTCAATCCCTAAAATATCCATTCTGGTTTAACTTGGATCATCTTCAAACTTGACTCCTATACATTTTCTTACTTGGGTTGAAAACACCTTCATCAACCTCCACCAGAAGTTTCTTAGGATTACCTTTGTTCATTGGCCATTGACTAATTTATTTGGGACTATCAAATCTAAACACTTCATGTCCTCACACTTGATATGAGCTCTATTGACTTCTTGAACTTACACTATTGATATTTCTATGTACAAATGAACATGAGCCATAGATATTTTACTAGTTTAATGTGATTAAGACACTTTTCACCCACACATTTTATTTTAGGAATCATTGACTTTTGATCCACTACTCACTATTGGTCTTCAATTGTATGATGGATCCTACACTATTGAGCTATCTGGGCCCATTGAACTTGCCAATCACCACACATCATTAGATCTTTGATGCATGATCAAACATGCATCATTGGATCTTTGATGCACATCTTTGTATATTTGATATATGATATAATTCAAGCCATTGTATCTTCAAGAACATTTGAATTTAAATAGCTATTTTTTATAGCTTTAAATTGACATCCCTATGTACATCGCACTTTGCAAGTTCAACTTTAGAAGCTTATAACTCGAGATAGAGCACTCATCAAGATAAAAAATTTGTATAAGATGTTTATGGGAGAAAAATAATCATGTACATGCATTCGTTTGGCTTTGGTCAACCTCCCAAGTGCATTTATCACATATACAATCATACTACTTAGTTTATTTCTACATGACATGTGATGACAATCTGGGTCTTCTATGCTTGTGCAAGTTAATTTTTTCCCTTCAAAGCTCTGATGAACTAATAAGACTTGATAAAACCTAATTCATTCTCCCTATATTCCATGAATCATTATGGAAACTTCCTAAATCCTTTCTTTTACAATCTTGAACCTATTTCCAAGTCATTTTTTGGTCATCCATTTCAATTAGGACTTTGTTCAGCTGATCTATCTAGGAAGAAGATATGATTGTGGGACAAATTTGGCCAATAGTTACTTTCCCAATAACCTATCCACCAAAGATATATTCTTTTATGGGTTAATGTATGACTTCTTGATCTTGAGGAATCTGGGAGGTCACAAGGATATTCAAGGACTGATCATTGGATGGTTCACCAAATTTAAGGTTCACTGATTTGTCACCAAGATCTTAAACATGTGGGAGTTGAAGTGGGAACATTGCATCATTTTTAATTTCAATATTATAAATGATGAATATGACCATTTTTAATAGGTATCATCTTAGACCTTTTCAAATATTTTTGCCCTAGCCACATTAGTTTCAATGTCAATCATTTACTGAATATCTCATTTCACATTCTCTTATACCTTCAAGTCATTATCATGGGATTTGATTTTAAAATTGATATTGATAATATAAACATCAATTAATCTATTTAATTTTATGACCTCTTTAATATAATTCATGCCATCTAAGAGAAACTCCTCAACCTATTCCTTTAGATTTTTATCATTCACTACACTTTTGCATGAAAATCTTCACAAAGAGATTGGGAAGGAAATGACCAAAACATGAATGTATCTTTAACACTTGTGCACTACACCTAATTGTCTACATAATTCAATCAATATGAACTTTTTATTAGCAAACCTAGGTAGTCATAGAGGATATCCTTCAAAAATTCTAACCCTTATATATCTGATATTAGAATTGGATGAAGTATCTCCCATAATGTGTAATTAGGGTTGTTGATTCATCTGAGATACTTATTGCATTATTGAATATTATAAAAAAATATTCTCTTGATTGAACTGAGGATAGAAATCATATATTTATATTGATGCATCCACATTGTCTTGTTGAATGATATCCTTGTATGTTCTTTGACAAGGCAAATAATACACCAAGTAAGAGGTCATGAAGAATTTATATATATCATCCACATTGATCAAATATTGGTGTAAGGACTCATTGATAAATTCTACCCATTATATGAATTTCTTCCCATTATAGATGATGTTCATTATGATAAAATCCATGGGTATAAACTCATGGTTGTTTCATTTTTTACTAACTAGTTGAGGAGAGTTATCATGTATTTTATCTCTTATTTAAAGTCTGATTTGTATAAGTTATTTATGAGTTTGGAAATACAATTTATCTTATGCTTCAACTATGACTCATGGATGATGGTCAAATATTGATCAAGATTTTAATCCCAAAAGGATTCCCTATTGAAACACTCATCCTTATATACATGTCATGGACTTGGATTCTCATGGACATCTCCATTGATAGTCCATACAACTTGTCCATTAGAGACCCACCACTTAATTTTATCTCATTTGTCTTTGATTCATAATACCAATCATAGGCGAATTACCAAAGCAGAGCATTATATTATGAATCAAAGACAAAAGAGATAACAAGCATAGGCAATTACCAAATCAGAGCATTGTATTGGGGTAGGAAAACTAGTTGCTTCATGATGGCAACTTTATATTAGGTGATCAATCATGGTACTAGAATTTTATACATTAACCCAGTTGAAGAATTATTATAGATTGACATGGATGATTTGAGAATCCAAAATTATAATAATGTTGATATCTATAACAAACTCAAAACCCATGTATTTATACATTAATTTTGTTGATTTTAAGATTTAAAAGGATACTATGGTAAGGGTTTCTAAATTAAGTAGATCATGAGGTAAAAATTATTTATGTGGTTAAAATGAATAGATTATAGTGGTCATGAAACATTTATCTCTTAAAAACCCCAAAAATAAATATGTGGAAAACCTAGAAATTTACAAGACCCTAGGCTAAGTAAAACTCCCTCAAGTTGAAACATACTTGAAATGTGAACCAATGATGATAAAAGCTACACCATTTGGAATTAATTAGAAAACTAAGCATTTATGTTTTTGGTAGAATTCATATGGGCAAAGATCTATGTTGTATATAGATGAAGGAATGTATAGAAATGAGACATAGAGTGGATTTTATAGTATTTTCATCCATGTGCATTGATATATATTGTATGACACATCATGTTACGTGTGTGTGAGATTATCATAGCCACATAAATAGCTATCTTTTAATTATGGGTGAAATAAATTCAAGTTCGTATCTACTTTTAAATGTAGGCATGACCTCACATCTACCATGTCTACAAGGATGAGTGGTCCATCCATATAGGCATAGGGTGCATGGGTACATGCCTTTGATTCACAAATTTTTATCCTACATGGACTAGAGGTCAGGGAAGCATAACATTATGGTCACAAAGGGTTTGAATTTATGCCTCACATTTTATGAAAAGTTTTTCCTCCTGCAATTTATTTCAAACACTTAGGATTATTCTTATCAACTCTTTTTTCTAAAATTTGGATTTGACATTTTGACATCAAAATTTATATTTTGTTCATGACTAATATTATTTTTTATTTGATAAATTTAGGGAACAATAGGACCCAAACATTATCCCATGATGGATTAAAAATGCATTATCAACATCATCTAAAATAGAAAGAAAAAATTTAGTTATGAATTGAGATGAGTTTAATTTTGAGGTTTTATTATATTAATTTTTTTTTTATATGACTCAATATTTTACCATGGTATTTTGCATTCATGAGCCTCATCACCCCTTTTATAACACAATAAATACAAATAAAATTTTCTATCATTTTGATTTTGATATTTCCTAATGTTTTTATCATTTTTGCCTCCTCATCCATTTCCCCCCTTTTCCTTAATTTTTAGAATACAGGGCCTTATTGGAATGATAAAACTTATAATAATTTCCATTTTAATGATAATAAAATATTTTTAACTTGTGGTGTCAAATCATTTTGTATTTCAAACACCTTTTCAACGAAATGATCAAAATTGAGAGTATTCAATTGACTGATTTATTTTAAAGACTCCAAATAGTTTGAATATGAGGGAAGAAGATATTTTATGAATATAATCATTTATATATCAATTTTTAAATGAGTAGATTCAACAAATTTTCTTTATATCTCATATTAATGAGGCCAAACTCAACACAATCATTTTTCAACTCAAGATTAAATAATTTCAATTGAAATTATATGAACTCTAATTGTGAATGAGAATCATACAAGTCTTTCAACTTATGCAGTACTTCCCATGGAGTGTTATACATTTTTATATTAAAAAAATTATCTATCAATTGAGACCCTTATCAAGGAAAATGCTTTTGAATTCTATTGTTCCTAAGAATTTTTTTCCTTCTCTTCTTTTGGTTCCACAAGTCATTTAAAATGGGTGTATTTTATAGCTGTCTTGACCATTATAATAAAGTGCCCTTATTAGTTAGTATAATGTCAACAATTATTTTTATTGGACTATGTATTATATGAAGGGAGATGGATATGGTTCCTTATCACTCTAAATATTTTCCTTTTCTATATATAATCAGTCCAATATACCAAATGTATCAATATGTTCACCCCTCCTATATACCTGATTGTATGTGGACTAATATCATCCTTTGTATATATGACATTATGTGTAAGAGAAATTAAATCATGTGATATGACAATGAAAATTGGAACTTAGATAGAACATGAAAAGGATTTGTTCTATCTATGAATTTTCTTAGTAATAAGTCCTTGTATCTAGGCATAAAAACTCTATATATTCATAATTTCTTACTTTTAGGATTTATGTCTAGAGATAAATATGAATGGCCAATAGAGGTAAAATTAAAAAAATAATTTTTTTATCCTCAATTTTCCCTAGTAATTTATAGGGACAAAGCCCTAACATTGTTTTGCATCTATAATAGGTGATAGATGCATTATTTCAAGCATAATGATATTACTCATAAATTTGAACCAAATGCATCATTAATATCTAATGTTAGGTCTTCATAATTTGTTTGAATTTATTTTCTTAGACCAAAATTAAAAAAAAATTATTTGAAAAATTTTACAAAATTATGACTCATCATAAGTGAAAAAACTTCAAAAATATAGATTGTTTGGGAAAATCCTTCAAAGTAAAGATATGTTTTTTCAACTTATAAGTATAAAAATGAAAATTTCAAAACTAAAAATGTAGCTTCATTATGAATAATATTAGGATATAATTCATATTTATTTTAATGAATGATTTTAAATCTTTAAAAAAATATCTTGAAACACTGTAAAACCAATAAAACAAGTGAAACATTGTACAATTCTTAATTTCATATAATGTGGTGTCCTTATACTCAACACAAATGTTGTAATATTATTCTATGACTAGACTAATGTTTCAATCTATAACACCAAAACACCACTTGCAAATGCCAAAAAAGCTAAAATTTGAATTATATTATTTTCAATGTCACTTCAAACATTAATGTGGCATGACAAATATGAATATAGCCTACATTTCCAACCAATGTCACAATTTTTAAGTATTAAATGAGATACTTCAAATTTAAAATTCCATTCTTAAGCAAAGCACAGTCGAATCAAGTAAAAGTAGACCTTGTCTAATAAATAAATATAAGAGACATTCTTCTCATGGAATATTTTAATCATAGGTTTTACAACTAAACTATAAGAGGAAAGAATAAAATTGTTTAATGAATAAATACTAATTAATATTACAGCTAAAAGCTTAAAATAAATATATAAAATTAAAAAAATAGCATGTGATTTGATACTAATGCTATGTCAAGCATTCTAAATATGAAAATAATATAATATTGGTGTCAAGAAAACATGCATTGCATTATTTGAAATATAATAAAGATTAAAATAAATTTATCATAGAGTGGCTATTCACATTAGCTCTTATAGTGACCATTCACTTTATACTATAATAAAAATATCTCCTACACTTAGATAAATTAAAAGTATATAGAATAATATTACACTTTGAAATTTAATTCATATCAATAGATAAGGAATTCAATCATACACCTCATTGTAAAATACTGAGATTGGTTCTTCTTATTTGACATGAAGCATATGAGAAATATAGAAAGTATTAAAGGGATCAAAATACTTCTTTTTTGGGTGACTATCTAACTATGATTATGTTATCAAATTGAAAATCTAGATAAATCAAGTATGTAGTTTGTTTGGTTCCCAAAATAATTCATTATCTATGTTGGGTATGTTCCACATTATCTAGTCAGTATCTCGATAGATACTAACCAACTATTTTTATTGACCTCCATAGAAGTAGGGTAGACTGACTATATGATCACCTATAAATATTTTTTCTTACTTTGTGTTTATGATATTGAACCCTAATGATGTACACAATTCCCAAAATAGTGTCCTTTACTTTGAACCCTAGGTATGCTTTTGAGGGATAAAACCTTATAAAAATGGGGTAAAGTGTAATGGACTATGATGACCCTAATCATCCCTATTTTATAATTAGTTAATTCATACATATCCAATAATTCAAGGATTTTGATAAAGATACATTCAATTCTCCCATCTAGTGTGATTGTAAAATTATGCTCCTTCATTATATGCATGTAGATATTGATGTGGCCTTGGTACTTGATTTTTTTGCTTTGATATAAATTTAGAGTGACTCAAACTTAGAGTTTGACTACTCTTAGTGATAGGTTTTTAAATTGATAAGAATAGGGTAAAAAAATTTAGCGTGTGATATTATATAAATGTAGTTCAAATATGTGACAAGTCCCTTTTGAATGGACCTTGATGTGTGTGTGTGTGTGTGTGTGTGTGTGTGTGTGTGTGTGTGTGTGTGTGTGTGTGTGTGTGTGTGTGTGTGTGTGTGTGTGTGTGTGTGTGTGTGTGTGTGTGTGTGTGCATGTGTGCGTGTGCGTGTGCGTTTGCGTGTGTGTGTGTGTGTGTGTGTGTGTGTGTGTGTGTGTGTGTGTGTGCACGCGTGCATGTGTGTGTGTGTACATACACATACACATACACACACACACACGCACACACACACACACACACACACACACACACACACACACACACACACACACACACACACACACACACACACATGCACACGCACACACACACACACACGCACACACGTGCACACACACACACACACACACACACACACACACACACATCTATGTATGTATGTATCCAATTGAATAATTATGCATGTCAATGACATGTTAGGTTGATGGGTTAAATTTAATGATGGGTCTGATTTTATAAACTATGCATTTTTAGGAGTAGGTCATTACCAACTAGATTAGGTTAGTATTGACTGGAAATACTTAATGAATCTAGTAAAATAGACTTGTGTATAGGAAAAATAGATTTAGACTCTAGAGATGTCTGTTAGGATATTTGGTAGGTTTGAAATAGAAAATGCAATTTTTTTAGGTGTATAAAAAAATAATGGAATGTGTGACTCATAAGATATAATGAAAATGTGAGATCATGGTGAGTAAAGACCTTTTTTGTGTGTTCAAGTTATGTGTGCTAAATGTTGTCAAGATTTTAAATTTTAAGTACTGAATACCATATTTTAGTATCTATAATGGGATAGATATTTATATTCCAATCAATGTAGGAATATTTAATTGTATTTTATATTATTTTTTTAATAATCTTATTTGTTGCTTCATCTTAGCAATTCCATTAAGGATAATAGGGTGTTATAAATTTGTATAATTTTAAATTTTGAGAAACTTTACTTCATGTACCTATTTTTTAATTCTCATCATTGTATGATATGATGGTGTGGGGAATTTGAATTGATAGATAACTTTTGTAAGGATGAGTTTGAATATGGTAAATTTGGTGACATTAGTAAGGGTCATATCTTCAACCCACCTAATAAAGAACTTAGTGATAGTGATGATGAAGGTGTATTGATTTTGAAATCAAGGTAGCTTTCCTATAATATATACTCTCCACATAAATATTGTCCAGGAATATTAAATTTCTTGAATCCTTACTAGAGGATAATGGATAATATCTTCAAATAATTTTCAAAGATTTCATTTTGTATCAAGAGTGATGTCAAAATATTCTAGTTTTGGTCAAGAATAACCCATACCTATTATGAATTTATAGGTTTTAGTGTGTTTGCTATAATGGATTCATAAAATTAACTCATTTTATTTGTTAAGAAGAGGATGAACCTTATATTTATTCATAAATTAGATTAGGGTGCCTTCAAAGTTATGATAGTATAATATGCTATGCTTGAGAACATACTTGAAAGCTTTATTTTTTCATTGATAAATTATATTAACTTGTTAATAAAAAAATTGGGAATGACCTAAAGCATGAAATTTATGTATAAATCAATGGTTACATACATAATAATGATTAAATATTCATATTCAACCATGTTTTTGGTAACATAAAAGTTGAGTTGAAAGGATAGAGGAATGATATTTCCCAATGGATAAGAGAGGTCACATCCCACCACATATCCTTACAATATCTTACCTCTATTAACTATAGGAGTGTTTAAGTATCCTCATAAAATTTGAATATGAATTAAGTTTTGTATTATATTATAGGTATCGTATTAGTTTTGGTTTGTAAGAGTTTAGTTATAGGTTTTTTGAGGACATGGGTCTTAATATTAGCTACAAAATAATGAAAGTGATATTTGAGAGATATATACTAATTTAAACCTTTGATGAATATTATATCCTCATTAGGAAGGGTGATGTAAATTTTATTAAAAATCATTTTTCCCTTGATATTTTTTTAAGTAATTATTTTTAGTTAAAATTCCATGAGAATGGTTATCTAATTACCCACTATATCACTAGGAAATAAAGCTAGAGGGAAGAAATTGAAAAGTGGGTGCATATGGGTAATGATGTAAGTTATTTGATAAAGCATGAAATGTTAAAGATTTTCTAGGGATAAATTAAATAGCAAGTTAGTCATGCTCAACTTTATTATAACAACTCTCATACTCAGTCAATGCATGAGTAATGTAATATATGACATAATATTTTCTACATTAATTTTTGTGTATAATAAGCTAGGTCAATTCTTGAATGGTGGTTGTAATGTGTAAGGTTTGAGTAAAAAAAAATTCATATTGTCAAAATAATTATTTCAAGTTTCACTCCATTCAAACTTGATACCTTTCTTTATGATGGAATTAATTGAATGAGTTATATATGATAAATTAAGAACTAATATCTAAATTTACCTAATTTTACTACAAGAATTAAAATATAGGGATGGAAACTCACTTATTGATTTCAATAATTTATTTGATATTAGAAAGATCAACATCAATTACTTGATTAGAGATGAGGAACCCTAAGTGATTTCTAGGTATAACACTAAAAACACACTTATTAGGGTTAAGTTTGACTTAATCAATCCTAGGGAGGGGGTAATGATTCTTTACAGTGATTTTATTTATGGCTTGATAGTCAATGCAAAGCCTCCAAGTCTCATCTTTATTTGGTGCCAAGATAATTAAGCTACCACAAGGTGAAGAGCTTGGCTTGATGTGACCCTTTTGAATCAATTCTTGAATCTACCTTTTTATCTCATCATTCTCTAAAAAATATCTCCATGGGTGACTTAAATAAGTCATCATATTCTCCTATAATTTGTCTTTTCTGCTTCTATTATTGTGTTGATTATGTAGTTAAGACTACAACATCGGCCTTATTAGATTTATATAGTTTAACCACCATGAGAATGAATTGGTTTTTTATTCTCCACCAATTTATTATATTGCTTGGCACTAATTAGGAAGATAGATGTGGGAGGTAGTACCTATAGTACTCTATAGTTCCACAATCCAAGAATGAAGGTGATTCTTCAAGTTCATGATTAATAGATGCCATGTCAATAATACATGAATGGCTGACCAATGAGTACATCACAAACATCTAGATTGACCACATCACATAATACTTCGTCTTTGAAAGGTCTTATTGTATATAAAAGAAGACACTGATGGGTGACATAGAGGTCTCTCCATGGGCTCAACCATCGAATATTATATGGCTTTGGGTGAGACTTCATAGATAGATTTAGACTTTTCACAATAATAGTAGAGATTAAATTATTTTGAATCCCACTATAAAGAATGAAACATATAGGCTTATCATTTACCCATAATTTGGAGTGAAACAACCTTTCCTTGTCATCTCACCTTTTCTCATGGGTCTATGATGAAGTAATGATGGGATCAGGCTTAGTATCTACAATCTCTTCATCTTTTTTAACTATAGGGTGTGTATGAGATAGATCAGTAGATGTCAAGTATTGTGACTCAAAAAGTAGTGACTTGATGGCTTGACATTCTTATTTGGAGTGAGCTATAATTTTGTATTAATCACACCATTTTCTAGTCTTTCCCTTATGTGGTTTCTTATCTTGAAACTCCTTTTACTTCTAATTTTGGTCTTCTTTACTATTTTTCCATTTTGAAGATTGAATCTTCATATTATTTCTTTCACGCTTCTGATCAATCTTCATTGTGAATTTGTATGCCTCACTAAGGGTTTCTAAATTAAACTGTTTCATTTCCCCTTATATGTACCATTGTAATCCACCATGATATTTGAGTGTCTTATATTTCTTACTCTCTAGGAAGCCTAATCTCATAGATAGAGAATGAAAAATGTTAATATAATATTTAATAGATTGGTCCTTACTTTGGTAAAGTTATTGTCATTATATATACAGATCATCATATACTCTAATTAGATAATATTCTTCTTTTATCACTTCCATGAAATCATCCCAGATAGGTTCTACCTCAAGGCTAATTTCATTTTTACTGAACCTCTTTTTGTACACTTTTCACCAATTTTTCAAGGGAAATGATACTTTTAAAAGAGCAAAATTGATCTTTTCTCTATCAGTGAATTTATTTATAAAAAAGTAAGAAGATAATTGATCTAATCAATTTTCTACTACATCAACATTGATTTTGCCTTCAAATGTAGGGATATCAAAATTCACCTAAACCTTGAAAGGTATTGGGGAATTGAAAAGACATTCTATGGATGAGGAGCTAGCAAGTGTAGATGAGGAGCTAAAATTTCCCATCAAGATTTGTTGGAGAATTTAGATGAATTATTTTAGCATCTGTGCTTATTACCATTGGAGGGATTCATTCACCATTTACTTAAAGGGCTCAGATGTCTCAGTTTCATTCACTATTTTAAGTCATTTGGAGTGAATAGGTGGATAGTTTAGAATCTTTATTATTTTCCACCCAAGATTTTTGTAGCTTCACCTCGTCCTCAAGATCATACACCTTTAAGATAAACTGCGTTGATACTACTAATCCAAAACTCAAAAGTTTTGATTGATATATATTTTTAAAACATAAAAATGACATAGTAATAATGATTTATTTGAGAAGAGATGTTTTATTACTCAAGATTACAATAAAACCATATACTTATCTCTAGGAAGAGATGTCTGATTCTATTCTGGGTTACATCTTCATTTATACACATTTTTAAGGTAGGAGGGGGATATGTTTCAATAAGGTCACCAATATTGAGGGAGATTAAGTGGTTTGACTTCCATGATTTACAACAATATTGAATTCGAGGAATTACTATTTTTAGAAACTTATTATTTTTACACTACACTATTAAAATTGAAATTTGAGGCAACTCCATTAAGTTTTTGAGGGTCAAAACCCACCAAGAAGAGGTCATGCCATCTCATCATGTTCTCCTCATTCCTAGAAACTAGGAGTCAATTAGGGCTATGGTGCAAAAGTTATGGCTCCTGAAGTTTTGTCATCAATTGAGGTAGAACCGTCACCCAAATTATCACCTAAATTTTTATCTAGATCATATGTAATGATGAGGGTGAATCACAATTAGATGAATCTTTTGCTCTGAAAACCATCTATTTTATTCCTTATTCTAATGAAAATACTTTTGATAAATGGTAAAGATACCTCTCACCTCATTCTCCTAGGTACAATGTAATAAATACACAAATTAATCATGCACTTCTGAGTGAACCTCTTAATGGTGTTCATTTGCTTCCATGTTAATCTAATCTCTCTCTACATTTTGCTACTACTATGTTCAAAATACAACAATATAGATGTAATATAATCAAATTACCAAAGCACATTTCAAATGATTCATTATGTGTTCCTAACTCTACTCTTTCAAAAGAATATTCAAATGGTAACTCTTTTACTCACACTTATCATGTTGAAAATGAAGAAAATGCATATACTCCATCCATGTATAACATAGATACACATGATATTCCAAATGCCAATGATAACTTATTGCATATCAAAAATAAATTAACTCTTTCTCTTACACCTCTCCTTAGCAATGATGGAAGTGATGATGAATATGATAGTGAACATGCAAATGAATATGAGAATGAAAGTGATTATGAAAATAATACTTCAAATTCTTCTATTTTAAATGAACAAAATTTAGATTGTGATAATGCATGGAATAATTATGACTATTATGCATATAGTGAAGAATAAAATGCATCTCATGCTTCTAACCCTTCTCTCAAATCTCATGCATGTCAAAATATTGCTCCTAGTTTTATTCCTAATTCTATGTCAAAAGATTCACATGTTAATGTTAATAACACATCTTATACTAAATTAGAATGTGATTTGCTAAAACATAAAGATATCAATGAATCTCCCAAGCCACCCCTCACTACAATAAAACCTAGTTCTCACTCCTCACTTAAAGATAATGGTAGCCTACATCCCTCTAGTAAGGTCTAAGCTACCATTACTCCTATGGTTCAAGTGAGCACACCCCCTCTTTATGATCCACTTACTAAATGTAGCATTCCCATGGTTAAAACTAATAATCAAATTCAATGATTAAATGAACCACTTCAAGATGTTAATTACCATCCCAGGAGATCATCTCTTTGATGCATGCAATTGGTAAACTACAACACTAAGTACATCTCCTTACCTTGGAAAACAAAGCTTATAAATCTTGGATGGATGCTAATGATCTACATAGTAACCCTCTTCCAAAGACATCCATAAAAGTTGCATCACCTAAGCATTTCTAGACACCATCATTACCTCACTTTGAAGGAGATAGAGATCCATTCGCACATCTTCAGGCCTTTTGGAAGGCTTTGCCACTTCATGCAAGTCCTTTCATTCTACTCACATTGTTTCAACAGACATTAGTGGGAGAAGCAAAAAATTACACACATATGATGACTTAGAGGAGACATTTCTTAGAAACTACATTGTAAACATGGGCCCTTATGTTACATATGAGAAACTTACCACACTACATAAAAATTCTTCAAAGCTAGTTAGTGTGTATATCTTAAGATTCAAGGCTCATTTGTTAACATTGATATACAAACTAGTAGATCTAGAGATTCAACATATCTTCATCAAGGGCCGTCATCAACCTCTTCTCAAACATCTACTATATTAGACAAAGCCTTGTTTCAAACATTTATGTTACATATTTCTAGCCTTGGAAAATAAATTGGGATTAATTAAGGTAGATTCAGTTGATTGGATTAATTTAGACTTCACAATAGCACCTTCAAATCTATCTCCTACTACTTAGCATCCACTATGTCCTAAATAAGATAGGAGATCATAATAAAAAAATAACTAGTCAAGAACAAAGATCAAGTTTTTAAAACACAACCTATAATATGTATTATAAAGAACTACAAAAAAGTAGCACTATAGTTTGATTCAAAGCAAGATAGCCCATCTATCATTTTATCAGCACTGCTAGATAGGAGGTTAATCACATTACCTTCTATTCACTGATGAGATCTACATCTCTTACATAAATAACCACATTGACCTTTTTATAATTATCATCATATCCATGGACATAATGATGATAACTATTTTGGACTCTAAGATTGCATTTCTAGATGTGTTTATGATGGTCTTATATCATTCATATAGGGGGCATAGAAGTATCCTCAATTATGAAACCCTAGACCTAATTCCTCCATGATTAAGTAATCCCAAGACATTCCTTTATAGGAATTATTGGTCACTCATCATGAGTGTAATGCAAGTTTTAGGACAAAATCTCATAGGAGATCTCCTATTACAACTATTTAAAAAGTTTGAAAACTAGTACATCATAAGCAACCCACATATAGCAGTGTAGTCTATGATATACATAGTGAAATTCCATATACGTAGCTAGCAGAGTCACAAGCACCACAATAGAGTACTACTCCAAATAAATATTCATTACAGCCAAGTTTTTAGGGTCTTATCTCACATAACAATCCACTACGATTAAGACTAGTTAAAGCCACACTATAAAGTAATACTTCAAAGACATATTCATTATAGCCATGTTTTTAGGGTCCTATCTCATGTAACAACCCATTATGATTAATATCAAATGATCCCTCAACATAGGTTTTAGCTCCATCTTAACATATTATACATTCATATACATCACAACAAAGGCCACGGGGTATTCAGTTGTGCAGTATGGGCACTTGTTCACTTGGCTAAAATGGTTCAAATATTGATATAGCATAGTGTGATACAACATAGATTCATTTCAGCATTAGTTCATAGATTTACTTAACATGGCAATGATGGAGCCAAAGGTCTAGTTAACATTTGCATTATTGAGCCACTCTCAGGAAAGTAATACACACATGGTGTTATCTTACTTTTCCCCTTACTTACAACTAACATTCTTGATTACAAACAACCATCCCTAGCTAGGACCAAACTATCAAAGTTTAGATATTACCAAATCAAACTTATCTAAATAGTTTCCCACTCAAACCAGATCAAACATATCCAATTCCTATTCAAATTTATCCAAATAGTTTACTAATTACCATAATAAGCAATTTTTTTCTTACACACAATTACAATTCAAAATCTATAAGCCTAGCATCCCATTTATCAAAACCTAAACAACACCTTCAAACATATCAAAGTAATTAAACCACATATCCCAACTACCATTTATCAAGCACATGCAAATTCAAAATCAATACTAGATCAACCATTTATAAAATCAACCATTTACAATTAATATACCAACAAATTCCAAAATCCATAACACAAATACACAAGTTCAAAACCAAACCAACATCTATGTATAATAGAACTAGAGGAGCAGAGAAGAGAAGAGAAGGGAAGAGAAGAGAGATGAAGTACAGATCATGAATAGTTGTAGATCAGACCTGTGAATCAACATATAATTTGGAGTTGTAGCTCCATAGTAGATTTGATTAGTTGGTGCCATTACACAAGCTGAGTTGGTGCTTAGTTAGGAAGTGGGTGCTTCCTTAGATTCAAAGCTCTTAAATCAGGGGATTAATATCTCCTTAGTATTGGTGCCTTTAAACATTATAACTAGTGAGTTCCCTATTATGAGGCTATATTAGAATGGTAAATTCTAGCATCTATTCTCATGGTGGTTTTTCCCATAATGAGTTTTCCATGGTATATCTTGTGTTGTGTCTATTTATATGTTTTTGATCTCTGCATATAGTTTTAATCTACATTAAAATATTTTGAAAAGGACTAAGTTAATCAATATGTTGATTCACCCCCCCCCCTCCCTCTTAATATCTAGTTGTGTTACAACACTTTTGTTCTCAAATAAATTTCAAGGGTCACAAGCTTCACTCACCTAGAAATCATGGAAAAAAATCCTTGTCACTTACTAATCAAAATCATAATAAGCTTAATCCACAATCATCATCCAAATCCAATCCAATAAATGATCATGTATTTTCTCAAGAGTGGAAATTTATGAAGGATTCTCTCCAAGTTATGAAAACAAGATCATAGTCTAAGAAATACAAGCTTAAGACTTGTTTCATATCCCCTCTACATGAAAATATTACTTGTCCCTTTTCTCCCTCACTTTGAGCCTCTAAATTTTGATAAATATAAATGAAATGGGTACCTCACATTATATATTTATTTATATCATGTCATGATATCTATTGTAATGATGCCTACATGTTTAAATTATCCCTAGAATAATTGATGGCTCTTCCCTAAAATGGTTCATGCATCTACCCAAGGGCCCATTTCATCATTTTGGGACTTAACTAAGAATTTTGTGTAGTATTTATATGATAACATCAATTATAACATCAATATGTTATATCTATATAACATAAATAAAATAAATAGATAAATATTTTCATCATGTCTTCAATGATGGATCATTGAAAGTCAGATCCCTTGTTTAATCCTTAAGAAGTAATTATCAACCATATTCATAAAAAATATCAATCAATAATTGGCATATCTTATAAATTTGATGAGATTTTTGAAAAGGGCATCCAAATTGTGATGTCCCTATTGGTACAGGGGTAATCAAGATATTTTCAAAGAATGACCAAAATAAAATTAACACCCCTTCTAAAAGGCCAAATTTATTTGATATAAATAATATTGTTATTGGATTTGGTGTAACTAATGATAAACACATGTAAATCATCCAAGGCTCAACTTATAAACATTAGACTATGATAAATATTACTATACCTCAATGAATACTAAAGACTACTATAGGGAGCTAACATTAGACAAATCTTGGTGAGCCTATGGAAAACATCTTGAATAAACTTATAGTTGGAAAAATGATTACCTTACCATAAAAAAATCCTCTTGATGAAAATAAACCATGACCATATTAGTTTAAAGAATATGAAAATTTACATTATCATGGTGTCAAGGTACATGATACTCAAAGTGTATAGAACATCAAATTTATATTCAAGATTTGATTGAGAAGGGTGAAGTAAAATATGAGGGAGAAGAAACACCTTATAAAAATTAACAATTGGGTATTTATCAAAATACTTTCCCTAAGCATGGTCAAAAACATAAAGGTATACTAAGGGACCAAGGTTAATCATATTCATCTATCCATGTTGACTATCATCAAACAGCCTATAAATATAATTACCATGTATCCACCATTAAGACTAGGGCTAAAATACCTGAAGAGTCTCTAGTCCTTCAGCCTCTAGTAATCAAAGTTAAAGGGGCATATTCTTATTATTTTTTTAATACTCATCATGGAATTATTTTTTTTACTTAGGGAACCTATTAAACCCTCACCTCAAATGGATCTTCCTAAACTTAATGTCTCTACAAACCCTTGAAACACTATTAGAGGAAATTATAACATCATCAAATAATTACATAAGACTTTGGCACATATATCAATCATGGACATTATACAATCCTTATCCATAAATTAAGATATTCTTAATAATATCCTTCATGAGTCAAAATTCCCTATATAAATTGATGCAGGCCAGTTCCAAACCTTTGTTGGCCACCTATCATCCTCACAACAAATCACTTTCAATCCCCAAGATATGCCACTAATTGGCCCTAATCACAACTACCCTTTTATATTGAGTTGTCCATCACAAATTACAAGATCTCATGAGTAATTATAGATGAAGGATCAGATGTGAATCTTTGTAATATCAATTTAACCAAAAAAATAAGTATTATGATTTAGAACTTAGACCTTGACTTATTGTAATCAAGGCCGATGATGATAGTGAGAGACAATCAACTATATCTACCATTCTATCATGGTAGGACCCATTTTACATCAAAAACTCATCAATGTAATCAAATTTGAATTTTTTTATAACATAATCTTGGCCATCCTTAGATATACAAGATGTGGGTTGTGTATACAAATGGAAATGCAACTAATCTATTAATCAATCCTAGCTCAGAAAATATAAATTTTACTTACACTTACGATTGTTGATACATTAGCTATTATGGGTCATCAATAAAATGGACCCACTAGACCTAACCAAGGGATCTCTTACCACAATAATATTATTAGAGATGATTCCAAAGCTTTTAGATAAGAAACACCATGCAATAACCCTAGCTAGGTCCTATGTTTTCATATTCATAAGGTATATGCAAATGAAATTAAAGTATATTCTAGTGTTCACTAAATCTTGTGGCACAAAGTGGAGGTAATAAACATAAAAATTAAACATGAATAAAAAAATACATATTAATTTTAATGTTTAGGAAATCCTAATACATGGGAGAGAAGTACAAATGATAATCTATTTCCTTTTGTAAAGGAGGACCAAAGTTAGGAATACTTACATTTGAAGATGAACTCATTGAGCCTCAATATCTCCTTTGGCCAAGGTGCTTCAAAAGAGGTTATATTAGTATATAAGGATAAAAAGGATAAGTTAGATCTAGGCTACACAACTTCTCTATGCATCCAAAAAATTTCTCCATAAGATTAGATTTGCATCTCCAAAAAAAATATTGAAAATATAAGCTATGTTTTTCAAGTAGAATGGTGGATAAGCAAACACATTATATATATTATTATTTTTCTCTTTTCTTGAAATGATGGAAATGTATTCATATATATAGTTGAATCTAAACCTAAACCTTTCTAAAATTTTTGTTGACAGGGTTTGCCTAATCAACTATGTATTGTTATTGATAAAAACAAGTTAGGTATTGGTCTAGGTCAACTAGAGTCAACCTAGACCCTTAACATGTTTTATCAATTTGAATCTAGTGTTGATGGGGTTGATAGTGTAACATAAACCATAAAAAGGGGTTTTAATCTTAGGAAGGGGATAATGAAGGCAATGAATGATTGGAGGAATGTATAAGGGAAGAGATAAGTCTTAAAAAAGTGTGTAGAAGGTCATTGTGTTGGCATAGAGTGGTGGTATAAGGGACAAAAAACTTATGAAGAATTGATGGTTTGTCCACCCCTTTCTTGGTACACCTTTTAAGACATGCACTTGAAGATATTGAGACTCGATGGGTTACTCCAAGAGAGAAATCATCAATAATTCATAAAGTTTGAAAATATTATGTGTATACATATTACCCACTCTAATCTCATAACATGTCATGTAGATGTAATAGTGGATGGTGCTTTTAGAAAACAAAATAACAACACATAATGTTAAAATTGAATAAATTTTAATAATATAAATAAAATGATAGAATTGAAAATACATACGTTTAATTATCTCACTGTTGTAGATAAGAAATGATTGAAATAAATTTGAAGGTGTCTAATGTAGGGAACATCAAAATAACCTATATAAATTAGTAAAAAAGAACAAAAAATCATTTTGTTTCAAAATGTACATTTAATATGTGAAAATATTCTCTACAATGTTAGGATTCCATAACATCATATGGTTTAGAAAAAGAGTTAGTAGAAATAAAGATATGATCAAAAAATAAAATCTAGTGGTAAATATTTTATAGGTAAATAATTTTTAATAGTAAATATAAATAAGGTAAAAATAATTCATTTGTTTATTTTTATTATTATATGAAAATAGAGCTTTAAGAGACCCAGTTTGAGACTAGAGAGCCATCATGGTGAGGAGATGATAGTTGAGATGGGGATGATGCCTAGTGGCCATAATAAGTGCAATATAGGTAAGCAATCATAAATTTAAATTTTTTTGAGTAAGTTTATTTCAAATTGAGCTAGTTGACTTAATTTTTAAGGCAAGAAAAAATTTGGGAGCTGACTACGTAGTAGTGGGATGACATAATATTATTAAAGGTGGATGATTTGGTAGCAATAAGTTGATGTAGTCTAAAAGGATAAGATGGTCAACTATGTACCTTATTGATGATGTAGTTTGTATAAAGTGGCTGATGCATTTTGTTAAGGATGACCAAATATGTACTAGAGGGCTGATGTAGTATTCTAGAGTTAAAAAGATTTGATTTAGTATCAAATGGGTTAATTTCGTTGGAAATAAGGGATGATTTATTACTACATGGGATGATTGTGTAGAATAATATGGGTATAGGGCTGATTTAGTATCAAATGGTATGATTGTATATAAAAATTAAAAATTAAACTAAACTAAATCAAACTAGTTGATAAAGTAATTAATTTGTAAATTTTGAAGAATGTATTTTAATTATTTATGACATGGTGATCTGAAACATCCTTTGTTGTTTGATATTTTACATAGATACCAAAGATATTGGTGCTTGGTAGATGCATCATGCCTGCTAAATTTTATAGATAATTTGATAGACGTGGATAAAGCTTGACTGGTCACCTTAGGTTTTGGTGGTATCATGGAGATGAGATAGATCCCTTTGAGTGTTGATCTCATTATCATGTTCCTAAGAGCATGGGAATGATTAACCAACACTTTTTGATGGGAGATAGATGGGGATACCATTGAGGTGGGTATCACTCTAAAGGACATCCATGTATTACTTGGGCTTCTAAAAGGTAGGACCTTAATGATTAATGATACACGAGAGGATGAGGATGAGAGATGAGCATTAGCCCAATGGGATACATGCTCAGATAGAATTCAACCTAGGTTAAGGGTGAGCTTGTTTTATATCTATATTGCATCCATTTTAGACATCCAAAAGGTGCTGATAAGACTTATGATGGCATGAGTGTTGTATCACATGTTGAACAACAAGGTACCACTATATGTGATAGCCTTGTGCTAATCCATATTGTATCAAGGAACATCTATGAATTTGGGGCTGTTATCTAAGTCTAACTCATGCATGATATGTATGAGATATTTTTTATAAGGTAGAAGACTATGAGACTTATGGACTAGAAGACTAAGAGTTGTATTGTGATTTTGGTAGATAGATGATTTGAGATATATATGTGATCTAATTCTCATCTAGTTTTAGTTTTGTAGATATCATGACATAGGAGATAAGATGGATAACCCTAGTTATGGCTACACATAATGACATTTTGGATGGGGTGATAAGTCCATATGACCCCACCACATTAGATGATCTTGATATTCTATCTACCCCAACCTAGGTAGGTTGGTTTAGACTGGTGGGAGAGACTGTGATGTATCTATAGGTATGTAGTGATGGGATACAACCACTAGTAGGGGTTGGAGTAGGAGAGGTAAGACCTAGTAGGCCTTAGCACAAGAGAGAGATGTGTACATGGTGACTATCATATAGCTTAAAGTTGGAGCTATTATAGGTCCAAGTGGATAATCTATAGGGATAGGTTGTTGGATTGAGATCCTAGACTAACTCTTTATAGTGTACTATTTAGATGGGATAGTTCTAGGCATCTATGGGTAGTGTGTGTAGGCCACATGATAGACATGATGGGCCCAGTCTTAAAGTTGGAGCTATTGTATTTCATATATTATATACATAGATAAATTGATTTTGAAATTTTAATGTCATGAGTTTTACTTTGATGTGGATGTGGATGTGGATGTGGATGCATGGATATATCTATTTATATCACATGTATTTAGTTTTTGTTGTATATGCTACAGGAAATATATGATGAGTGTTTCATTTTATATCATTATGTGATACACATGCATGGTTAAAAATAAAAAGGCAAAAAAGAATTGGAAAAGTATAAGTAATAAAAAACAAATGTACTATATACTATATCACAATGAGATATGTGTAATAACAAAAGATGACTAAATATACTAAATCAAAGATGGAAAAAAGGGTAATAAATGTTTTCAATCCATGTAAATAGCTTTACACCAAATTAAAACAAATAAAAATCACACTATATCATGCTGGAAAGTACGAAAATGCTATAATAAAATGAAAGTCACATGAAAAACCAATGGTATAAAAACAAAACAATTTAGTCAATCAATCATACTAAATCACATTAGGAAGTATAAAAAGAAAGAAAAATTTTAAAATGAAATTAAATTGATCACACTAATTCAAGAAAGGAAGTATGAAAATTTTAGTAAAATGGTTGTAAGCACACATGTAATCAAAAAATAAGAAGATAAAATTGAAAGATTCATGAAATGTAAAACATACTAAATCAAGATGGGAAGCATGTTAATGATGTGTAACTCATAATTAAATACTAATTATCTCAAATTTGACATATGTAATTTCATTGTGACTTGGTTATAGGAATATTTTATGAGGAGGGCCTAGTCATATCCATGTTCTTACATTAAAACTCATAAAATGGGACACCAAGGAGGTGCAAACAATGGTGGTAATTATTTTAATAGATGGTTATAATGTGGTAATTTGTGAGGAAGTCATGGTCCTATTCATGGTCCTACACTATAGCTAATAAAGGGAAACCTTAGGGAATATGATTAGTTAACAAAACAATATTTTTAAAGGGGAACATTAGGAATGTTTTAAACAAAAGAGGGAATGTAAATATCATTACATAGGCATCTATGAGAAGATCTTAGGAAACATGAAAGACACTAGAAGTCTAGTGACTATCAAAATACAAAGGATATGTGTTCACAGTAAGAACAAAGTTGTATAGCCAAATAGGTGAGATACTAAGATTGAATCATGCTAATTATATGAATAAGAAAAGTTAAATGAACCTACCTTCACACAACATATTCCCCATTCCTTAGGACCTCTTACAGAGTTGTTAGTCTACTACAAAGATTGGGTAGTTATGTGGTAAAAGTAGGCAACACTAAGAGATATTTTTATTCTCCTTTCCTAATATTTTTTCCTAATTCACCCTAATGGATCTTGACTCTATAATGAGGCCAACTATGGATTTTGAGATTTGGTTTATAAAAAGGATATGTGCTATGAATTACATCTTTTAATGTGATTTAATATTTAAAATTTGTATGCTACCTTTTATATCATTTATTTGTGTTTAAATGATTTATATTTTAAATTTTATGGATTTTATGATTCCTCCTCCATATGGATTTAGAATAACAAACATGAGTGATATAAGTGATACACACACATGTGATTTTATAATTTGGCTATAGGGAGCTTATTATACATACATATGACTGACTAAACACTTAAGCTTACCTATGAACCAGTATGTTATCTCAAGTTTAAATGTTCATATGCTTAGTATGTGAAATTAGATAAGGGAAATAAGGGAGATATAATGTGGATCAGTAAGATAGGAATATAGTGAGATATCTTGTTTCCTAATTGATCACATGGTAAATAAGTATTACTAAAGGGAACAAAATTTGTATAACCAAGTCATAATAATAATTATCCATGTTGTTGAGATAAGTTAGAAAAAAATCATTAGGAAAGACAAAGACATCCATGAAAATAAATGAACTCATAAATATAAGAGTGTGAAGCTAGAAAAAAAGATGAAAAATAAATGAAACCATATACAACACATAATGCATAATATAAATATCCATTTTAAATAGATAAGTGAAACTAAATTTGACATAGAGTCAAATGATATAATATATAAAGGTGGATCACAAATTTAATTCAAAATCATAATTAAGAATAAAGCGAAAGAACACCATGGTGTGTTCACAAATACTAATAAAATTATACATAATTATTATCCATGACATCTAAAATATCTATACAAATTTGGATCCTAATGGTAGATAAAGTCTCATCTATCCTCATAGAGAGTTGTGAAAAGACTTCTCATCAAATCTTCTCAATTAAAAAAATCTAGGACTAATTAAAGGATCATGATCACGAGGGCTGCTATGCATAGAATACCCAAGGAGGGGAATAGATGGTGGAATGAGAATGGTATTATGTGGGTGACCTATGGAAGGAAGAATATCAGGTATAAGAATCATCATAAGGTGGGGATGAAGGTGTTGTTGGATAATGTGGTATTGTACTAGTTCTAAAGATAATATACCTCCCCATATTTATGGATATACTCAAGTAAAAACTTGGGAGGAGTTATAGTCCTATCTTTAGGTTGGGGAAGTGTAGGATGTAGTGTGTCAATATATTATCAAATATTCTAACAATGAGTGGAATAATGATTATTTATTCCATGGAAGAAACAAATACACCTCTTAGTATACTTTATGGGTATATTAATGAAAGAGGTAAAAGTGGAAGCTGGGGAAGGCTGATATAACTAGCAGTCTATGGTCTAATGACTAACAACTTTGTGAATATCATAATAAGGTTGATTGGCCCATTGGGTGGGTAGGGGATCAAGTTATGGTAGAGGAAGGAGTCCATTACCAAGGAAAGGTAGGTCTAGTATAGAGACTTGGTTGGGCTCATCTAAAGTCAAATTAGGATCAAATATAAGATGAGGTTCAGATATAGGTAGAGCAAGAGTAGGTCTTGGACTAGATTTAACTGAGGGTGAAGTAGGATGCATAAAAGGCTTAAGAGAATTAGCTAATATATGTGTGGGAATCAAACTAGAAGGATCTTATTATATAAAAAAATGATAAGGACCAGTCATAACATGATCTATGAGCATGCTTCTAATAACCTCTACTAAAATTGGAGGTGTAACATGCAATTGCTCCATTTCTAATTTATGAAAAATAAGAAGAATAATATAATTTGGTACTATGAAGGAAAGAACATAATAATATGAAAATAAATACCAAAATAAGTATGTATGATATCAAATAATCTCATCATTTCTAGCCTGAACAAGTCCTCCTAGAAATGAATTATCTAAAGTATAATCATCATCATAATCAAGTGTATGCAGGTCAATGGTATAGGTAGGTATGATCTTTTCATCACAAGTCACATGATGAATAAAATGCATAGTCTTAGTTGATAACATGAGTATGTCATAAATAAGAGGCTAGTAAGGTTGTTGATTCAAGAATGATAGTATTTGAGCAATGAGATTAGGGGATAGATCTAAAGTTTTAATCTTAAGGCTAATCTCATCTAGGTCACCATCATCAAAATAAATGAAGTTAGGTAGTATGTTATTGAGTTTAAGATGACCATTATAACCTTGGGTAATATAATTTAAATTTTGAGATTCCTTAAATGGGATACTAGGAAAGGGTTCAAGGGTTTGAATTTTAAATATACCTTATTCTTGTAATTATTTAAAATTGTAAGGGTTTGTGTCTATTTGAATATTTTAAATACCCAAATTATGGGGAAATTTGATGCATGAGATGAGGTGACATCCCTCATACAATGATTCTAAGGTCTACCAAGCAAGATGTTATAAGAAAATGGAAAGTTAAATATCATAACTTTGATGTGGACAATAATAGGAGGGATTGTAATAAGAATCCACATGCAACCTAAAAGAGGAATTTGCCTTATATCATAACCTTGACATGCACTACATGTGGACTCAAATTTTCACTTAGAATATCCAAGAGTTTTAATTAAATCAAGGGAGGTGATACAAGTACCTGAACCCTCATCAATCAAATCATGATTAACCTGGATATCACTGATTTGGACATTGATAGATAGTAGAGTATCATTTGCATGAAGTAGAATATCATTTGGAAATTTAAAGGAAAGAGAAGTGTCTATTTTTCAATCAATGTGTATATACATCTCTTTGCATTATTATAGTATACTATCTTCAAACCCAGACAAGGTAGTTTTGCATCCTACTAGGGGAGGATGAGGGATGTTCATTTCAAATAATAGTTACATTAGATGGTTATGATGATGGGGAGAAGTTCTCATTATTTGTACAAAAGGAATTTGAGATGGGAGATGAGAAAAGTTCCACTATGGAAGCCCATTCATCATAAGCAATCCATGGAGTAATGTTAGATAAAGGTGCATAATGTTGTAATATCTCTTGTGAAGAAGGATTAGAAGTGCATTCAAACTTGTTTTGGTAAGATGTAGTTGGTTTAGTTTGAGGGAATATAGGTTGATTATCTTTAGATGTTGGGATAATTAGTTGAGGTATTTCTTGTTATTGAGTGGAACAAATACTATTAGAAGGTTGTGTAATATTGTAGATATGTGTAGATGTTGGGGGGGACAGTGTTGATAGTGTCAAAGGTATTATCTAGTTGAGATATTGGAAGTGGTTATTAGAAATATATAAGGTTTTCTCTCCCCAACTCCATGAGATGAAATGGGGAACAATCTTGGATAACACAAAATGTTTGGTAGGTTTAGTGAATGTGTGTTGGAGTAGAATTAGTAAAAGAAACTACATTTTGCATGTTATCCATTTTCATCATTAGTGAGATCTATAAGACTTTCAACATTATTTGTGGAAGGAGTATGCTTATAATTTCTATCCGATGATTAAGAAGAGGATATTTAGATATAGTGAAGTGATCATTATCTTGGTTTAAATTTTGATTTTTGTTTTGTGTTTTGTGAGCTTTAAATGCTATGTCATATGATTGTTGGTGCTTGAGAATGAGTGATTCATCATAAAAATTTTGGATAAGAAGAAAATCCATAGCTATATTATGTAATTGTCTACAAGTCTTGTGAGAGTGTCCCCAACTTGCATGAAACCAAAAAAATTTATTTGGATCATACCATGATTTCATAGGATGAGTGGGGTCAAGAGATCATGGTAGAGGCTTGGGAAGATGATAGTGATTTATGGACTTAAATGTATTTTTGGGGAAAATGTATGATTAAGGTTGTTTTTTGGAGGAGGAGCATGCTTCACAATGTTCTTGAGAGTAATGGATTGAATATTTTGAATAGTTTCATAAGTATCAGTGACACCATCATTGGTATCATGATGGCTTTTATTTTTAATGAGCATGTGAATGCCCACAAGAGATTGGGATGGTTAAAATTAGTGCATGATAAAATAATGGTGTTTAGTTTGGTTGAGGGCTTATTCCAAAGTGTATGGAGAGAGATTCCTTACCCATATTTCAACTTGGGGTAGAAAGCATTATTGAATATAAGAAAGAGATTATCATCTGCCATGTTATGATCACATTTATTAGACAAGTTTTTCCATCATTTGATGAAATCCCGTGATGTTTTAATTTCACATTATAATTGATGAAATGAACTAAAGTATTCTTAGTGAGATCATTAGTTTGAAACTCTTATACTAAGGAGTTAACCAGATCTTCTAAGCTAGTGATAAAATGGTATTTTAGTTGATTGTACCAAGATAAAGCATCTTTGGAGAGTGTTTTAACAAAGGTATAAAGTTTAACCCAATCATTATAGATACTACTAAATGTTTTTAAATGTAATGTTGGATCAGTGGATCCATTATAACTAATGGTAGGTGTGATCTCTCTTATGTCAATATTGGTATTTTGAGGTATACAAAGCTAATTTTGGAGATGTTTGATCATTTTATTAATGAGGGATGGATGAGGAATGAGTTGCCATGGGAATCCCTAACAGTGTACAGGGGGCATTTATATTTTATGCTCTTCATGAAACCTTTTTGGGTTTATTTTTAAGGTGAATTAGATGATTTTACATTTGTATCATTTAATTAGAATTATTGGTTTGAAAGGTGTTCATTTGATTGAGTGTTTATAATAAGATTTGATGATTTTAGGAAATATTTTGACTATTGTACATGACATGTAAAGTATTGGAATTTATATTAGTGGCTTGGGTTGAACTATGAGTAATGGCATGAAAAACACTAGTGACATGAGAATCATTGGTATAAAAGGAAACATTAGTATCATGATCAAAATGTGTAGTAAAAGATGTAATAGTGGAAGAGTTAGCATCGAAATAAAAAAATAACTAGTAGAATGATTAGCATTGGTAGCAAAGGATGCACTAGTGGAATGGTTTAGGAGGGGGGTCTTTGGAAAAGGCCCACTAGATATTAAACCTACCATGTTTGTGGAGATACTTGGCATGGAGGTTGAAGAGGTCATAAAATAAGAGGTCATGGTGTGGGAAGAAGTCAAAATAGAAGTGAAAGGCTGAGAAGAAAAGAAAGTGTCACCTTTAAATCCATAATAAAATGTAAGGGAGGGTGAAAGAGGTTCTTTTAATTAAGCACCTATCTTCAAATTATAAATAATTGAAGGGTCCTTTCCTCTATGTTGAGTAAATTCATTAATGAATAATAGTATCAAGCATGTACACTAATTTAGGCTCATATTATAAAGATAACATAGGATTATGAACTAATTATGAATGAAGAGGAGTCCCATAATTGGTCTTTTGAGTGGTAATGTGCACATTTCTTTCGTTTAAAGTGGAAGCCAGAAGCTATTTTTGGGGAAACCTATTGGGATGGGTAAGACTCATCATGTTTGTTTAATTCAACTTTGTATTATCCTAAAAATATAAATTCATGATGAGAAAATAAGGCTAAAGAGGGGATACAAAGAAAAATAAAATAAAAAGATACAGAATCAAACTAGTAGACTATGTTTTGTAAACTAGGGAATAAAATAGAGAAAAATAGAATATAATCGTACATGTTGAATGTGTACTATTGAATAAGGAATAAGACAAGAAATAAGAAGACATAATCAAACACATTGATTGTGTACTTATTAGATAAGGGACTAAATGATAATATAAGGAGACATAATCAGACATGTCAACTATGTACTATAGGTAGATAGGTGAATAATATGTAAGAGACTATGCCAATAAAAATGATAATGTTTTGAAACAAAGAAAGGTTTTACAAGAAAATATATAAGAATATGAAATTAAGTACATAATAAATTAGATCAGTTTAAATTTATTGAATTAGATCACATAACATAAACCTTACACTAATGCAGGCTAATGTAAGTTTTATAATACAACATACAATGATCAAAGAGAAAGCAACAACTTAAAATTAAAAATGCTAAAAATTGGTCATCCCTAAGTGGTATTAAGTTATAGTTAAATTCAATTTTAATGTGATTGGTAAGTTGTCTATAAAGAAGAACTAGAAAGCAATCTAAGTCTAGGTTTAGGAAGTTTAGGTTGAAAGGGATCTATATTGGTGATGGTACTAGCTTGGTATTAGGGCCTAGCCCCTCACTTCACAACTCCATAGTTATAAGGGTGTTGGGTGATTTTCCAATAAATACCATCAACCACATGTTTATACTTGACAATAAAATCAAGTTGGGTTGGCTTCACCCTTAGTGATAAAATTCAAGTAGGTAGATCTTGAGAAGATAAATGCTTAATTATTTTTTGTATCTAAATTGATTTAGAAGTGTGTACAAAAGAAGAAAATAGTGTGACTAAATTAGAAATTTTAAAAACCACCTAATTAATATATATATTTTACTCTAAGCATGCAAGTAACTAAAAATAAAAATGAATTAATTACTAACAAAAAAGAGATTAATTCCTTGATTATGAAGAGTACAGATCAGGTTTAGATGATATTGTATGCAAATAGTATAAAATAGAGTTGAATAGGTTACTAATGTTCTTCACAATCATGATATAAAAGAACACAATCAAATAGGTTGACTATGTCTTCTAGAGAGAAGATATCATATAAAATTGTGTCAAACTAGTTGACCTAGTTGGCTATAGGGTTGTAGTTTTATATAATATAGACTTGTGAAAAACAATACTAAGATATAAAAATTTAAATGATAAAGAGATTAATAGTGAACCTTGGTTGTTTGTAAGATGTTTAGATTGAAAAATTTTATGCTGTGATGCTCAAATGTTGATTAAAAATTTTTAATAAAAGAGTCAACTAATTTGATAGAGTTAGAAAAACTTGTGTGTTAAAAACATGTTATGAATAGATTCAACTATGTTCATATACTTGTATGTTAAAAGAGGAGAATTGAAAATAGAGATGACTAGTTCAACTATGTATACAAATATATAACTCAAAAAGGGAACTATGCCAAAAAAATTGATCCAATTACTTGTATTTGGAAAAGACATGCACATACAAAACATAGTCATTTTGAAGTGGCTATGTTAAACCTGCACATGAAATATTAGAACCATACTGACTAGTGTGATACAGTAATGCAAAAATAGAAATATATAATATGATGATAGAATGATTGTGAAATAAAACTTATAATAGTTTGATTCACATCAGGTTCATCAGAATGTATACAAAGGAAAATACAATTGATCTATTAATCAATCCTATCTCAAAGAAGATAACTACTAGTTAAACTTACAATTGTTGATACATTAGATATTAAGGATCATGACTAAGATGGATCTACAAAACCTAACCATGGAATATCTTATCACAATAATACAGTGATATTATTATGGTAAGATATGTACTATAGAGGGTTCTAAAGCCTTTATTCAAGTAACACCATGTAATAACCCTAGCTAGGTCTTATGTTTTCTTTCATATTCACAAAGTATATGCAAAGGAAATTAATGTCCAATCTAGGCCTCACCAAAGCTTGTGGCACAAAGTGGGGGTAATAAACATAAAAATTAAGCATGCATAGAAGGTTTATACTCACATCAATATATAGGAAATCCTAGTACATGGGAGATAAATACAAATGTTAATCTATCTATTCTGATAAAGGAGAAACAAAGTTAGGTATACTTACCTTTGAAGATGAACTTGTCAAGCCTCAATCTCTCCCTTAGCTAAGGTGATTTGTAAGATGTTTTTATGGTATGTAAGGATAATAATGATAAGTCATATCTAGGCTACACATCTTCTCTATGCATCAAAAAGACTTCTCCACAAGACACAATTCATATCTCCTAAGAAACTATTAAAACCATAATCTATGTTCCTCAAGTAGAATTGTGGATAAGCAGATTCATGATATATATTCTTTTTCTTCTCTTCTCTTTAAATGATAGAAATGGATATGTATGTATAGCTAATTATAACCCTAAACCTTTTCAAAATTTTAGCTAATAGGGTCAGCCTAATCAAATCTATATCATTATTGATAAAAATAAGTTAGGTCTTGGTCTAAGTCAACCAAGAGCTAACATAGACCTTTAACATATTTTATCTATCTAAATATAGTACCGAATGAGATGATAGTGTAATGTAAGCCATCAAAAAGGGTTTTAGACTTTAGAAGGGGCTAATGAAAGAGGTGAATTCTTCAAGGAGTGTGTAATAGAGGAGATAAGGCTTCTCTATGCATCAAAAAATCATACCGAGTGTGTAGTATGGGGTTAGATTGATAGCAAGTGGTGGTATAGGGGATAAAAATTATGTGAAGCACCAATGGTCTACCCACCCCTTTCTTGGTACATCCTTTAATACATGCACTTAGAGAGATTGATACATGAAAGAAAAAAAGCATCAGTAATTGATAGATTTTGAAAATATTTTGTTTATACATGTTATTACTTCCACTCTCCACCAATTTTTCCACTCAAGGATGGAAGTCACTATTCTAGGTGATTCATAATTATTTTGTAATTATCAAACAATGGAAGGACTTGATTATAGTCTATATTATCCTAACAACATGGGTCCCCAACCATGGAGGATAGGCTAATTAATTATCAATTTGGACCAACATCATTTTATAAATTAGGGTTATTTCCAAAAGATTAAGTTGAAAGATAAGATGATTCCTATTTGAAAATAGAGGGTTTGCCTTCTTATTTCCAAGATCTAGATTACCTAAAAGAAAATGATGTGTAAAAATATTAATTATAAAGGAAAATAACTATGCCTTCATGAAAAAATAATATTTAAACCAATCCCAATCAAATGTCATAGGATGAATTGAGGCCAAGGATATAAACCCCATGGTGGTTATCCCTACAATGTCATTTAATACACTTCTTTAGTTTCTAAGGAGTTTTCTTATAATGATGATGTTAAAATAGGTTCCATTCATATCCTCTGTGAGGATTTTTCTACTACAAACCTTTTTAATAACACATTTATCTTAATCATCAATATTGACCTCTACCATCCATCTCTTATTGTTTGGGATTACTAAAATGGTCCTTCCTTTGACAATTTCCAAAACTATGAAGCCATTGTATAAATCATGTGTGTAATAGACCATATGCAACCAAGAGACAATTGAAAAGGGTTTTAAATAAATATATAACCTAGTTCATATTTTGGGGAATAAATTAAATATCATATAAAATAAAATTAGCAGAATCATAAGAAGATACAAATAGTTGTCTCTCATGAATGGTATTATCATATCATCCAAAAATAATCTTAGTCTTAAAGAATAGAATACATATGATCAATTGTTTTAATAACTACCAAACATTTTCCAATCACTTGAATAATTCTAATTACCTTTTCCTCTATCTTATTTATAGGATTATTCTCCATCAATGGTCAAATATACTATTGATGTCAACATTGGCATTGAATATAAACCTAGGATTGTGAAGCTTAGAGGTAATCTAACCCCTGAAGAAAGAGAGATTCTTAATAAATTAATTGATATATTTTCCTAGTGATATGTTTATATTCCATGCTTTGAACTATATTTTTGATTGTTCACCACATAGTGGTCCATCCAGATGCTAAACCAATTAAGCAAAAACACTGTATGATGCATCCAAAGGTAAAACTTTTAGTCAAAGAAGAGATATAAATTTTCTTGGAAGTTGGGTTCATTCATCCTCTTTACTATTCCAATTATATCTCTAATGTAATACTTGTTATAAAACAGCAAAGAGGAATCCACATTTGTAATAACTTCAAGGACATCAACAAGGCTTTCCCCCATGAAGAATTTCCCCTACCTAAATTTGACATGATCATGCTATCACTCATGGATGGATTTTTTAGATATAATCAAATTTGTATCATGCAAAAAGATCAACATAAAACTACCTTCACCACTCTATGGGGTAGGTTTTTCTATGAAGTCATGCCTTTTTGACTTAAATGTTAGCACCACATATCAAATAGCCATGATAGTAATATTCCATGATATGTTGCATGACATACTGAATATTATATTAACAACATATTAAGAAAGTCTAAAACATATGTCGAGCATCGAGTAGTTCTCCATAGAATATTTGAAAGGCTAATATAATATAAAATCATACTCACTCATAAGAAGTGTGTGTTTGGAGTAACATCATAAAAACTCTTTGCATTCATTAGTTCTCATTAACACAAAAATTCCAGAACAAAAATTCCTCCACCAAATCATCAAGAAAAAATTTAGTTTACATGGAAAATTACTTGATATCTGTTGATTAATTTCAATGGATAACAACTATAAAATGTTAACTCATCTCATAAAGAAAGGGATTCAATTCTACTTGATTCCAAAATGCCAAAAAATGTTTAAATATCTCAAAAAGTATTTACTTAAGCCTCCAATTTTAGCACCATCAACACCTAAAAAACCATTACTTTTATACATCTTACTCACTTAATGTTCTCTAAGATCCCTATTATTTCAACAAGATGAGCATGATAAATAACAATCTATATACTATCTCATTATGACTTTAGTTTCATACTCTAGCTATACTCCAATTGAGAAGGCATGTTTGGCAATAATTTTTGCATCATAGAAGCTCAAACACTACATGATGAATAATGAAGTCAAGCTCATCACTAAAATTGATCCTATCAAATATCTACTATCAAATTCAACCATTACAATAATAATGGATAAATGGATCATCCTCCTTACTGAATTTGACATTAAGTATCTTATTCAAAAGGTGATCAAAAGACAATTATTAGAGGATCAATTAGCAAAATATCCTTTTCTTGATGTAACATTTCCATATGAATCCATACTAAAAATAAAAGAATAACCATACTAAAATCTCTATTTTTATGTCTCTTTCATTACTTATGGCTCAGGAGTTATCATTCTATTTATAAATCCTCAAGGTGACCTCATTCCCAAATCTTTTATAATTGATTTTTCATGCACTAATAGCTTATAGAGTATGAATCTCTAGTAGCAAGGTTTTAGTTGACTTGTCAATGGAACATTTAGAATTTGTAAGTTTACCCTATTCTCAATTGATAATCAAATAGGTCAATAATAAGTTTCATACAAAGGATAACAAATTAATCCCCTATAACAAAATGGTTGACAATTTAAAGACACAATTTCAATAGATATCTTTGAGAAAGTACCAGGTATTAATAAATATGCAAACACAATAACTACTATTATTTTTTTACTTTAGATGATCATCCCATCAAACATATCCTACATCTAAAAAATTTCCTAAAAATGATGATCCTAGTCCCCCATGGTACCAAGAGATCTATGACTATCTCCATCACAATATCCTTCCCCCAAATCATAAACATCACTATCAAAAAGCCTTGAACCAAAAAATCCTCTCATTATACCATCTTTGGTATCATGCTCTATCATTAATGGCATGACTTAAATCTATTAAGATTTATAAATTTAGATGAGGCTCTTTTGGCAATCAAAAAGGTCCATAATGGAATTTGTGGGTCCCATACCAATGGGATGATCCTAGCCAAGAAAATCTCATGGGTTAGATATTATTGTCCTACTATGGACCATGTTGTATATTAGTATGTAATAAAAATTAGAGCCTACCAAAATCATTATGATGTCATTAATGTTCCATCTTAGTAACTATAGCCAATCATGAATCCATGGCATTTCCCCATTTAGGGATTAAACCTCATTGGTAAGATCAACCTTTCCTTGTCTAATAACGATAATAATATAATCACCACCATAAATTATTTCACCAAGTGGGTGTAATCCATGCCCCTCACTTATGTCACTAGTATGAAAATATTAAATTTCATTCTCAACAACATCCCTTGCTACTATATAATCCCTTCTATTATCATATCAATCAATGGAAAATACTTTACAAATAAAGACTTAAAGGATCCTTGTCAATGATTCCAAATCCATCATAGTGGTGTATGACCTATTAACTTTAAGGTAAAAACCAAGTATAAGTGATCAATAATAACCTTATCAATATCATTAAGAAAATTTTCAATGATATTAGTCACAATTAACATCTATAGTTATATCCTACATTATGGGCTGACCATACCAGTATTCATACCCCAACTAAAACAAACCCTTATTAATTAGTCTTTGGAACCAAGTCCATCTTTAATATTGAGTCCCATCTTTGTGTATTTTTATATGAGGCCTAATCAGCAAAGACTCCTATATGGTTGCATGATTACAAGAGCTTGAACTTGTGGATGAAAAAAAAATATATTTCCTTGATCATTTGAAGTCTTATAAAAATAGACTATGAAATAAATCAAATAAGAATGTATTATCCCATTAATTTTAGGTTGATGACTTAGTCCTTAAGGAAAAATAGAGAAATAAAAATGCATAATGGGATAAAAAGGAAAGTTTGATACTAATTAATTTGGGCAATATATCATTGTCACCAAGTTCATCTTAGGGGCATACAAACTAACTACCTAGGAAGGTCAAGTATGAGCCTAATTGGCTTGGACCATATATCATTATCACTAATTTTATGTTATAAGGAATATAAACTAGTTGACACTACCATAGTATTATATACCCATGTTTTATTTGTAATTCATTTAGATTAAAGTCAAATTCCACCCCAATTTTTTTGCATGAAGAACTTTTTTTTCCATTCCTCTTCATTTACCTTTTTGGCACTTATTGATGAGTATTCATATCTTATTAGTTGTGTGGTATTTGAACCTAATAATGAGTAACCCATGGTACTTCTCCATTCTATTATTTTTAATATATCCTAAATATATGGTTTAAAACATGTAAAAAAAAAAAAAAAAATCTCCTTGTAAAACATGTGCCTAATTATTACTTGAAATAATAAAGTGTGAAGCATTATTATATAAGAATTTAAATTTATTACCATTTATTTACACTCATAGCACATTTTCCATATCATAATCATGTCTTAAACAAATCCTAAGTTTTACATGTGCATAAACAATAAGAAAAATTACACCTATTCAATAAATAAACATATATTTTGGCCATGTATAGAAAATGATATATATATATATATATATATATATATATATATATATATATATATAAAACAAGTGAATCATTTATAATACCTAAAGTAATTGGGGGAACATTATTCATCTCATTTATCCACTCCATCCATCCCATACCTCATTCACATTCCCTTGATCTTGGTCCATATTCAATAAATAAACATATTTTTGGGCCATGGATAGAAAATCACACACACACACACACACACACACACACACACACACACACACACACACACACACACACACACACACACACACAAGTGCATCATTTTTAACACCTCAAGTACTTGAGGGCACATTCTTCATCTCATTTGTCCACTACATCCATTCCATACCTCATTCACTTTCCCTTGATCTTGTTCCTAATTATTCTTGAAATAATAAATTGTGAATCATTATTATATAAGCATTTAAATTTATTACCATTTATTTCCACCCATAGTACATTTTCCATATCATAATCATGACTTAAACAAATCCTAAGTTGTCCATATGCATAAATAATAAGAAAAATTACACCTATTTAATAAATAAACATATTTTTGGGCTATGTATGTGTGTGTGTGTGTGTGTGTGTGTGTGTGTGTGTGTGTGTGTGTGTGTGTGTGTGTGTGTGTGTGTGTGTGTGTGTGTGTGTGTGTGTGTGTGTGTGTGTGTGTGTGTGTGTGTGTGTGTGTGTGTGTGTGCATGCGTGCGTGCATGCGTGCATGTGTGTGTGTGTGTGTACACACACATACACATACATATTCATACATATAAAAACACACACATACACATACATATAGATACACACACACACACACACACACACACACACACACACACACACACACACACACACACACACACACACACACACACACACACACACACACACAAGTGCATCATTTATAATATCTCAAATACTTAGAGACACATTCTTCATCTCATTTATCCACAATGCCATACCTCATTCACTTTCCCTTGATCTTGGTCGTAAAGTCATATTAATATAGTATGATTTTTAAGAAGAAAATATGGTATTAAATTATTGGTGAAAGAAAATCTGATAAGTCAACAAGGGTAGGATCAGAATACCCTTCGAGATTCATCTAGAGCTTCCCTTCCTTTCCCATATCATTTATCCTTTAATCTCATCTCATATTCACTAATCAATTTGTCATGCCTTGGTTATTCCATATGGATTTAATTTTATGCCTAAATGGTCCACATATGCACATGTATCCTTAACCCATGCCATCATGTTTTCACCCACCTTCAGTCATGTGCCTCATTCCCATGTTCATTATCCATGTTTATTCATATCTCTTGTCATTATGAAACACATTGTTATAGTGTCTCAATTTTAACTTAGGGGAAAAAAATGACATAAGTATATTAGAATCCTAGTTTACTCACCCTCTTCCTTTTTTAGAAATCCCTAATACATAACAATCCTCATGTTTATATATAATTTTGTTTTATATGAACTTTTTGCATGTATGTCTTGTATATACCTGTTATTTTTATCTATTTAGCTTATTAATAGTCTATTTTTGAATGTGTGTCTTATTATGTCAATGGTGTAACTAGTATAATGTCATGATGAGACATTGGACATATAAACTCCATGGTACATATTGTGGAATGTCATTTACCCATGTTATGTTCTCTTTTATGTGTGAAGTACCTATATGCACTCTGGCATAATGGCATCATGACTCCATGAGTGTCATGGTGCATACTACCTAGTGAAACATTAAAACATATTGATGCCTTATACATGTCTCAAGACTTCATCACATACCCAAATCTATCTATTCTAACATTTACCTGTCCATAGTCACCCATCATATTAAATCAATCCTCATCATCCTAAATCATCTAAATATAACATACCCTATTTAATATACACAACATCACTTAACCATATCATCTAAACTAACATCATTATATCCACAATCCATAAATAGCCTGCAACATAAAACATGCTTGATTATCAACATAGCATCACAATGTGTAAATTTTTTGAAATCAACATAATACCATGAAACATGATAATAATAATCTAAGTCATTTAATACATCTATATTGTAATGTTTAAAATTATCACAGGACTATAACACATCAATATTTATGACATATCATACATAAACCATACATGTAAATCATAAAATCATCTCATATCATGTAATATATGGAATCACATTTGAACTAATAATATAACAACTATACCATCCATGCATAATGACTATATATAATGCCACCAAAGTAGACCTGTCAAAAAAATGACATGGAACATTCACTAAAATAATGTCCATTGGAAGAGTATAACATGACTAAAAAATTATCAAAACTTAAGAAGAGATTGTATATGAAGCATGCAAATTTATATATAATAAGTATCCACAAGAATAAATGAGTTATTAATTCTCTTAATATGTTCACTCACAATGATCCTATGAATAATAAATATGTGATGGCTCTAGAAGATAAAATTCCTAAATAGTAACTAATGTAGATTATATAATATAACAACTAAGGTTGGGCAAAATCTCATTTACTAGTGGTGGATCAACAGAAGTAAGATCATTATCCATTATAAATGTGTCATCATAAGAAATAAAAGTAGGAGGAGAGAGTATAATAAACTCTAAAGAGATAATAGAAGATGAGGAGGAGTGATATAAATGTCAATAAGATCTATGAAAATCATCTAAAGAGTGATCCAAAAAGTGGAGGGACACTCTATGTGTTCCACATGGTGGTGTATATCCCATGAAACATGCATAAATAAGTAACCATAGACACAACCATAAGAGTTGGCCCAATAATTTTATTGACAAGGGTTAGTATAAAACTGAATCAAGTAGTAATTTGTCTATATAGAAATGGAATATGGTCTTGATCTGTAAACAAGTGTTTCATGTACATTTACCTTGATGCATAGTTGTTTTTTCTAAGAAGAATTGTGTGCATGCATGTTTGAAGTTTTTGATGGCAAGGTAAATATCCACTGTGAAAATTTTGAAAAACAATTTCACATTCCAATAATAAAAAATTTGGTTTGAAAAAAATCTTAACTTTTCATTGAAAAGTTAATCCCCCTTAGATTGATGTGACCAAGGGATTAATTTCCATGTGACCATGGGGTTAAGGGTTAGGATGAGTACTCTCCCTTGACTAATTTTATTTAACACAACTTGACATCACCCTAAAAATGACTCTATTTACCCCATGAATAGCGATATACCTTACTTCATTAAACTTGACATCCTCTCACAAGTCAAAGTCTAAACAAAGTTTTCATAGTTGGGTACAATCACTTCATCACTACATGAAAAGAAAGTATGACTATAGAATCTAAGGTGAAACAATCTTGAACTAGGGTCACACAAATCTAAGTAAGGACCATTAAAGAAAAATAATAGGTTGCATGTGGGTTGTATGACTAAGCTGAGCCATAGATTAAAAAATAAGGTTGTGAACCAATAGGAAGAAATATATGAATAGTATCTCATTGGCACAAGGAAGGGTCAAACCAATAAGTATAGCAAAAAACATAACAAGTTAAATGATCATTGAATGAAGACTTCAAAATTTACCTAAAACACTAAACCTACAATAAAATACATATCTATAAAATATGCATGTCTTCTTCAAAAATAAAAAAGGACTCAATTTTTATTTTTAAAAACCCAAAAAACTCATTCCTCTTTGATCAATGAATAATATGGATATGTGTGAAATCCAAATAATTGCCTTCAAACCCTCTAAAATGGTAAAAAACATTGTCATGAAACTAGGTAATGTTTATAGCTAATCTTAGGGTTTTTACACTTTTTGAATCTAACTACATTGTCTATTTTTCATTTTGAGTCTCCATATGTACATATATGCATATATTTTCTAAAAAACACACCAAACCCTTAAAAAATTGAAATCATAAAAAACACTAATAAGGATCTAGAATGCAAGTGAAATCACAATAGAGTTGATGGAATTCATCTACTAGTACTACTCTAATACCAAGTAAGAGTGGGCCATATTTGAGGATGGACTAGATATGATCAAATGCACAAAGGTGAATTTATATGTAGTAGTTAAATAATGAACACATGAGAGGGAGAAACTCATAATATATAAAAACATTCAAATGTAATAACATTCTTGGTTGGATATCCAAAAGTATATAGGAATATTTATTATAGATGTGGAAGATAGACATGTCCTCACATTCTCATGAATGTAGGATTATCTTCCCCAGTGATCTTTATTACACACTTAAGTGACACCTTTTCAAGCTAACTAGACCATGTAGGTAAAAAAACCACATAGTATGAAAAATCCTACACTAACAATAAAATCACTATAATGTGTTTTAAAAGTTAATCACAACCTTGATATAATTGTTATTAATCTCTAATATTGATTCTATCCTATAAAAATAGTTTCTTGAGTTGTTTTTTTCATAATATTACACAACACAAACTTGACTTCACAATTCTTTACATGAAGGATGATATGAATCATACAAGTTTCATTATTTATTTCTATTTGATCTTTGTCATTAAAAATGTGTAATCCTTATTAATATGAGACATTCCAATGATGACTTTTCTATTCAATTCCTAATCTTCTTCTTCCACTACTTTCACATTTCTTGAAATAGTTCCACTTATATAATCATCTAATACATTGTCCTTTTAAATATTTCTTATTGTATCCACCATAAAATCCAAGATTTGAGAATTATACTTCCTATTAGCAAACCCACTTTCTTTTTAAAATTACTTAATAAATTATTTTATATTTTATTAATTTAACTAGAGAAACCATATTTTTATCATTCATCTCAAGTAATGGCATTCTAACATTTTTAAATAGTCAAAGATTTATTCACATAAACTCACCCAATTATGACCTTGTGGTTCGAAGGTGATTTTTAACAATCCATTAGATATTAATTTGGAGTCTTTTGAATAACTTTTTACAAACTCAAAACCATCAAGGTAAATTAATGAAACATTGAAGATAAAAGAATAATTTTAGACTTGTGAAATTATGGTAAATTTTTTCCATATAAATTGGATTTTGATGAGATATCCCTAGACATTATTATGATATCTTACCTATATATTTTTATTCACCAATATCAATTAGGTAATTTTACGTTAATATTATGCTAGACTCTACATATTTTTTAGTTCTTTATCATGTTGGTCATAACTTTCATTTCTAATTTTTGTACTTTTTCCTTTATTTCATGCACAATGTATTATGTAAATTTTATATTGGACTCAAACACACTTTTAGGATCATCCATGTATTCTTATTATTCTTCATGATATCACCCCTTAGTATGGTAATTAATGGCCCTTCTTCTTTTCCTAGTGACTATGACGAGATCCTCCTCATTTCTTAAAATTGCTGGTTTCCCATTCTTTTTCAGTTTCCTTTTAGTAAATCTTTTCAATTCACCCATGGTTTTATCAAATTACTTTGTCTATTTAGGCTAATATGAAACAATCAAGTATGCATGATAAGTGTCTCCCAATTTCATGATTTATAAGCAATCCAACTATGAAATCTCTTAAATGGATATGTATATTAAAATATTCAGTAGGGTCAGGTTTACTAATGATTTTATTAGGGATGAAAGGATAATTAAAATTGAAATTATGGAAATGTTGGATGTTAAATTACTAGATGAAGTGATTATGGTCATTATGGTTGATGAATTGGATGAGGGAGTTAATGAAATAAAACCTGATGTAATTTACATGGGATTAGATGAAATGTTTATTCTAGAGCCCATAGTCCCTAAGTTAATGCACAAGGTACTAGCCTTGTCCCTAAGTTTGATCTTAATGGGATACAATCCAAATATGGGTGAAGTGATTAATCCACTTTATGATAGAGTGATAGAGGGAGACGTTATAGAAATGGTATGAAAATCAAAATCCAAACTAAATTATTGAAATACTTTGTCAGGGCATGGAGGGAATAAAATTAAGAAATTGGATCACATTTAAAGCACAAAATATAATGGATACTTGAGGAAAATAGGACATTAGTGATATAAATGATGTTAAAAGGTAATTTAACTACTAAGGGAAATCATGTTCATTAAGATAACTATAATATATTAAACAACTTTGGATAACTCATACAATACTTGAAATATTTGGTAAACTAATAAAACTAGAAATACTATGAATAAAAAACACTTGTCACAACACTTTATGTTCATGCTACATTAAAGGGATGAGAGACACCAATAACACTTGAAGTAAAAATACTAGAAACACTTGGTATATTTAAAATGGTTATTCCCATATATAAATCCATAGTAGTAGTGATAATAAAAATAAAAATAAAAATTAGCATAGTCAACATTATCATTAACCATGTCAATATCATTTTTAGGAAATATAACACTAGAAACATTAAATAATTGGATCAATTAAATACAATGGTGGACTTATTGATACATTTGAAACACTAAAATATAATGATGTACCTTGGAAACTATTCATAACTATGATTTCAATTTAACTAATAGTTTTAGAACTTAAAATATCTTATACTAAAGGAGTGGGTGATATAATAGGGGAAGTGAAAAAATATCTTGTTACTTGTGAGGGTGATGCCACTTGAGTTTTAATTTGTGTTGATGGAATTGGATGCATACCCCTTAGTAATTTATTCATCAAAGTTGGGTTATTCATATTTATTTATTCAATATTTAAAACTTCATACATCTCCTCATCAACCATATCATCTTCTTGAGGTTCAATATTTAGTGATGGAGTTGGAAAAACATATCGCTCATTTTATTTTATCTTGTATTTCACTTCTTAGTCATTATCTAGGTTAGGATTAGACTTATCATCTATAGAGCCCTAATGTTTACACTCAATGTTTATTTTATGCTTATAAAACTCCTATGTCTTGGACACTCTTTATATAGGATATCAATTTATCTTTATAAAATTTAAAAAAAAATTATAACCCTATGTTTTTAGAGAAAATGTCACTAGCCCTTGGAATAATTTCCATACCATGTCCCCTAATATTATTGACATTGGTGGCATTAGGTCTAACTATATCTATTTTAAAATACCTACAACACTTTTTTCACATATTAATATATTGGAATTAAGGCTACAATTATATCATGCATGTAATTGGTGATGCTTTATCAAGATTTATTCAACCATCAATATAGTCAATTAAGGGAAATAACAATAAGATATAATTTTATAAATTTTTCCATCATTGATTTAGATAACTGAGGTATATCCTCATCATTAATTTACTTATTAAATTTTAGTTAAAATACTTTACATATATTGATTATGTGATCCTCATATTCATAATTGTAAATCTTTTGTTAAATCACATGGATGGTTGTTTTGTTATCATGTGGAAATGCTTGAAAATATTTGTGGTTGAAATTAATTAAATAATAACACATATAATCCATAAGGAAGGGATCAAGGTCTCAAATATCCTTAACATTATATAATATTCCCTATTCTAAATAGGGGGATATTTTACATTAGAATTTGAAGGGACTTCGAATGTGAATCTTGTCCAAAGGGATCCAAATAGATGGTTATTTCATTCTTGAAGAGATGGGTTGGGATCCCACTAGAGTAGTTGATGATGAAGCTCTTGTTGTAGAGAAATATGGATGTGAAATAATTGTGGCTAAAGGAGCGATAACACCAATTGAGGAAGAATATATCACAAGAGTGGATGAGGAGGTAGTGGATCCTATGATGGAAATTTGTTTTTGGGCTTCAATTTTCCCTTTCTAGGCATTGAATCATTTGTTATAGTTTTTATCAATCAATTTTAGATCGATGATAGGATCCTTTAGTAGTTTGACTATAAGTCCATCCATTGTATCATGTTTGTTTAGGAGAGGTCATACAACTTAATTTATTAATATAACCTTTTCTATCCTCTGATTGACATAGGCTACCAAATCTACTATCTACTATTTAAAGGTCACTAGTTTGGACATGGCTTATTTTTAGAAGGTCATCACAAAGTTCTATATCTAAGATTTGAAGTCATCATTGATAATAATGTAGCCATATTTGTTAGCAAGGTGCATAATTTTAGCATCATTCAACAAGGTGATGACTCTATCACCTTGTGTGAGATACTGGTCTAGGGACCTCAGTTCATCAATCTACTAGTTTCCTTCTACCAATCACATAGGACTAAGCAACGCTCAAGTCCTCCAAGGGAATCAGATTTAAGTCATCAAACTTATTTATTATAATCAAATTCATCAAGTTGATTTTATTATTGAGATTTACCTAACCCATATGTAAGGAATTTATCATACACTTCATCTCCCTTTACCTTATATTAAGCTAAGGTGTTTAGCATATTAATCATATTACCCAAGGCCCATTTTACTATTGTTATGATATGATATGGTAAGGTGTCCTTGTGTTACTATTCCAAGTTAGTTGTTCTCTATTTCACTCTTTTAACCTATTCAACAACCACATTCATAGTTGTTTGAAGAGCTAAGAGGGGCTCTTCCTCATAGTACTATTGTTGGCTTGGCTTGGCTTTCTTTGTCTTAGTCATCTCAAACAAGATTTATTATAACTCATACATGATTGTTTGGTCTAGGTAGGTGACCTTACTCTTGGTCACCCTCTTCATTGCAATAACCTCCTTTTCATACTTTAGTGTAACCTATGGAGGGTCCATTATGACCAATCTAGGTTCTCCTTTGTAGCTAATTGCATCTTTTTAGTCCATGATTTGTCTAAAGAACCACTTGGGGGATTTAATGATGTAGTAAATGGATAATCTCAAGTTAGCTACTGGAAAGTAGACATATGGGAGGTGTTTGTGGATGTGACCAATATAAATGCAAAGCTAAAGGATGAATAAGAACTAGTGCTAGTTGAAAAACTAGTTGTGAATAGGGGAGCTTAGGGAATGAACATAATGGACCTCTTCTTAGGTATTTGTGGACTATATAATCTTGGTCATTACTGGGGAAAATTAGCCATTACTAAGACCCTATAGGTGGATGATATGAGAAGGGGTTGATGATTGGAAATGTCATGGTCATAGGCCTGATTATAGGTCTGGTGAGAGGCCTATAAGATAAGAGGTTTACATGATCTAGAGTTGGGGGATAAACAAATACTTTTAAAGGTTTCTTATAGAGGAAATAAGGAAGTAAAAAAATGCACACCTAACCTATAATACTTTGTCCCTCTCTAGCAGGAGGAAGGGGAGGCAATGTTGATGCTAAAGTTGTCAAAGTAGAAGATATAGTTACCTCTACTAAAGGTATTTCCCATGTTGAGGTAATAGTTTGGATTTGGAATGGGATCCTAAATGGGGTTCCTAAGGTAGAATCTTGATTTATTTATTTCCTTGTGATAACTCCTCCTTTCTTTAGAGTGGAAGATAGTTCTTGAAATATTTTGTGATTATGGGGTCAATTATCCTTTCCTCTTTAGAATTGGTGGCATGTATTGTAGATGCCCATGCTTCTACTTAAGGGACTTGACATTAAAAAATCTAAAAAAACTCTACATCATTTAATCTTCCTTTCACCTTAAGATCCTAGCAACCTTTGGTCTTTGTTTCACCTCTATGTCATTAGCTACATTAATGTGTAATTGGTCTCCATCTTTTGGATTTTGATGGTATGTAATGCTAAGAGTTGCCTTGCATTTGACATAGTGATTGAATGTAAAGTACAAAGGGTATCATTTCCTATTGCTATTCTTCTCTAAACTATAAATTTACCTTTGTTTGGTAGCAACCATGACTAAGTTATATTAATCAATCTTGAATCAACCAATGTTGGTTAATTAGGGATGGACCGGTCCCTTTTTCATGTTCTTTCACAATTCATCTACTCTTATGAGTAGTTGGAAGGAAATCTCCTACTTAGCCATCTTATTTGTCACTGTAGTAGGCAACGTAAATGGGGATGTCTTGATTCTCACTACTCTTATTACTATGCAGTTGAGATAATGTTAATAAGCTCTCAATGTGTTTAGTGTTGCCTTTATCTCTTTAGATATATTGGGCATAGTTATCTCATGGATGGCCCTATAGATAATTAGGTAGTTATTCTCCATAATGGCCCACATATCCTATATGTACCTGTAAATCCTTAATTTTGTGAAGACATGGGGCATAGTCCATTTCAAGTTTGGATCCCAATTGGTAAATTGGGGGAATTTTAGATTAGCACAGATGTCATATAGAATTGATTTCCTTGGATGGCCATCATCTTCTTGATTTGGGAATCGAAGTTGCAAGAAATGGTCTCTCTAAGAAGGGGAGTGGTGCAAGTCATCTATGATCATGGACAAAAGTGGAATAAACTTCTCATCCATGTGGTCATTATCCTTGGTTCCATATAACCTCTTCATCACCATTATGGGGATATGATTGATTTTGGATTTGTAAATGAACCTCCTTGGGTTTTCTACCTATATTCTCAAGACCTCTCTAATTTTATGTGTGTCAAGCCATTGGGTTACAATTTATTGATTGTAAATAATTTTTGGCTTGGGTAAATCATAATAAACTGGAAAGGCTAACTCATCTACGAAATCGATGTCAATTTTTAAATTTAAAAACTTGATATTATTATCTATACACCCAAAGTATATGAATATTTGGTGAACTAAGTCCACATAGGGGATTACTTTTGGATTAGATGCAGCCTTATGCAATCTCATAGACTTTAGTGATAAGATGTCAGACCTATATTCTATAACACTAGGGTAATCCTCATCATCATTATCCTAGTCTACCATCATCTCCACATGGTAGAATAAATCATTTTAGTGTTTATCCTCTATGGCCATTGCAATGTAATTAAAACTAGTGTCCCAAAAGACTATGTTTGTTCCATATAAATAAAGAAATGAACTTGTTCTAACTTAGTGGCTTCAGACATTCTTACTTTAGTCATGGCTTTCAAATATTTTTTGATTGATGAGATAATTATTATCTTGATGTTGGATGAATGCACAAAATTTATTAGCAAGTAATAAAGAGCACTTTGGAGATTTTTTTGTAAATAAAAATTTAAATTGAATGCAAAGCCTTGAGACTACAAGCTTTAACATAGACTTTAGTGCTAAGATGTTAGACCTCTATTATATAACACTAGGTTACTCCTCATCATCACTATCCTAGTCTACCATCATCTCCACATGGTAGAATAAATCATTTTAGTGTTTATCCTCTATGGCCAATGCAATGGAATTGAATCTAGTGTCCCAAAAGACTATGTTTGTTCCATATAAATAGAGAAATGAACTTGTTCTAACATAGTGGCTTCAGACATTCTTACTTCAGTCAAGGCTTTCAAATATTTTTTGATTGATGAGATAATTATTATATTGATGTTGGATGAATGCACAAAATTTATTAGCAAGTAATCAAGAGCACTTCAGAGCTTTTTAGTAAATAAAAATTTAAATTGAATGCAAAGCCTTGAGACTACAAGCTTTAAAATCTAGGAATTTTGAACTACAAGATACAAGTCATAAATGACAAGTATATTTTAATTAATTTGACTTAAATTTGGTGTGTCTCTTTAGTTTTACTTTAATAGCTTTGAAAATATACTTTTGGAGACTAGCCAATCATTTATTTCAATTGGTCCATGCATCTAATCATCACAAGATTAACTTTTATCTTAAGGTGACATGGATTTATAATCATTGAATTGAGCCCCATTAGAATTAAATTCACATCAAAAATTGGTGCTTCATAGATAGCTATGTGTCTTTTAGGTGTTATACTTTGATATACATCTAACTCTTGGAATTATTTCATGCATTTTAGCCTTTTATTTTGATTATCAAGCTACTCAAGTGGGATACATGATATTCTACTAAGTGAAATATTTTGATTGGCTTGCACTTCCTTTTTATGTTGTATAGTTTGACCCCTCTTTCTTTGGGTTGTCATGGTCTTGGGACACCTTTCTATCTCATCAAGTGGTAGGCTTTCATTGGTTTGTGCTATCATTCATCTTTGTTATATGAAACTCTTGATGGGCTTGTTTGTTGTGACACTTTACCATGTTCCAACCTTTGATTGGATCACTCTTCATTGGGTTTCATGGTTTCATTTGATCATGTGTTAAAATGAGGTAAGGGGTCAATGTGTCATTATCCTATTAATTCAATCTACTTAGTGGCCTCTATATATCATCCATCTACCTAATATTGAGAGACCAAGAGATAGGTGTCATCTTATGCACTCATAGTGTTGTTTAAATTGAACGTTACATCTTCCCATAGGGGTGAAAAGGGTGAGACTAAGTGCCAAGTGTCATTTTGTAATTAAATCACATAAGATCTTAAAAGTAACTAGGGTCTCAAAAGGCTATGATTGAGTGCTATGTGGCATGCCTTGATTGGTTGCTCTTCTTTATAGGATAAAATACAACAATTAGATGACAAGTGGTATATATCCATTGAGATTCTTGACCGCAAGACTTGAGAAAGAATTAAGATCCTTAGGAGATCATGATTGGATGTTAGGTGGCATGTTATGATGAATTCACTAGGTAGCTAACCTTTTTGACTTATCTATGAACTATAAATGCCTTGACTAAGTGCTAAATAGAAGACTCCAATCAGTTCATGGGGTCACAAACCTTCAAAATTTTATTTTGAACTTGAAATGATGTGATTGAGTGCCAATTGGCATGCTCTAGTTGGGTCACTAGGTCCTAACTATTTTTCAAAGCTAAAATGTATGTGACTAAGTCCTAAACTTTATGACCAAGTGACCAAGTAATGTGATGCCTTTGTGTATTGATTGGGGTTAATCTGGCATCAATATCCTACATGAAGGCAAAAGATGAAAAAAATAGTGATTTACATGATAAATAAAAAGGATAAAGATTAAATTCATAAACCTTACATAAAAAATTTGCCCTGAACCCTCTCTTAAAACTAAAAATCACAATTCATCCTAGTATTCAGTATGATTTTTGACATAGCCAAAATAATACCAAGGTTCAAAAACATTAATTAAGTAATTTTGATGGTGTTTTAGGGAAAATACCAAGGTTTTCAAATTGTAACCCCTTGCAATAGCACTTTTAAACAAGTTAGATCATTAGAAAACCAATGAACTTAAATATTAGTGAAATAATTCTTACAAGGTACTCATTAATATTTGTCATGGACCAACATTACTCTCAAGCCTTTAAAACCATACAAGGGGTTTTCTATTGTGTGGAACAAATGGTAAGGTAAGTCTTAGGATAAATGACCCAAAATTTTATGGGGTCCCCATTTTTAATAAAATGGGTATATTGAACTCAATAAATGGTGACCTCTATATGAAACATAGCAATATGTTAGGATTTAGATATCCTAGTTTAGAGTGTAATCATTAAGTAATCACCTCTTGACAAATGTAAAAAATATCATAATTAGTTTCATAGTAATAAAAACTCTTAACTTGAAGTATTATAGACTAAAATAACCTAAAAAACATCATACTATGTGTGTGATTTTAATTAATCGACCAACATGCCTTTGGGTTTCAGTAGCTTCAAACTTTATGGATTTGAACATAGGTTCTAGGTAAGCATTTTTAGATGTATATAGTTATTCTCAACTTTTAAATGGGATGGCTTGGGTATTGATCTGATACCAACCAAACATCTATAGCCTTAATAGAGATACCTTTGGATCCATAGCCCTAGTGGAGTTTACTTGAATCACCTTCAAGGGAATGTAGTTTCTAGTGTCAAGTCTATTTCAACTCGATACACATGTTTTTTCTTTGTGAAACCTTAGAGTTTAGAGAACCAATTTTTTAGCTAGGTTTTAAGGAGTTCCAAAACTTCTACTCAGGAACCATTCACTTTATAGCGACTGAGTTCTATCCAAGAAATCTTATGATGTGAAATTAAGTGTGGGTGTGTATGGGTCTTCAAAATTTTAGGACGTTAATCCAGTAAAACATATTTTTTTATCACTAGATTATAATTAGAATAAAATCACATAGTCCATGAAATGACAACTTTATCATTAAACTCTTCCATATTTTCTACATCAACATATGACATTATTTCTTACTTCAGATGGTCATTTATTGAGTTTTACATGAGCTTCAACACCTCAATCCTTCATATTTATAACTTTGGATAAATGCAAGAGAAATTTAGGATCCTACCCATGGGGCTAATTACTAAGCTACAACCTACAACAACTATTCCAAGGAAAGAAAAGGATATAAATCAAACACACAACAAGAAACAAAGTAGAAAGAAAATTAATCTACTCCTACTTACCACTACATTAGACCAACTCATAATCCATTGGTGGGGGTGAAAGGGGTAGCCAAAAAGTAGTGCTTCAAGTGTTGTCCATTCACTATTAGAGCCAAGTCATTTCCTTGCAAGTCATTTAGTGTGAAGGTGTTATCACCCAATATATCTATAATTTGATATGGCCTAATACAAAGAGGTATGAATTTATCATGCTATCCCTTTTCTCATGGGATTTATCCCAAAACAAGACCAAGTCTAATATTTGAAATATTTTGATTTTAGACCTTTTATCGAACCACCTTTCGACTACATCTTAATGCTTGGTGAAGTTCTTAAGGGATTCATTTTTGGAATCTTCCATCTGAAGGATATTTAATATTCTAGACTAAATTTTGTCATCATTATCAATGTATTTAGCCATGAACTTATAAGTAGGAAACTGTAATGTAATGGGAAATATTGGTTGCTTCCCATATATTAGCAAGAATGGAGATAAATTCAAGGTTTGTTTATATTTGGTTTGATCTACCCAGAAAGCATATTTTAATAATGAATACCACTTCCTTAGTTTCTTATCTACTAATTTATTTAATGCATTCATCAAGTTTTTATTTATTGACTCTATAACACCATACCCTTACAGATAATGATTTGAGTAAAACTTGACAATAATCTTATTGTCATAGGACCATTCTATGAATTCTATGGATTGGAAAGCTAGACCATTATCACACACTAGAGATAAAGAAGTCCCAAATTTGGTTGTGATGTTCTCCTCTAAGAACTTGATGACATCAATTATCTTACAGTTCTTAATGGCAATTACTTTAGTCCACCTGGTGTAATAATCACTATATATTAGCATGAATTTGTAGCTTATCAATGAGTTGGAATTGATGAATCAAATGAATTCCAATCCCCATTTTGTAAATATCATGGTTTCAATCACTGGTTGTAAAGGCATAGTTGCCCTTAATTCTATTCTATCAAATACTTGACACTAGTGACATGATTGGACATGAGCATGTGCATCTTTGAATACGGTAGGATAATAATAACTTACTCTAAGTATTTTTTGGGTAACAATTCTACCTAAAGGGTGTCCACTTCCCAATTTCTCATGAAAATTACTCAGTATGTCGATAACTTCTCTCTTGGAGATGTATCATAGGTAAATGCCTTCATAGTTTTTATTTATCAATCACTCCTCTTTTGATCATAAAATACAAGATTATGAGCCTAAGTGCTCTTATTTTCTCTCTTTTCAATTCTGGTGGGCAAGTGCCATTCAAAAAATAGTAGATGATGTCCTTGTACCATTTCTCACTTGAAACTTGGTTTGCTTCTACCTCCAAAACATCAATCCTAGGAGTCTTGGTGATTAGTTGAATTAAACCTTGGCCTTGTACCATCTTTTCTAAATTGATCTCTATGTCATATACCTAGATCTTAGTCATCCATTTTCCTCATCTTTCTCCTAACTCATTTTGCTTAAGCATAAGCTTAATAAAGGGGTTAGCTACAATAGTGTGATTTTTATTTTAGAGGATATAGTGTATAAACTTTTTTATGGATTTTACCAAGGTGTATGATTGCTTGTCTACACATGGGTATCTTAATTTTGCAACCTTCAAATTTGTACTCATGAAGGCAACTAAATGTTCTTTATCATCTACCTTCTGTGTTAAGACAACAATAATCGTGTGGTCAAAACTAAATGAATAAAGGTAAAAATATTTATCAAAATATAGGATAATTAGCATGGGTCCTTATACTATGGATTATTTAATGCCTTGGAAAGATTTTTTAGCCTCAAACATCCTTTTTCAACATGGTATTCATAGGTCTGATAATTTCATCAAAATTTGAAATGAATTTATGCAAAAAGTTGATTTTTTATTAGAATCACTTTAATTACTTTTTACTATTAGGTAAATCAACCTTGAAAATAGATTTAACCCTATAAAGGTCAATATACATACAATCCTTTGGTTATTTAAAACATAATCTTCTTAGGGTTTAAAGAGATACCAAAGGTTTTACATTTCTCAAAAACTTGTTAAAGGTACATCATGTGGTCCTTCCTATTTTTTTATAAAATAGTTAAGTCAACCATGTAGATAATGATACACTTATAAATAAATCCTTGGCATGCATGATCCATGGAATGTTGAAAGGTATCCCTAACATTTATGAGTCTAAAAGGCATTCTTCTATATGCAAATGTTCCCCACTTGGTCATGAAGGCACTTTTCATTCTATCTTCTCTGTTAATCAACACTTGGTTATAATCAAATAAGCCATCTAAGAATGACATCATTTGATATCTGCTAACCATTTAAATTAATTCATCCAAATAGGGAAATGGATAATTATCCTTTTCTTAGGACCCATTGAGATTTTGAAAGTACATGCAGAGTCTGATCACACCATTTTTCTTCCTAATTGTAACCAAGTGAGATACCCATGTAGAATGTTTAATTGGGAAGACTATCCTTGCATCTAGTAACTTATCTAATTATTTATATATAAGAGTTTCTAGCACTGGGTTGATGGGTCTTTATTTATGCTAGAAAGGTTTACATGCTTCCTTTAGGGGGGGATCACATGATCAATAGCCCATGTTTCAAAGACTTTTATATATTTGAAATATCATGCAAGGACATCCTTGAATTTGGATAATATCTCAGTAGCCTCAACCACTTCTTCTTTGGTTCAAGAAATCCTAATGTTAATATGTTGGGTAGTACTCTATGAACCTAGGTTAATTTGCTTGTAATCTTTTCCCCTTACTTTGGGTAGCTTGATGTCACTCATTATATTGTCTTGGTATAATATCCTCTCTAGAGAGATCATGCCTATATGAACTCTATTATTCTTTAGTTAGATTATTCCATCATTTCTAGATTTGATCTCCTTTTTAGACCATTTGTCTCATTTATTAATTATGTGTGACTCAAAGACTTCATAACTAGTCATGAAGTTCATGATCTACTTATCATCATCAAATACTTGGAAGTGGTTAACATTTGTTGCAATTCAAGGGCTTGAAGAGGGATTAGATTAGCTATTGTGTAAACAAACACATATGCTAGCTTATTTTAGTCCTTGGGTATGAAGGCAATGCTAAATGATTCAAATCTTTCAATTAAATCCCATTCTCTAAATTTATATTTCTTTATATAAGAAATCTTGCATTGGTATTAACTACATACCTATTTGATGACTAACTCTAAATCACCACATACTAATAATTTCCATAGCTTGTGCTTAATAGAAAATTGAATTCCTAGGATTAGGGCTTCATAGTCTATGAGATTGTTAGTACATAGAAATTGAAGTCTATAAGATGATAAGTATTTCTTACCAACCAAATTTATCAACACGATAACTACCCCTGAGCCTTGCTTGGCTCTCACACCATAGAAGTACATAATCTAGAATCTTTTATCCTTGGTTATAGTACTAATTTGATTGAAACCAAAAATATTATATATGCCCAAGTTGGTGGATTAGAAATTCACCTTGTCATTTTTGGTGTTGTACTCAATTATCATGAACTTCATCCTTAGCTTTCACTCAAATTAGATATGATTAAGCACACCCCTCCAAGGTAACCACATATGTGAGTAGTTCATGGACATATATACATTCAAGTATTTTATTTAGTCTTTGCTTAATAACATCCCATATGCTTTTGGGATTTTTACGACCTAAATGTTGATGAACTATTGAATATAGGGTTTATGAGCTAGTTTCATGTGAACATTAAATAGTTATTCTACCACCTTGAACCTTGACTTGTCTAACTAGACAATAACCCTATCAAACTTAATTGGAGTCAATACTTATAAGCATTATCTTAGTAGATGATCCAAAATCAAGTAAATAATTATAAACATTCTTCCCAAAGATTCTAATAGTTAAAAATAATGGAGGGAAATTATCTTTAATTGTATATATTACCAAATTTGCATTCACGTATTTGTATTTAACTTTATCTAAATTATCAATTAATGATCTAAGTAGAATATAATGTTGCTCAGGGATCTAGAAAAATTGATGCAAAGTAATGTTGGTTTTGATATTTTTTATATCTTCCACAATGTGTATCCACCTTTTGGACCCAATTGTAGCTAACTCTATAATAGGTTGAGTATCCTTTCCTTTTGGAGGAGGAGGATCATTATTAGTTCTATGGTCTAGGGGAGTGTCAACTTTGTTAGGTGGAGTGGAAGTTATTACAGGTTCCTTTTGGGCTCCATTTCTCAAGGCATAATTGCTTTCCTAGAATAGTTGGAAAGCATAGATCTCATTCATGTTACTTTTAGTCTCATTTTATTCTTGGTCAAGAAAATCATAAGTCTTAATCATGAGGGCCATTTTGGTAGAGATGGACCCACTATTAGGTGTTCTTGTGTTTCCTAAATTGCTAGCATTGTCTTTGTTATTAGAAATAATGTCATAACTTTCTAGTTCACCTCAAAACATCTCAAAAGTGTTGAAAAATTCTATGTAGTTTAATTCTCCATGTTAGGCCTTATTATGGACCCTACACCAATTAGGCAAGGCTAATTCATAGATATTTATGTTAGACATATTACTATCCTAGGGTTCATTATTGTTGTTATTATTGTTAGACCTATAGAAATGTCTATTGTACTTTTGAAACATGTAATTTCTATTAGAACCTTCCCCTAGGTTCCCCATTTACCTTTGTATGTTCAAAAAAATTACTACCCATTTTTTTAACGATCCTCTGAATTACTTCCAAGTCTCCTTTTGAGGAGTTAGGTTTGATGTTCTAGACTAGGTTTTGGATAATGCTTTGGGTGTGAGATTTATTAATGGGGATGAGAGCTTGGTTATTATTCTATGGATGAGCCCTAACATTATACTGGTTAAAGAATCCTAGTTGTTGGTTAGAGGCATCATGGCTCAATGACAACTAATTAAGGCTAGATATTTGATTTAAGGTAGGCATATTTTAGTGTGTTTGGGAATAAATTTAAAATAGGTAAAGCTAAGCTAATTTTTGGGATAGCAAAGGCAAGATACCCCTATGAGTGCAACTAATCATCAATGTATATAGCCTTTACATATGTATGTGGTATTCTATTGATGTTTATGGTCATTCATAGAAAAAAATAATTATTATATTTAGGGTGTTCTTGTAGATTTCAAGTGCTACGTCATTTGTAGGTCAGTATGGATCTATTGTGAGGCTATACATATTTTGAAATTTAACATTAAAACTCTTATGAGTTCAATCAATAGAGTCTCATATTAGGATGATGAACTGATGGTAAATGATTTTAGGATTAATAAACCTTACAAATTATGTAATAAAGGTATCATTTAACTGGATCCATCCTATGATGGAATCTTTTGGTAAGTTTAGGAACTAGTCATAAGCTACTTTCCTAAAAGCGAATGGGAAGATTATGTAGGTTACGTCTTCATGGATGACATTTAGAATCCTAAGTGATGCCTTAAAAGACATGATATTCTCTTCAATGGTTATACCTCTAGATGGATTAAAGAGAGGGATGTATTCTTCAAAGGTTCCTAGGCAAATCATGCACAAGGCTAGACATATTTATAGAAGACCCTCCTAACCATGCCATGACTGGATAGATGTAAAATAGAGGATGTAGATGTTGGCTTATTGGAGAGGTATGGTGGGATTTATATCTCCTACATATCTGTTTATAATGGGAACTCTAATATTATAATGAGATCTAGTCTCAATCTTAGGCAACTTTAAGGTGTGAAGCAAAGAATCTACATCAAAAACCAATAATACTTCAAAGATTCACCAAATTTTGTAAAAGAGAGTAAAGTTTGGCCTAAATTAACATAATGAAACCATAAAGAAAGGTCCAGTTTTAAGTAGAGTGGTCTTTATTTTCCTTCATTGACTTGGGTCCTCTAGAGCTATATACCCTACACAAATTTGTTATAAACTTAGTTTAATCTTGAAAATATCAATTTTAGATGAGATATATTAAGCAACCTTTAGTGTATTAAGCTTCTAAAGTGTCTTAGAGCAAAAATTTACAAAGAAAATATTGATGTTACTTGAATATAGTATATTTGGAACTTCAAATCCTTGGCCCAGTGATCTTTCACACAATAATCTACTTAGACATTGATCTTTACACTTATCTCAAACTAAAAGTCATTAGCTCAAATTATGCAGAAATTTTCAAATATGAACTAAAATGCCCTGATCTATTCAAAAAATTTAATGGTATGTCTATCTTTAATGTCTTTAAATGAAATGTGAATAGATCAAAGGGGTAATGCCAAAATATCCTCGTATTTGAGTCAATATTTAAAGGATCTCTTGGAATAAACACTTTATTCATAAGGGATATTTCAAAGGTTGCAAATATCTTATAGAAAATAAGAAGAAAATGTAGTGTTTATTCTAATGTTGGTGTATTTTTAAAGATATTATTTTATATTTCAATCTAAATACACTATAGTTTAATCAAAACAAACAAGCCCTCCTTCTAACGCTAGATTTTATTTGTCGATGTATGTCTTTGTCAATGACATAATGCAAACAATAGAATAATATTTATTAGATTGTAGTATAACTCCTAGAAAACCTTAGGGCTTAACTCAATTTAATTGGAGAAATTATGTGGTTTTCACCTTTTAGTCTACAAGTAAACCCTGTTGTAGGGACAATAAGAACTCAATAGTGACACAATCTACCTAAATTTTTATGTTCTTATGATGTAAATTGTTTTTTACTTTGCCACTATAGACCCAAACTCTAAATTAAAAAATGGATATTCATAGTGAGAATTAATCTAAAGTGATTCATGCTAAAAGAATTTAAAGAGGAAGTAGGGTGGGGTAGAAAAGGAAATTTTCTTTGAAACAACAAAGACCAACAAATATTCTTTGTTTCTTTCTAATAATAATGCAAATAAACTAAGAACTATGAACTCATAGTTCTTGGACTTAGAATATCATAAGTCCAATGAGAATTCTAGGGTAGATATGATGCATATACCTGGACAACATGTTTTAATCACAACAAATTGATTTAAATACATGTACTAGTAGAGTAGGAAGAAAATAGAGCATACATAATAGACTATGTTAGCCTAGTTAAAAGCACAAACTAATAAGATGCATTCAAAACATTAATTTGAGACTTTTACAATTAAAGAGATGAGACCATATATTATTAGCAAATATTGAGAAACAAGAACACGTGAGAATAATGGAAACAATGATTCAATTATGGGAATTTCCTTTCTCTTTATATTAATCTCACAAAATTATGTCTCTAGTTTATAATAAAGGGGGATAACCCCTATATATATGCCATTGAATGCCTCAAATAGATACAAAATAAATGAATAATATGACACTTGTCAATAGATAAGGTCTCCAATGTCCATAGAGTTAGATAATATTCCTTATCCAAAATAGGGGATATTTTACAATGTAATTTAAAGGGACTTGGGACATGGTTCTTATCTAGAGGGAGCCCAATATATAGTTATTTCATTCCTAAAGAGTTGGTATGGGATTCAACTAGAGTAGTTGATGATGAAGTTATTTCTATAGAGGAAGATAGATGTGAACCCACTATAGCTAAAGAAGGAGTACTAGTGATAGTTGAGGAAGAATATATCCCAAGAGGGGATGAGGAGTTAGTTGCTCTTATGATGGTACTTTATTTTTGGTCTTCAATTTTCCCTATCCAAGATTTAGAGCATTTCTTGTAGTCATTGTCAATCAATTTTAGGTCAATGATAGGATCCTTTAGCAGCTTGATTATTAGTCTAGCCATTGTATCATGTTTGCTTAGGAGAGCTCCTAAAAGTTCATTGATTTCCATAGCCTTATCTATCCTATGTTTGGTAGAAGCTACCAAATATATCATCTCCTATTCAAAGGTCACTCTTTTAGCCATGGCTTGCTTTAGAGAGTTCACCACAAATTTATGTAGCTTGGCCTTGAAGGAATCTTTGATAATAATGGATCCATCCTTATCAACAAGGTGCATAATTTTAGCATCCTTCAGTAAGGTGATAACTCTGTCACCTTGTTATGTGAGAGACCAGCCTAGGGACCTCATTTCATCAATCCACTGGTTTAGGAATTTCCTTATACCAATCATATAGGAGTGAGATATGCTCAAGTCCTCTAAAGGGATAAAAATTAAGTCTTAAAACTTATTCATTTTGAACAAATTCATCAAGTTTATTTTTTTATTATCAAATTCCCCATATACAACTTCTTCCTTGATGACTTCATTGTATACTTCATCTCCCTTTACCTTGTATTGAGCTAAGGTGTTTAGCATGTCAAACATCTTTCCCATAGCCCATTCTACTTTTGTTATGATTTGATATGGTAAGGTGGCATTGTGTTACTACTCCAAGTTAGTTGTTCTCTATTGTACTCCTTTAACCAATTCAACAACCACATCTATAGTTACTTGAAGAGTTGAGAGGGGCTCTTCCTCATAGTACTGTTATTGGCCTAACTTGGCTTTCTTTGTCTTAGTCCTCTCAAGTAAGGTTTATTATAACTTATTAACCCAGCTTCCTTATCAAAATTTAGTGTAACCTATGGAGGGTCCATTATGACTAAATCTAGGTTCTCCTTTGTAGATAATTACATCTACATAATCCATGATTTGTGTAAAAAACCACTTGGAGGATCTGATGATGTAGAAAATGGCTAAGCTAGAGTCAACCCATTGAAAGTAAACATCTAGGAGGTATGTGTGGATGCAACCAATATAAATGTGGAGCTAAGGGATGAATAAGAACTAGTGCTAGTTGAAGAACTAGTTGTGAATAGGGGAACTTGGGGAATGATGATAGTGGGCCTCTTCTTAGGTAATTATGGACTGGGTCTAGGCATAGACCTAGGCATTACTAGGTAAAATTGGCCATTACCAAGACCCTATAGGTGGATGATATAATCAAGGGGTTGATTATGGGTAATGACATAGTTATAGGCTTGATTATAGGTTTGGTGAGAGGCCTATAGGGTAAGAGGTTTACATGGTCTAGATTTGGGGGATTACCAAATATGTTCAAGGGTTACTTATAGAGAAAAGAAGGAGGTAAGCAAATGCATTGTTAACTTGTAATACTTGGTTCCTCTCTAATAGGAGGAAGAGGAGGCAATGTTTATGCTGAAGTTGTCAGAGTAGAAGTTATTATTGTATCCACTAAAAATGTTTCCCACATTGAGGTAATAATTTATATTTGGGATGGGCTCCTACATGGGGATCCTAAGGTACAAAGTTGCTTGATTTGTTTCCTTATATCATCTCCTCCCTTATACAAAGTGGGAGATAATGCTTGAAGTATTTTGTGACTGAGTTGTGGGTCAGTCAACCTTTCTCTTCAACATTGGTGGCATAAATTGGAGATGTGATGCTTTTGCCTAAGGGTCCTAGCATTCAAAAAATTGAAAAAACTCTATATCATCTATTCTTTCTTTCACCTATAATATCCTAGTAACCTTTACTCTTTGCTTCACCTCTATGTTATTAGCTACATTAATGTATAATTGGTCTCCATCCTTGGACTCATAATGGTATGTAATGCTGAAAGTTGCCCTATGTTTGATGTAATTATTGAATGTAAAACACACATGGTCCCATTCCCTATTGGTATCCTTATCCATACTATAAATATACCTTTGTTTAGAAGCAGACATGACTAAGTTCCAATTATCAATCTTAAATCAACTAATGTTGGCTAATTAGGGATGGACTAGTCCCTTTTTCTTATTCTTGCATAATGCATCTACTCCTAAGTAGCTAGAAGGCAATCTCCTACTCATCCAACTAGTTTGGAACTATATTAGGCAACCTAAATGGGGTTGTCTTAATTCTCATGACTCTTATTATTATGTAATTAGGATAATTCCATTAGGATCCCAATGTGTTGAGTGTTTCCTTGATCTATTCAGATATATTGGGCATAGTCCTCTCATGGATGGCCCTATAGATAATTGGGTATAAATGCTTGGAAATGGTTCGCATATCTTATATGTACTTATAAATTCTTACTTTTGTAAAGACATGGGGCATAATACATTTCATTTTTGGATCCCAATTAGTAAACTAGGGGAATTTTAAGGTAGCATAGATGTCATCAACTAAGTATTACATCATATAGAAATGATTTCCTTGGTTGGCCATCATCTTCCTAATTTGGGCATCTAAGTTATAGGAAATGATCTCTCTCAGAGGGGGAGTGGTGGAGTTGTCTATGATCATAGATAGAAGTGGAACCCACTTCTCATCCATTTGGCATATGTCTTTGGCTCCATGTAACCTATTCATCATTTCCATACCCATTTTCACCCCCTTCTTGAATTGAGTGATGGGAATATAATTGATTTTGGATTTACATATGAACCTTCTTGGGTTTTCCACCTAGATTCTCAAGAACTATCTAATTTTGTGTGTTGAGCCTTTGGTTATATTTTCTTCATTCTAAACAATTTTTGGCCTAGGTAAATCATAATAAGAATAAAAGGCCAACACATCTATAAATGCAATGTCATTGCCTAAATTGAAATACTTGATCATATTATCTATATACCTAGTGGTGAACTATGTTTGCAAAGGGGAGTTCTTCTAGATTGGATGTAGCCTTGTGTAATCCTACAAACTTGAGCACTAAGATGTCAGACCTCTCTTATGTAACATTGGAATCCTCCTCATCATCACTATCATGGTCCACCATCCTTTCCACATGGTAGAATAAATCATTGTAGTTTTTGTCGTCTATGACCAATTCAATGGAATTAAAACTAGTGTTTTTGAAGACTATGTCAATTCCATATGAATATAAAAATGAAACTTATTTTGAATTGGTAGCTTTAGACATTCCTACTTCAGCCATGGATTTCATATATTTTTTATTGATGATATCATGTATTGTTTTGATGATGAATGAATGCAAAAAGGTTATTTAAAAAATAACAAAGTGCACTTTCGAGTTCTTCAACCAATAATAATTAAAAGTGAATATAAAATCTTGAGACTATAAGCTTTAAACTATAGATTTTTTGGAATTTTAAACTATAAGATACAAGTTATAAATGGAAAGTTTATTTTATTTGTTTCAAATTAAAGCCAAGATGGCTCTTTAGTTTTTCTCTAATAGCTTCAAAAATCCACTTTTGGAGACTAACCAAGCATTGCTCTCAATTTATCCATGCATCTTCTCATCACAAGATTGACTTTTCCCTTGAGGTGACTTGGCTTTATAAATACTAAAATAAGCCCCATTAACATTCAATTTACACCAATAATTAGTACTTCATGGACATCAATGTGTTTTTAAGGTGTCATACTTTGACACATGTCTGACACTTGGAATTCTTTTATGCATCTTAGCCTTTTATTTTGAATATCAGGCTATCTAGATGGGATATATGATATTATGCTAAGTGGTATCTTTTGATTAGATCACACTTCCTTTTGATGTTGCATGGTTTAACCCCTCTTTCTTTGGGTCAACATGGTCTTGAAACAATTTCTAGATAGTCAAGTGGTAGGCTTTCATTGTCTCACACTATCATGCAGCCTTGTTATACGAAACTCTTGATGGGCTCAATTGTTTTGACACTCTATTGCATGTCAACCTTTGATTACATCACTCTTTTTTGGGTTTAATGGTTTTAATTGATCATGTGTTACCATGATTTAATGGGTACATGTGTCATTAGGCTATTAGTTCTAACTGCTTGATGGCCTCTATGTAGCATCTAACTATCCAAGATTGAGTGACTAAATGATAGGGGTCATCTTATCATGCAATTGTAGTAATTTTAGAATTAAAATTTATATCTTAGCCTTGGGGACATGAAGGGTATGGATGAGTGCCAAGTATCATGATGTAGTTAGATCACTCTATAATGGGATCTTAAAAGTAACTGAGGTCTCAAAACATCATGACTAAGCACTACATGGCATGTTCTTATTAGGTCACTCTTTTTTATAGGTTAAAACTCAATGATCGGATAACAAGTGGCACATACCCATTGAGTCTATTTAGTTTAAGACTTGAGAAGGAAGTAAGATCCTTAGGAGATCATGATTGGATGCTAAGTGGCATGTTATGATGGATTCATTAGGTATCTAACATTTTTTGACTTCTCTCTAAATTGGAAATGCCACAACCAAGTACCAAATGGTAGACTCCCATCAAAATTTTGGGTTGCAAACCTTTTATAATTTAATTTGAACTTGAAATGTTGTGATTGAGCACCAAGTGGCATGCCCAAGTTTGGTCACTAGGTCATGACCATTTTTCAAGCCTAAAATGTATGTGACTAAGTCTTAAACTTTATGACTAAATGATAATGCATGTAATGCATCCGTGTGTCAATTTGGGTTGAGTTGGCATTAGGATCCTACATGAAGGTAAAATATGTGAAGTTTTGTGCTTTTCACAATAAATAAAAATGGGCAAGCCTAAATTTATAAACCTTAAGTATGAAATTTGATTTGGACCCTCTTTTGAAATTAAAAATTAAAGTTCATTCTAGTATTGATTATGATTTTTGACATAGTTAAAGCATTACTAGGGTTTAAAAACCTTAATTAAGCAATTTTGATGGTGTTTTAGGGACCATACCTAGGTTTTCAAATTGTAACCCATTACAAGATCACTTTTAAACAAGTTAGATCATTAGAAAACCAATGAACTTAAACATTAGTGAAATAATTATTAAAAGGTACTCATTGATATTTTCCATAGACCAACATTACTCTCAAGATTTTAAAACCATAAAAGGGGTTTTATATCATGTGAAACAAATGGTAAGGTATTTCCTAGGGTAAATGACCCAAAATTTCATGTGTACCCATTTTTAAGAAAATGAGTCGTGTTGAAATCAATAGAACCAAGTGATGAATTCTAGTCAAATCACATTATCTGATTAATCTAGAGCATGTGGAATTGGTTTAAGACTAGTAGATCCTCTTGATTAAGAACCTTACCCCCAAGGTTAAAATATTTTTAAAGTTGGCAGATAAGAAAAAAATCCTTAGTATGGATAACCTTGATAGAAGGGGACTCTCTATTCCCAATAGGAGGTTGAGACATCTGCACATTTATTCCTCTCTTGTCTATTTGCTTTTGCCATTGTGAACCTCTTCTTGTTAAATTTTAATCTATCCTAGGTTGGTCCCAATTTGATACATGACCTTATCACCTAATGGAAACCTAATGGGATCACCCATAACTTTATTTTTTGTGGTTTATCTCCTTACCCCACATTTTCTAGGGCATTTGGAAATGCATAAACACTTTCATCTTTGAAAATAGTTCACCTATCCTTTCTTCTACTACCCTAAAAATCCTTTTAGCTATCAAGGAGACCTAGACAATGTTATCATATAACTTTAAGTATCCCTTACCCCATTACCTCTCACCTATTATCATCATCTAGGATCTTCATGTCCCATTTTAGGCATGGAAGAAAAAGGTGGATATATTTTTGGTCAAATGGATTGGTGCACTAGTTTCCTATATTAAGCTAAATTTTGATAATGTGACCAAAGATAACGTAGGGTCGATTCTGAGGAGTCATAAGGGATGCCAATAGGAACCTTATGGTTTCCTATGCTAGCCTATTAGGGGTCAAAATGAACCACATGGTCCAAGCCTTAATATCATTTTGGGGAATCAAATTAACAATAAAATTAGGCATCGATCTACTCTAGAGTGAAGGGGACTCCCTCAATACCATTAATTTTTTAAAGGTCAAATCTAATTCTTTCTATACCATATCTAAAATTATGGAGGATGTAAAAATCCTCTATGCAAATTTTAATTCTATATTATTTCCCATCTTTATAAAGAGGGAAATAAGGGGGTAGATCATATGGCAAACATAGGGGTTCAGAATGAATACATTGGTCCAATGAGATCAACCTCCCAACCTAAGTCTCATCTTTAGTCCAAAATGACAATCCCCTCTCCCATGTGTGGGAATAATAATCTTCTCTCCTCATGATAGATGACATGATGGGAAAATATCAAAATAAGGTGAAATTCAATCATCACCAAATTAAGGCTCACACTCAAAACCATGGGAAGATACATGCTAATTCAAGTAATAAATGCCTATATTTTTATAAAAAGAGCACGTCTATGGAGGCTAAAATGGTAAAAAATTGTAGAATTTAGTGTTTGGTCAACAAGAAAAATATGGGAGGTGAAAGAGATAGGATTTAATTGATATCTTACATAGAGGCAAAAGAGGACCTTAATGTTTTGAGGAAGCTAGTTAATAGAGGGCTATTAAATTTCATAAAAATAATACTTATCCATGACTCATATATCTCTTAGGAATTTTATAGAGGTTAGAATAATAACATGGTAAAAGCGAGGGGGCTAAGCATCACAACCTCATAATAAATCATCAGTGAAGTAACTGGTATATTTTATGATGACATAAAAGCCTTCAAAGAAAAAAAGAGAAAGGAGGAAGTAATGACAATTTTCTTCAAGTTTGATTAACTTGTCATTTCATCCCAAAATGGTTTCCCTAGATCCAAACTTCCTAAGAAGTGGCCTGAGGTTTATCTTTATATAATGACGTGCATTATCCTTGAGGGTACACATAACATTATTTTATCACACTACTTCCTTTTTATAAACCTCTTTAAGGGTCATAAGATCAATCTTCCCTTATTTATGCTAAAGTCTCTAGAAGCTTCTATGACATCCTTTAAATCCAACCCTTCTTCTAACCCCATCAACCAAGGGCTCATCCTCCTCATTAGACATAAAGGGTAACCACTTTGGGGAGAATATGTAACTAAAGCCATAGACATCCATAATGGGGGGAGGATTGTGATGAATAAAGTGAAGAGAGCCCAAATTAAGATATTTGGAAGGAGTCCCTAGTTAAGCCAATGGTAAGTATTCAACCCCATACCCTATCGAGTAGAAAGCTAACCAAGATGGAGAAGATCCTAGAGAATATTCATACAAAAGTGGCCATGTAACATTTGCTTTATACTAAATTGGTAGAATAAATCAATAAATTGAAAATGATATTTTCTCTAGAGGAGGTTATAATAGGAACTGGTGGATGAATGGTGGTTTATAACTGAAGAATTAGAGTAAGGAGAAGAAGAAGGAGAATGTGAATATATCCCTAGACAAAGAGGAAGAGTGAACCCCAATCCATATAATGAATATCCTAACTAAATAAACTTTCTAAATATTGAGAAAAAGAATAAGAGGAAAGGATAAATAAAAAACTACATCTAAGAATAACAACCTGATCATCTACTCAAAATTTGAGGAGTCCAACTACTATCTTCATCATTCCCCCTATGTGATTTTTTGGCTCCTTTTTGTTGGGATTTTGTATAAAGTTTGTCTGGTGATATATATTATTCATGGCTTATCCTTGGTCATCCATAGCTTTCCAAACTTAACCCTTTTAGACGTATGTACATATTTTAGGTCCAAACCCATACCCCTGAGACAATAGTGTCCAAATAGGACTATAGCACTAAAACCTAAGGTGTCTAGTTTTTGGTGCTATTATCCAAGAGCAATTTTGGTCCCAATGGTCAATTTCTTCTATAGGATGACTTTTACCCCTTTTCTTTGCTTCATTCCTAAGTTTCCCAATGTCAACCAAATGCAAATAAAGCTTACAATTTCAAAATAATGAGTCTCATATATAAAGGACTACACAAGGTATTTTATATCTAGCACTTACTATTTTGGCACATTAGACATAATAAAATGAATCAAAAATATAGCTCAGCTTTTCTGCAATCACACATAGATTTGAATGCTTGATAAAGGAAGGGCATAGGTGAAATTCATTCTTACATCAATCATACATATTGATTATATATGTTCCCTAAAAGAGAACTATATCAGATCTGAGACCCTAGCTTGAGGGTTAATATAGGTAACAATCAAAACAATAGGGGTTCTTGATTATGCAATCATTCTTCCTATAATCCAAAATTTCCCCATTTTTACTTTGATTCTATTTATTATTTCCATGTGTGTAGACTAATATAGGTACTAAAGATTGAAACAAAATTACATCAAGATTTAGTGACGTTCAGGACCTAAAATTTGGTACACAAGGTCATACTAAATAGATGACCATAACTTAGAAAGCTTTTATCCTAAAGTCAATAACACTAAGAAAGGACTATAACACTTAACACCAAGGTTTCTTGTTTATAGCTCTCTTATCTAATTAGAAAAATAGAGACCAGATCTAGAATTTAGACATTATCCAATCCTACTCCTTTAATTCTAGATTTAGAATCATCAGTTTTAGTATAAAACCAGTTAAGTTAATCTTTCTTTATCTTCTCTTTCTTATGTAAGATAAGTTGATCAAATTAGCATAAACTTATATTTTACTACATAAAATCATAATTCTTCCCATATTCTAGGCCTTTATTACTTAGAAATTAAAAACTTTCCTAAAATAATAAAACATTTGGTGAACCTAAATTACTTCGAATAAACCTAAAACCTTAAATACACTTAGGCATTTTCCTTCATATTTTATTTAAAAATATAATTTCCAATTTTTAATTTTTATATAAATTTTTGTGAATGATTCCTATTTCTAAATTATTTTTAGAATTTAAAATTATTGTATAATTTTCAAAAATTCTAAAACCCTATCTCAAAACCCTAGATTTCAAAAGTAGGTCATCAAACACCAAGCCTTTCCTCACAAATTTAAGATAACTATTTTGGAAATTTTGCAAATAAATTACCATGTCAAAAATTATTTCAAAATAAGTAGTTTTGCAAAATTTTAATTTCCAAATTTCTAATTTTTTAATAAATTTTTGTACATTATTCTATTTCAAAATTATTTTTAGAGTTTAAAATTATTGCACAATTTTCAAAAATTCTAAAACCCTAACTAAAAAGCCTAGACTTCCAAACTAGGTCCTAAAACCTCAAATTTCCCTCCCTTACAATTTTTAGGAAAATAATTTGATTTTATTAAAAATTGTTTGGGCTACCACAAGTAATTTTCAAAATTCAATGTTAGTAGTTCTTTGTACATTTATTTGCTTCATGTTACTTTTAAAAATTATTTTTGGTGATGAAATGGCCACAAAGGTAATTCCTTCTTCTCATCACTTAGATAATTTTCTCAAATTTTCTCACATTTATGACAATGATTAGACAAATTTGCAAAATTGCACATTAGCTAAAACTATATAAAATGATTTCATTTATAGTGAAAATAATGACTATTGTTGTAATGAAAGATATGATGATATATGTTGATCCAAAAATTAGAAATTTTTATTGATAGATATTTCAAGAACATGAAAATAACATAGTAACAATGATTTCTCTATGAAGAGATATATAATTACTCAATATTGTAATACAAACATATGCTTATTTCTGAGAAGAGATGTCTAATTTCCATTTTGGGTTACATTTTCATTTATAAACATTTTGATCATAGGATGAGGATGTATAAGTTCACTAATCTTGAGGGAGATTAAGTGGTTCAACTTCCATAATTTATAACAATACAAAATTTGAAGAATTACTATTTTTAGACTACAATACTAAAATGGAAATTTAGGGAACTTACATTAGTTTTTTGAGGGTAAAAACCCATCAAGTAGAGATCTATGTCATCTCACTATGTTTTCCTTATTCTTATCTTTCCAACAATTCAAATGGGAAGTCAATTAGAGCTATGGTATAAAATTTATGGTTCTCAGAAGTTTTATCATCAATTAGGGTAGAACCATCACCCAAATTATCACTTGAATTATTGCCTAAATTATTCCTCCCTCTTTGAGAAGCAAGGGTCCCCATTATGTCAATAGTATTCATCAAGTGTGGTAGTTGTGTCTTAATTTGATTCTCTATGAGCCACTCACCTTGATGGCTAAGCTGGCCCCTTTTAACCACCCAATAAAGTAAAATAGAGCATCCTCTTGTTGTCTTCATCCAAGTGTCCACAATCTAATCCTCCACTGATCAAGCTCATCAATGTCTGGTTGTTTTTCTTTGGCTAAAGTGTCTAATGGAGGTGGATGATATGGTTTGAGGAACTCCATATTAAATATTAGATGCAAACCAAGGTAGGCTGATGGGTTCAACTCAAAAGCATTTTCTCCAAATTTTTTGGTGATGGTGTATGAACCATATCACAGAGCCCAAATTTTTCTATGTGGGCCTGCAAGTCATTATTTTTAAAGCTACAACCAAAACTTGTCACCCATAGAAAGATGGTGTGAAATCTTATATTTGTCATGGCATTGCTTATACTTCTGATTCATCTTCTCCAAGATGTCATGAACCTACTACTAGATGTGTTACATTTGTTCAATGAATTTTTTTGCTTTTTCTACCTTAGATCTCCTATGAGGTGTGTTTTCCTTGGTGGAAAATGGAGCAACTATATCAATTAGTGCCATTGGTTAAAATCCAAAGCATATTTTGAATGGACTATGCTTGGTCAAGCTAAGTAGGGCCCAATTGTATCCATGTTGTATGGACAGAAGCCCCTCATCCCATGTGCATGGTTGTTTAGAGTGATACATATGAATCATGTGAATAATCAAGCAGATCACCTTTTTATCTAACCATCAGTATGTGGACTTCATCAGCTTGGTATCCATCATCTTCCATAAAGTGGGTTAGAAGATGCTCAGGGACCTACTATCTCTATCTAAGACAATGGACTTGGGGAGACCAAAATGGAGCCATACATGACTAAAATATAGTTGAGTAGTTTCTTGAGTAGATAAATTTTTCTTACAAGAAATCATGAAAGCCATTTTTAAAAAATGATCAATTACAACAAAAATATAGTCATTTCCATGTTTTGAAGAGGGCAAACCTAAGAGAAAATCTATTGAGAACCAATTCCCAAGGCTTAGTTAGTTCTAGCAATGGCATGTACAATCCTTGCTTCTTATTTTTTGGCTTGGCTATTGCATATGGGGTGCAATATTTGAGATACCTTTCCACATATTTCCACATATGGGGCTAGTAGAAGTGTTTTTAAAGAACTACTAATGTCTTATCTATACTAAAGTGTCTAGTTATCCTACTAAAATGTGCTTCCCATATCATCTTCTATTGATCTATAATTAAAACATAGATGTGCCCTATGTGATAGAGGATATTATCTTAAAAATAGAAATTAGAAACATGTTTACCTTCTTAAATCACCTAATATGTATCAGTAAAGGTAGGATCTACTTCATACAGAGCACCCCAAATGGTATTTACATGTTCACATAGGTCAATAACTATTGTGAGTGTAGTAATTGGTAGGTGGCTCAGATAATCTATTACCATGTTTGAACTCCCCTTTTTATGTTTTATTAGCAGATGGAATTATTATAGATATGTGGCCCAATTTTGGTGCCTCTTATTTCATAATTTACTCTACATTTAGATAAATTCTAATGGTCTGTGGTTAGTGTGGATGACCATCTCTTTTCCTAAGATGTAGTGTTTGCATTATTTATAGGCTTACATAATGGCATAGGGTTCCTTGTCATATGTCAAGTATTTCCTGACTATATTATTGAAAGTTTCACTATGATATGCAATAGGATGGCCATGTTAAATGATGACAACTCTCGTGGCATATTTAGATGCATCTATCATCAACTCAAAAGGTTGATGCAAATCTTGTAAGACAAGAATAGGGGCTAAGCAAAGTCTATTCCTCAAATTCTCAAATGCCCTTTATTGTATTTCACCCCATTGAAATGTAGTTTTAGCTCTTCCTTTAGTCACTTGGGTTAGTGGCTAAGCAACATGTGAGAATCCAATAAGAAACTTATGATATAAATTTGGAAGACCCAAGAAGTTATGAAATTCTGTGAGGGTCCTTGGTGTAGGCCATTTTTGAATAACATGAATATTCTCTAGATCAACATAGACCCCTTTCTCATTCAAAATGTACCCTAGGTACTAAACTATTTTCATCATGAATGCATTTGTCAAGATTTACATAAAACTTTTGCTCTTGAAGAGTTTAAAGCACCTTACAAACATGTTGTAAATGTTCCTCCCATGTTATACTATAGATGAATATGTCATCTAGGTAGACAACCATGAATGAGTTGGTGAAGGGTCTTAGGATGTAATCCATCATCCTCATGAAGGCTACAAGTGTGTTAGTCAAGCTAAAAGGCATAACCAACCATTTGAAAGCTCCTCCTTATATTTGAATGCAATATTTTAGACATCAATGGGATTGATTGGAATTTGGTGATAGCTAGATTTGAGATCAATTTGGTGAAGAACTTCACACCATAGAGTTGGTCCAATAGGTCATCAATCCTAGGGAGGGGGTAGTGATTCTTTACAGTGATTTTATTCAGGGCTTGATAGTCAATGCAAAGCCTCCATGTTTCATCTTTCTTTGGTGCCAGGATAATTAAGCTACCATAAGGTGAAGAGCTTGGCCTGATGTGACCCTTTTGAATCAATTATTGAATCTACCTTTTTATCTCATCATTCTCTAAAAATGATCTATGATACATAGAATTAATAGGCAAAGGTGATCTTGGGATCAAATCCATAGAATGTTTTACTTGATAGTGAAGTGGAACTCCCATGGGTGACTTAAATAAGTCATCATATTCTCCTATAATTTGTCTCATATGCTTCTATTATTGTGTTGATTATGTAGTTAAGACTACAACATTAGCCTTTTTAGATTTCTATAGTTTGACCACCATGAGAATGAATTGATTTTCATTCTCCACCACTTTATTATATTGCTTGGCACTAATTAGGAAGATAGATGTGGGAGGTGGTACCTATAGTACTCTATAGTTCCACATTCCAAGAATGAAGGTGATTCTTCAAGTTCATGATTCATAGATGCCATGTCAATCACTTGAGTACATCACAAACATCTAGATTGACCACATCACATAAGACTTCATCTTTGAAAGGTTTTATTATATATAAAAGAAGACACTAATGGGTGACATAGAGGTCTCTCCCTAGGCTCAACCATCGAATATTGTATTGCTTTGGGTGAGACTTCATAGATAGATTTAGACTTTTCACAATCTTAGTAGAGATTAAATTATTTTTACTCCCACTGTAAAGAATGAAATATATAGGCTTATTTTTTACCCATAATTTGACGTGAAACAACCTTTCCTTGTCATCTAACCTTTTCTCATGGGTCTATGATGAAGTAATGATGGGATCAGGCTCAGTATCTATAATCTCTTCTTCATCTTTTTTAACTGTAGGGTGTGTATGAGATAGAGTAGTAGATGTCAAGTATTGTGACTCAAAAAGTAGTGACTTGATGGCTTGACATTCTTCTTTGGAGTGAGCTCTAATTTTGTATTAATCACACCATTTTCTAGTCTTTCCCTTCTATGGTTTCTTATCTTGAAACTCTTTTTACTTCTAATTTTGGCCTCATTTTTTACCTTATTTATGATTTTTCCATTTTGAAGGTTGACTCTTCATATTATTTATTTCATGCTTCTAATCAATCTTCATTGTGAATTTATATGCCTCACTAAGGGTTTCTAAATTAAACTGTTTCATTTCCTCTTATATGTACCATTGTAATCCACCATGATATTTGAGTGTCTTATATTTTTCACTTTCTAGGAAGCCTAATCTCATAGATAGAGAATGAAAAATGTTAATATAATCTTGAATAGATTGGTCCATACCTTGGTGAATTTGTTGCCATTATATATACAGATCATCATATACTCCAATTGGATAGTATTCTTCTTTTATCACTTCCATGAAATCATCCCATATAGGTTCTACCTCAAGGCTAATGTCATTTGTATTGAACCTCTTTTTGTACACTTCACACCAATTTTTCAATGGCAATGATACTTTTAAAAGAGCAAAATTGATATTTTCTCTATCAATGAATTTATTTATAGAAAAGTAAGAAGACAATTGATCTAATCAATTTTCTACTACATCAACATTGATTTTGCCTTCAAATGTAGGGATATCAAAATTCACCTAAACCTTGAAAGGTATTGGGGCATTGAAAAGACATTCCATGGATGAGGAGCTAATAAATGTAGATGAGGAGCTAAAATTTCCCATCAAGATTTGTTGGAGAATTTAGATGAATTATTTTAGCATCTATGCTTATTACCATTGGAGGGCTTCATTCACCATTTACTTAAAGGGATTAGATGTCATAGTTTGATTCACTATTTTAAGTCATTTGGAGTGAATAGGTGGATAGTTTAGAAGCTTTATTATTTTCCACCCAAGCTTTGTGTAGCTTGACCTCATCCTCAAGATCATACACTTTTAAGAAAAACTGCTTTGATACCACTAATCCAAAACTTAAAAGTTTTGATTGATAGATATTTTGAAAACATAAAAATAACATAGAAATAATGATTTCTTTGAGAAGAGATGTTTTATTACTCAAGATTAAAATATAACCATATACTTATTTTTGGTAAGAGATGTCTGATTCTATTTTGGGTTACATCTTTATTTATACACATTTTGAAGGTAGGAGGGGGATATATTTCAATAAGGTCACCAATCTTGAGGGAGATTAAGTGATTTGACTTCCATGATTTACAACAATATTGAATTTGAGGAATTACTATTTTTAGAAACTTATTATTTTTACACTACACTATTAAAATTGAAATTTGAGGCACTTCCATTAAGTGTTTGAGGGTCAAAACCCACCAAAAATAGGTCATGCCATCTCATCGTGTTCTCCTCATTCTTATCAATTGGGAGTCAATTAGAGATATGGTGAAAAATTTATGGCTCCTTAAAGTTTTGTCATCAATTGAGGTAGAACCGTCACCCAAATTATCACCTAAATTGTTATCCAGATCATATGTAATGATGAGAGTGAATCACAAATAGATAAATCTTTTGCTCTTAAAACCATCTCTTTCATTCCTTATTCTAATGAAAATACTTTTGATAAATGGGAAAGATACTTCTCACCTCATTCTCCTAGGTACAATGTACAAAATACATAAATTAATCATGCACTTCCAAGTGAACCTCTTAATGGTGTTCATTTACTTGCATGTGAATCTAATCTCTCTCTACCTTTTGCTACTACTATGTTCAAAATACAACAATATAGATGTAATAGAATAAAATTACCAAAGCACATTTCAAATGATTCATTATGTGTTCCTAACTCTACTCTTTCAAAATAATGTTCAAAGGATAACTCTTCTACTCACACTTATCATGTTGAAAATGAAGAAAATGCATATACTCCATCCATGGATAACATAGATACACATGATATTCCAAATGCCAATGATAACTTATTGCATGTCAAAAATAAATTAACTCTTTCTCTTACACCTCTCCCTAGCAATGATGGAAGTGATGATGAATATGATAGTGAACATGCAAATGAATATGAGAATGAAAGTGATTATGAAAATGATACTTCAAATTCTTCTATTTCAAATGAAAAAAATTCAGATTGTGACAATGCATGGAATAATTATGACTACAATGCATATAGTGAAGAATAAAATGCATCTCATGCTTCTAACCCTTCTCTCAAATCTCATGCATGTCAAAATATTGCTCTTAGTTTTATTCTTTATTCTATGTCAAAAGATGCACATGTTAAGGTTAATAACACATCTTATACTAAACTAGAATATGATTCACTAAAACATAAAGATATCAATGAATCTCCTAAGCCACCCCTCACTACAATAAAACCTAGTTCTCACTCCGCACTTAAAGATAATGGTAGCCTACATCCCTCTAGTAAGGTCCAAGCTACCATTAATCCTATGGTTCAAGTGAGCACACCCCCTCTTTATGATCCACTTGCTAAATGTAGCATTCCCATGGTTAAAATTAATAATCAAATTCAATGATTAAATGAACCACTTCAAGATGTTAATGTACCATCCTAGGAGATCATCTCTTTGATGCATGCAATTGGTAAACTACAACACTAAGTACATCTCCTTACCTTGGAAAACAAAGCTTATAAATCTTGGATGGATGCTAATGATCTACATAGTAACCCTCTTCCAAAGACATCCATAAAAGTTGCATCACCTAAGCATTTCTAGACACCATCATTACCTCACTTTGAAGGAAATAGAGATCCATTCGCACATCTTCAGGCCTTTTGGAAGGCTTTGCCACTTCATGCAAGTCCTTTCATTCTACTCACATTGTTTCAACAGACATTAGTGGGAGAAGCAAAAAATTACACACATATGATGACTTAGAGGAGACATTTCTTAGAAACTACATTGTAAACATGGGCCCTTATGTTACATATGAGAAACTTACCACACTACATCATAATTCTTCAAAGCTAGTTAGTGTGTATATCTTAAGATTCAAGGCTCATTTTTTAAGATTGATATACAAACTAGTAGATCTAGAGATTCAACATATCTTCATCAAGGGCCTTCATCAACCTCTTCTCAAACATCTACTATATCAGACAAAGCCTTGTTTCAAACATTTATGTTACATAGTTCTAGCCTTGGAAAAGAAATTGGGATTAATTGAGGTAGATTCATTTGATTGGATTAATTTACACTTCACAAGAGCACCTTCATATCTATCTCCTACTACTTAGCATCCACTATGTCCTAAATAAGATAGGAGATCATAATAATAAAAATAACGAGTCAAGAACAAAGAGCAAGTTTTTAGAAAACAACCTATAGTATGTACTATAAAGAACTACAAAAAAGTAGTACTATAGTTTGACTCAAAGTAAGATAGCCCGTCTATCATTTTATCAGCATTGCTAGATAGGAGATTAATCACATTACCTTCTATTCACTGATGAGATCTACATCTCTTACATAAATAACCACATTGACCCTTTTATAATTATCATCATATCCATGGACACAGTGATGATAACTATTTTGGACTCTAAGATTGCATTTATAGATGTGTTTATGATGGTCTTATATCATTCATATGGGGGCATATAAATCTCCTCTATTATGAAACCCTAGACCTAATTCCTCCATGATTAAGTAATCCCAAGACATTCCTTTATAGGAACTATTGGTCACTCATCATGAGTGTAATGCAATTTTTAGGACAAAATTTCACAGGAAATCTCCTATTTAAAAAGTTTGAAAACTATTACATCACAAGTAACCCACATATAGCAGTGTAGTCTATGGTATACATAGTGAAATTCCATATACATATCTAGCAGAGTCACAAGTACCACAATAGAGTACTATTCCAAAGAAATATTCATTACAGCCAAGTTTTTAGGGTCCTATCTCACATAGCAATCCACTATGATTAAGACTAGTTAAACCCACACTATAAAGTAATACTTCAGAGGCATATTCATTATAGCCAAGTTTTTAGGGTCCTATCTCATGTAACAACCCATTATGATTAATATTAAATGATCCCTCAACATAGGTTTCAGCTCCATCTCAACATATTACACATTCATATACATCACAACAAAGGCCACAAGGTATTCAGTTGTGCAGTATGGGCACTTGTTCACTTGGCTAAAATGGTTCAAATATTGATATAGCACAGTGTGATATAACATACATTCATTTTAGCATCAGTTCATAGCTTCACTTAGCATGGCAATGATGGAGCCAAAGGGCTAGTTAACCTTTGCATTATTGAGCCACTCTCAGGAAAGTAATATGCACATAGTGTTATCTTACTTTTCCCCCTACTTACAACTAACATTCTTGATTCCAAACAACCATCCCTAGCTAGAACCAAACTATCAAAGCTTAGATATTACCAAATCAAACTTATCTAAACACTTTCCCACTCAAACTAGATCAAACATATCCAAATCCTATTCAAATTTATCCAAATAGTTTACTAATTACCACAATAAGCAAATTTTTTCTTACACACAATTACAATTCAAAATCAATAAGCTTAGCATCTCAATTATCAAAACCTAAACAACACCTCCAAACATATCAAAACAATTAAACCACATATCCCAACTACCATTTATCAAGTACATGCAAATTCAAAATCAATACTAGATCAACCATTTATAAAATCAACCATTTACAATTAATATACCAACATATTCCAGAATCCATAACACAAATACACAAGTTCAAAACCAAACCAACATCTATGTATAATAGAACTAGAGGAGCAGAGAAGAGAAGAGAGATGAAGTATAGATCATGAATAGTTGTAGATCAGACCTGTGAATCAACATATAATTTGGAGTTGTAGCTCCATAGTAGATTTGATTGGTTGGTGCCATTACACAAGCTGAGTTGGTGCTTAGTTAGGAAGTGGGTGCTTCCTTATATTCAAAGCTCATAAATCAGGGGATTGATATCTCCTTATTATTGGTGCCTTTAAACATTATAACTAGTGAGTTCCCTATTATGAGGCTATATTATAATGGTAAATTCTAGCATCTATTCTCATGGTGGTTTTTCCCATACTGAGTTTTCCATGGTATATATTGTGTTGTGTCTATTTATGTGTTTTTGATCTCTACATATAGTTTTAATCTACATTAAAATATTTTTAAAAGGACTAAGTTAATCAATATACTGATTCACCCCCCTCCCTCTTAATATCTAGTTGTGTTACAACACCTTTGTTCTCAAATAAATTTCAAGGATCACAAGCCTCACTCACCTAGAAATCATGGAAAAAAATCCTTGTCACTTACTAATCAAAATCATAATAAGCTTAATCCACAATCATCATCCAAATCCAATCCAATAACTAATAATGTATTTTCTCAAGAGTGGAAATTTATGAATGATGCTCTCCAAGTTATGAAAACAAGATCATAGTCTAAGAAATACAAGATTAAGAATTTTTTTATATCCCCTTTACATGAAAATATTACTTGTCCCTTTTCTCCCTCACTTTGAGCCTCTAAAGTTTGATAAATATAAATGAAATGGGTACCTCACATTACAGAATTATTTATATCATGTCATGATATTTATTGTAATGATGCCTACATGTTTAAATTGTCCCTATAATAATTGATGGCTCTTCCCTAAAATTGTTCATGCATCTACCCAAGGGGCCCATTTCATCATTTTGGGACTTAACTAAGAATTTTTTGTAGTATTTATATTATAATGTCAATTATAACATCATTATGTTATATCTATACAACATAAATAAAATAAATAGATAAATATTTTCATCATGTCTTCAATGATGGATCCTTGAAAGTCAGATCCCTTGATTAATCCTTAAGAAGGAATTATCAACCATATTCATAAATAATATCAATCAACAATTGGCATATCTTATTAAATTTGATGAGATTTTTGAAAAGGGCATCCAAATTGTGATGTCCCTATTGGTTGAGGGGTAATCAAGATATTTTCAAAGAATGACCAAAATAAAATTAACACCCCTTCTAAAAGGCCAAATTTATTTTATATAAATAATATTGTTATTGGATTTGGTGTAACCAATGATAAACACATGTAAATCATCCAAGGCTCAACTTATAAACATTAGACTGTGATAAATATTACTATACCTCGATGAATACTAAAGACTATGATAGGGAGCTGACATTACACAAATCTTGGTGAGCCTATGGAAAACATCTTGAATAAACTTATAGTTGGAAAAATGATTACCTTACCATAAAAAAATCCTCTTGATGAAAATAAACCATGACCATATTAGTTTAAAGAATATGAATATTTACATTATCATGGTGTTAAGGTACATGATACTCAAAGTGTATAAAACATCAAATTTATATTCAATATTTGATTGAGAAGGGTGAAGTAGAATATGAGGGAGAAGAAACACCTTCTTATAAAAATTAACAATTGGGTATTTATAAATTTACTTTCCCTAAGCATGGTCAAAAGAATAAAGGTACACTAAGGGACGAAGGTTAATCATATTCATCTATCCATGTTGACTATCATCAAATTCCCTATCAATGTAATTACCATGTATCCACCATTAAGACTAGGGATAAAACACCTAAAGAGTCTCTAGTCCTTCAGCCTCTAGTAATCAAAGTAAAAGGGGCATATTCTTATTATTATTTTAATACTCATCAAGGAATTATTTTTGTACTTAGGTAACCTATTGAACCCTCACCTCAAATGGATCCTCCTAAACTTAATGTCTCTAAAAACCCTTGAAACTCTATTAGAGGAAATTATAACATCATCAAATAATTACATAAGACTTTGGCACATATATCAATCATGGACATTCTACAATACTTATCCATCCATTAAGATATTCTTAATAATATCCTTAATGAGTCAAAATTCCCTATATAAATTGATGCAAACTAGTTCCAAACCTTTTTTGGCCACCTATCATCCTCACAACAAATCACTTTCAATCCCCAAGACATGCCACTAATTGGCCCTAATCACCACTACCCTTTTGTATTGAGTTTTCCATCACAAATTACAAGATCCCATGAATACTTATAGATGGAGGATCAGATGTGAATATTTGTAATATCAATTTAACCAAAAAAATAAGTATTATGATTTAGAACTTAGACCTTGACTTATTGTAATCAAGGCCGATGATGATAGTGAGAGACAATCAACTATATCTACCATTCTATCATGGTAGGACCCATTTTACATCAAAAACTCATCAATGTAATCAAATTTGACTTTTTTTATAACATAATCTTGGCCATCCTTAAATCTACAAAATGTGGGTTGTGTATACAAATGGAAATGCAACTAATATATTAATCAATCCTAGCTGAGAAAATATAAATTTTACTTACACTTACGATTGTTGATACATTAGCTATTATGGGTCATGAATAAAATGGATCCACTAGACCTAACCAAGGGATCTCTTACCACAACAATATTATTAGAGATGATTCCAAAGCTTCTAGATAAGAGACACCATGTAATTACCCTAGCTAGGTCCTATGTTTTCATATTCATAAGGTATATGAAAATGAAATTAAAGTCTATTCTAGTGTTCACTAAATCTTGTGGCACAAAGTGGAGGTAATAAACACAAAAATTAAACATGCGTAAAATATATATTAATTTTAATGTTTAGGAAATCCTAATACATGGGAGATAAGTACAAATGATAATCTATCTCCTTTTATAAAGGAGGACCAAAGTTAGGAATACTTACATTTGAAGATGAACTCATTGAGCCTCCATATCTCCTTTGGCCAAGGTGCTTCAAAAGAGGTTATTTTAGTAGATAAGGATAACAAGGATAAGTTATATCTAGGCTACACAACTTCTCTATGCATCCAAAAAATTTATCCATAAGATAAGATTTGTATCTCCAAAAAAATTATTGAAAATATAAGCTATGTTTTTCAAGTAGAATGGTGGATAAGCATATGCATTATATATATTATTATTTCTCTCTTTTCTTAAAATGATGGAAATGTATGTGTATATATAGTTGAATCTAAACCTAAAACTTTATAAAATTTTTGTTGATAGGGTTTGCCTAATCAACTATGTATTGTTATTGATAAAAACAAGTTAGGTATTGGTCTAGGTCAACTAGAGTCAACCTAGACCATTAACATGTTTTATCAATTTGAATATAGGGTCGATGGGGTTAACAGTGTAACATAAACCATAAAAGGGGTTTTAATCTTAAGAAGGGGATAATGAAGGCATTGAATGATTGGAAGAATGTATAAGGTAAGAGATAAGTCTTAAAAAAGTGTGTAGAAGGTCATTGTATTGACATAGAGTGGTGGTATAAGCAACAAAAAACTTATGAAGCACTGATGGTTTGTCCACCCCTTTCTTGGTACACCTTTTAAGACATGCTCTTGAAGAGATTGAGACTCAATGGGTTTCTTAAAGAGAGAAATCATCAATAATTCATAAAGTTTGAAAATATTATGTGTATACATATTACCCACTCTAATCTCATAACATGTCATGTAGATGTAATAGTGGATGGTGCTTTGAGAAAACAAAATAACAACACATAATGTTAAAATTGAATAAATTATAATAAGATAAATTAAATGATAGAATTGAAAATACATACATTTAATTATCTCAGTGTTGTAGATAAGAAATGATTGAAATAAATTTAAAGGTGTCTAATGTAGGGAACATCAGAATAAACTATATAAAATAGTAAAAAAGAACAAAAAATCATTTTTTTTTCAAAATGTACATTTAACATATGAAAATATTCTATAAAATGTTAGGATTCCATAACATCATATGGTTTAGAAAAAGAGTTAGTAGAAACAAATATATGATCAAAAAATAAAATCTAGTGGTAAATATTTGAGAGGTAAATAATTTTGAATAGTAAATATAAATAAGGTAAAAATAATTCATTTGTTTATTTTTATTATTATATGAAAATAGAGCTTTAAGAGACCTAGTTTGAGACTAGAGAGCCATCATGGTGAGGAGATTATAGTTGAGATGGGGATGATGCTTAGTGGCCATAACAAGTGCAATATAGGTAAGTAATCATAAATTTCAATTTTTTGAGTAAGTTTATTTCAAATTGAGCTAGTTGACTTAATTTGTAAGGCAAGCAAAAAGTATGAGATTAACACAAGGCTATATGTACCACTATATGTGATAGCCTTGTGCTAACTCATGCATGATATGTATGAGATATTTTTTATAAGGTAGAAGACTATGGGAGCTATGGTTTTATTGAAGAGAGGAAATGTATGTTGATGTATAGGAATATTAGGTACCAAATTAGAGGAAATAATGACCATTGTATCCTTAACAGAGATAGAGTCATCATTGATGTAAGGAGATGTAAGCAAAAATAACTATATGAGGGGAGCCATCAACTACTCTAAGACATAGTTGGTTATATCATGAAATGATCAATTGGTGACTCTTGGGTTTGCATTAGTGTAGAGGTGACTAACATAGGAAGTGTTTGACAAGTGAGTGGATAGGGACACCATGATCGGTGACACTAGAACTAGCAAGAAATCATTTAATTTTGATTTAAGTTTCTGATATAGGATACTAGTTGTATTATGATTATGGTAGATAGATGATTTGAGATATATATGTGATCTAATTCTCATCTAGTTTTAGTTTTGTAGATGTCATGACATAGGAGATAAGATGGATAACCCCAGTTATGGCTACACATAATGACATTTTGGATGGGGTGATAAGTCCATATGACCCCACCACATTAGATGATCTTGATGTTTCATCTACCCCAACCTACGTAGGTTGGTTTAGACTAGTGGGAGAGATTGTGATGTATCTATAGGTATGTAGTGATAGGATATAACCACTAGTAGGGGTTGGAGTAGAAGAGGTAAAACCTAGTAGGCCTTAACACAAGAGAGAGATGTGCACATGGTGACTATCATATAGCTTAACGTTGGAGCTATTATAGGTCCAAGTGGATAATCTATAGGGATAGGTTGTTGGATTGAGATCCTAGACTAACTCTTTATAGTGTACTATTTAGATGGGATAGTTCAAGGCATCTATGGGTAGTGTGTCTAGGCCATAAGATAGACATGATGGAGCCCAGTCTTAAAGTTGGAGCTATTGTATTTCATATCTTATATACATAGATATATTGATTTTGAAATTTTTAATGTCATGAGTTTTACTTTGATGTGGATGTGGATGTGGATGCATGGATATATTTATTACTATCACATGTATTTAGTTTTTGTTGTATATGCCACATGAAATATATGATGAGTGTCTAATTTTATATAATTATGTGATACACATGCATGGTTAAAAATAAAAAGGCAAAAAAGAATTGGAAAAGTATAAGTAATAAAAAACAAATGTACTACATACTGTATCATAATGAGATATGTGTAATAACAAAAGATGACTAAATATACTAAACCAAAGATGGAAAAAAGGGTAATAAATGTTTTCAATCCATGTAAATAGCTTACACGAAATTAAAACAAATAAAAATCACACTATATCATGTTGGAAAGTATGAAAATGTTATAATAAAATGAAAGTCACATGAAAAACCAATGGTATAAAAACAAAACAATTTAGTCAATCAATCATACTAAATCACATTAGGAAGTATAAAAAGAAAGAAAAATTGTAAAATGAAATTAAATTGATCACACTAATTCAAGAAAGGAAGTAAGGAAATTTTAGTAAAATGGTTGTAAGCACACATGCAATAAAAAAATAAGAAGATAAAAGTGAAAGATTTATGAAATATAAAACATACTAAATCAAGATGGGAAGCATGTTAATGATGTGTAACTCATAATTAAATACTAATTATCTCAAATTTAACATATGTAATTTCATTGTGACTTGGTTATAGGAATATTTTATGAGGAAGGCCTGGTCATATCCATGTTCTTACATTAAAACTCATAAAAGGGGACACCAAGGAGGTGTAAACAATGGTGGGAATTATTTTAATAGATGGTTATAATGTGGTAATTTGTGAGGAAGTGATGGTCCTATCCATGGTCCTACACTATAGCTAATAAAGGGAAACCTTAGGGAATATGATTAGTTAACAAAACAATATTTTTAAATGGGAACATTAGGAATGTTTTAAATAAAAGAGGGAATGTAAAAATCATTACATAGGCATCTATGAGAAGATCTTAGGAAACATGAAAGACACTAGAAGTCTAGTGACTATCAAAATACAAAGGATATATGTTCATAGTAAGAACAAAGTTGTATAGGCAAATAGGTGAGATACTAAGATTGAATCATGCTAGTTATATGAATAAGAAAAGTAAAATGAACCTACCTTCACACAACATATTCCCCATTCCTTAGGACCTCTTACAAATTTGTTAGTCTACTACAAAGATTGGGTATTTATGAGGTAAAAGTAGGTAGCACTAAGAGATATTTTTATTCTCCTTTCCTAATATTTTTTCCTAATTCACCCAAATGGATCTTGACTCTATAATGAGGCAAACTATGGATTTTGAGATTTGGTTTATAAAAAGGATATGTGCTATGAATTACATCTTTTAAAGTGATTTAATATTTAAAATTTGTATGCTACCTTTTATATCATTTATTTTTTGTTTAGATGATTTAGATTTTAGATTTTATAGCTTTTATGATTCCTCCTCCATATGGATTTAGAATAACAAACATGAGTGATACAAGTGATACAAACACATGATATTTTATAATTTGGCTGGAGGGAGCTTATTATCCATACATATGACTAACTAAACACTTAAGCTTACCAATGAACCAGTATGTTATCTCAAGTTTAAATGTGTGTATGGTTAGTATGTGAAAGTAGATAAGGAAATAAAGGGATATATAACATGGATCAGTAAGATAGGAATATAGTGAGATATCTTATTTCCTAGTTGATCACATGCTAAATAAGTATTACTAAAGGGGGAAAAAATTGTATAACCAAGTCATAATAATAATTATCCATGTTGTTGAGATAAGCTAGAAAAAAAATCATTAGGAAAGACAAAGACATCCATGAAAATAAATGAACTCATAAATATAAGAGTGTGAGGCCAAAATAAAAGATGAAAAATAAATGAAATCATATACAACACATAATGCATAATATAAATATCCATTTTAAATAGATAAGTGAAACTAAATTTGACATAGAGTCAAATAATATAATATATATAAAGGTGGATCACAAATCTAATTCAAAATCATAATTAAGAATAAAGTGAAAGAACACCATGGTGTGTTCACAAATACTGATAAAATTATACATAATTATTATCCATGACATCTAAAATATCTACATGAAGTGGGATCCTAATGGTAGATAAAGTGTCATCTATCCTCATAGAGAGTTGTGAAAGGACCTCTCACCAAATCTTCTCAACAAAAAAAATCTAGGAATAACTAAAGGATCATGATCACGAGGGCTCCTATGCATAGAATACCCGAGGAGGGGATTAGATGGTGGAATAAGAATGGTATTATGTGGGTGACCTATGGAAGGAAGAATATTGGGTATAAGAATCATCATAAGGTGGTCATGAAGGTGTTTATAGATAATGTGGTATTTTACTAGTTCTAAAGATAATATACCTCCCCATATTTATGGATATAGTCAAGTAAAAACTTGGTAGGAGTTATATTCCTATCTTTAGGTTGGGGAAGTGTAAGATGCAGTGTGCCAATATATTATCGAATCTTATAAAAATGAGTGGAATAATGATTATTTATTCCATGGAAGCAACAAATACAATTCTTAGTATACTTTATGGGTATATTAATGAAAGAGGTAAAAGTGGAAGCTGGGGAAGGCTGATATAACTAGTAGTCTATGGTCTAATGACTGACAACTTTGTGAATATCAAAATAAGGTTGATTGGCCCATTGGGTGGGTAGGGGATCAAGTTGTGGTAGAGGAAGGAGGCCATTACCAAGGAAAGGTAGGTCTAGTATAGAGACTTGGTTGGGCTCATCTAAAGTCAAATTAGGATCAAATATAGGATGAGGTTCAGAAATAGGTAGAGCAGGAGTAGGGCCTGGACTAGGTTTAACTGAGGGTGAAGTAGGATGCATAAAAGGATTAAGAGCATTAGCTAACATATGTGTGGGAATCAAACTAGAAGGATATTAGTATATAACAAAATGATAAGGACCAATCATAACATGATCTATGAGCATGTTTCTAATAGCCTCTACTAAAACTAGAGGTGTAACATGAAATTGCTCCATCTCTACCCTATGAACAATAAGAAGAATAATATAATTAGGTACTATGAAGGAAATAACATAATAAGATGAAAATAAATACTAAAATAAGTAAGTATGATATCAAATAATCTCATCATTTCTATCTTAGACAAGTCCTCCTAGAAATGAACTATCTAAAGTATAACCATCATCATAATTAGGTTTATGCAGGTCAATGGTATAGGTAGGTATGATCTTTTCATCAAAAGTCACATGATGAATAGAATGCATAGTCTTAGTTGATAACATGAGTATGTCATAAATAAGAGGCTAGTAAGGGTGTAGATTCATGGATGATAATATTTGAGTAATGATATTAGGGGATAGATCCAAAGTTTTAATCTTAAGGCTAATCTCATCTAGGTCACCATCATCAAAATCAATGAAGTTAGGTTGTATGTTCTTGATGAGTTTAGGATGAACATTATAACCTTGGGTAATATAATTTAAATTTTGAGATTCCTTAAATGGGATACTGGGAAAGGGTTCAAGGGTTTCAATTTTAAATACACCTTTTTCTTGTAATTGTTTAAAATTGTAAGGGTTTTTGTCTATTTGAATCTTTTTAATATCAAAATTATGGGGAAATTTGATGCATTGGTATGATATGATGTGATATCCCTCATACAATGAGTCCATGGTCTACCAAGCAAGATGTTATAAGAAAAGGGAAAGTTAAATATCATAACTTTGATGTGGATAGTAATAGGAGGGATTGTAATAGGAAGCCACATGCAACCTAAAAGAGGCATTTGCATTATATCATAACCTTGACATGCACTTCATGTGGACTTGAAATTGCACTTAGAATATCCAAGAGTTTTAATTAAATCAAGGGAGGTGATACAAGTACCTGAACCTTCATCAATCAAATCATGATTAATTAGATATCACTAATTTGGACATTGATAGATAGTGGAGGATCATTTGCATGAAGTAGAATATCATTTGGAAATTTAAGGGAAAGAGAAGTGTCCATTTTTCAATAAATGTGTATAGACATCTCTTTGTATTATTATAGTATACTATATTCAAACCCAAACAAGGTAGTTTTTCATCCTACTAGGGGAGGATGAGGGATGTTCATTTCAAATAATAATTAGATTAGATGGTTATGATGATGGGGAGAATTTCTCATTATTTGTACAAAAAGCATTTGAGATGGGAGATGAGAAAAGTTCCACTATGGAAGCCCATTCATCATAAGCAATCCATGGGGTATTTTTAGATAAAGGTGCATAATGTTGTAGCATCTCTTGGGAAGAAGGATTGGAAGTGAATTCAAACTTGTTTTGTTAAGATGTAGTTGGTTTAGTTTGAGGGTATATAGATTGATTATCTTTAGATGTTGGGATAATTAGTTGAGGCATTTCTTGTTATTGAGTTAAATAAATACTATTGGAAGGTTGTGTAATGTTGTAGATATGTGTAGATGTTGGGGGGGATGGTGTAGATAATGTCAAAGGTATTATCTAGTTGAGATATTAGAAGTGGTTCTTGGAAAGATATAAGGTCTTCTCTCCCCAAATCCATTAGATGAGATGGGGAATAACCTTGTATAACACAGAATGTTTGGTAGGTTTAGTGAATGTGTGTTGGAGTAGAATTAGTAAAATAAACTACCTTTTGCATGTTATCCATATTTACCACATTTTCATCATTAGTGAGATTTATAAGAATTTCAACATTATTTGTGGAAGGATTATATTTATCATTTCTATTTGATGATTAAGAAGAGGATATTTAGATATAGTGAAGTGAGCATTATCTTGGTTTAAAGTTTGTTTTTTGTTTTGTGTTTTGTGAGCTTTGAATGTTATGTCATATGATTGTTGGTGCTTGAGAATGAGTGATTCATCATAAAAATTTTGGATAAGAAGAAAATCCATAGCTATATTATGTAATTGTCTACAAGTCTTGTGAGAGTGTCCCCAACTTACATGAAAAAAAAAAGTTTTATTTGGATCATACCATGATTTCATAGGATGAGTAGGATTAAGAGATCATGGTCGAGGCTTGGGAAGATGATTTCGAGGATCGACTAAGGATAGTGGTTTATGGACTTAATTTTTTTTTTGGAAAATGTAGGATTAAGGTTATTGTTTAGAGGAGGAGCATGTTTCACAATGTTCTTGAGAATAATAGATTGAATATTTTGAATAGTGTCATAAGTATCAGTGACACCATCATTGGTATCATGATGGTTTTTATTTTTAATGAGTATGTGAATGCCCACAAGAGATTGGGATGGTTAAAATTAGTGCATGAGAAAATATTGGTGTTTAGTTTGGTTGAGGGCTTATTCCAAAGTGTATGGAGAGAGATTCCTTACCCATATTTCAACTTGGGGTAGAAAGCATTATTGAATATAAGAAAGAGGTTATCATCTGCCATGTTATGATCACATTTATTAGATAAGTTTTTCCATCATTTGATGAAATCTTGTGATGTTTTAATTTCACATTGATTATAATTGATGAAATTAACTAAAGTATTCTTAGTGAGATCATTAGTTTGAAACTCTTATACTAAGGAGTTAACCAGATCTTCTAAGCTAGTGAAAAAATGGTATTTTAGTTGATTGTACCAAGATAAAGCACCTTTGGAGAATGTTTTAGCTAATATCTTGGTAACAAAAAAGGTATAAATTTTAACCCAATCCTTATAGATACTACTAAATGTTTTTAAATGTAATGTGGGATCAGTGGATCCATTATAACTAATGGTAGGTGTGATATCTCTTATGTCAATATTGGTATTTTGAGGTATACAAGGCTAATTTTGGAGATGTTTGATAATTTTATTAATGAGGTATGGATGAGGAATGAGTTGCCATGGGATTCCTAATAGTGTGTAGGGGGACATTTGTATTTTATGCTCTCCATGAAACCTTTTTGAGTTTATTTTCAAGATGATTTATATGATTTTACATTCGTATCATTTAATTAGCATTATTGGTTTGAAAGGTGTTAATTTGAGTGAGTGTTTAAAATAAGAGTTGATGAGTTTAGGAAATATTTTGACTAGTGTACATGACATGTAAAGTATTGGCATTTGTATTAGTGGCTTGGGTTGTACTATGAGTAGTGTCATGCAAAACACTAGTGGCATGAGAATCATTGGTATAAAAGGAAACATTAGTATCATGATTGAAATGTGTAGTAAAAGATGCACTAGTGGAAGAGTTAGCATTGAAATAAAAAAATAACTAGTAGAATGATTAGCATTGGTAGCAAAGGATGCACTAGTGGAATGGTTTAGGAGGAGGGTCTTTGGAAAAGGCCCACTAGATATTGAACCTACCATGTTTGTGGAGATACTTGGCATGGAGGTTGAAGAGGTCATATAATAAGAGGTCATGGTGTGGGAAGGAGTAAAAATAGAAGGGAAAGGCTGAGAAGAAAAGAAAGTGTCACCTTTAAATCAATAAGAGAATGTACAGGAGGGTGAAAGAGGTTCTTTTAATTAAGCACCTATCTTCAAATTATAAATAATTGAAGGGTCCTTTCCTCTATGTTGAGTAAATTCATTAATGAATAATAGTATTTCAATCATGTACTCTAATTTAGGCTCATATTATAAAGATAATAGAGGATTATGAACTAATTATGAATGAAGAGGAGTCCCATTATTGGTATTTTGAGTGGCAATGTGCAAATTTCTTTCATTTAAAGTTGATGTCAAAAGCTATTTTTGGGGAAACCTATTGGGATGAGTAAGACTCATCATGTTTTTTTAATTCAACTTTGTATTATCCTAAAACTACAAATTCATGATGATAAAAGAAGGCTAAACAGGGGATACAAAGAAAAATAAAATAAAAAGATACAGAATCAAACTAGTTGACTATGTTTTGTAAAATAGGGAATAAAATAGAGAAAAATAGAATATAATCATACATGTTGAATGTGTAATATTGAATAAGGAATAAGACAAGAAATAATAATAAATAGTCAAACACAATTATTATGTACTTCTTAGATAAGGGACTGAATGATAATATAATGAGACATAATTAGACATGTCAACTATGTACTATAGGTAGATAGGTGAATAATATGTAAGAGATTATGTCGATAAAAATGATAATGTTTGGAAACAAAGAAAGGTTTTACAAGAAAATATCTAAGAATATGAAATTAAGTACACAATAAATTGGATCACTTTAAATTAATTGAATTAGAGCACATAACATAAACCTTACACCAATGCAGGCTAATGTAAGTTTTGTAATACAACATACAATGATCAAAGAGAAAGCAACAACTTGAAAGTAAAAATGCTAACAATTGGTCATCCCTAAGTGGTATTAACTTATAATGAGGTTAAATTTTAATGTGATTGGTAAGTTGGCTATAAAGAGGAACTAGAAATCAATCTAAGTCTAGGTTTAGGAAGTTTAGGTTGAAAGGGATATATATTGGTGATGGTACTAGCTTGGTATTGGGGCATACCCCCTCACTTTACAACTCCATAGTGATAAGTGTATTGGGTGATTTTACAATAAATACCATCAACCACATGTTTATACTTGACAATAAAATTAAGTTGGCTTCCCCCTTGGTGATGAAATTCAAATAGGTAGATCTTGAGAAGACAAATGTTTAATTATTTTTTGTATCTAAATTGATTTAGAAGTATGTACAAAAGAAGAAAATAGTGTGACTAAATTAGTAATTTAGAAAACCACCTAATTAATATATATTTTTAACTCTAAGCATGCAAGTAAAAAAAAAAAAAATGAATTAATTACTAGAAAAAAAGAGATTAATTCCTTGATTATGAAGGGTACAAATTAGGTTTAGATGATATTATATGCAAATAGCAAAAAATAGAGTTGAATGGGTTACTAATTTTCTACACAATCATGATCTAGAAGAACATAATCAAATAGGTTGACTATGTCTTCTAGAGAGAATATAGCATACAAGATTGTGTCAAACTAGTTAACCTAGTTGGCTATAGGGTTGCAGTTTTATAGAATGTAGACTTGTGAAAAACAATACTAAGATAGAAAAATTTAAATGATAAAGAGAGTAATAGTGAACCTTGGTTGTTTGTAAGATGTTTATATTGAAAAATTTTATGCTGTGATGCTCAAATGTTGATTAAAAAAATTTATAATAGAGTCAACTAGTTTGATAGAGTTAGAAAAACCTATGTGTTAAAAACAAGTTATGATAGTTTCGACTAGCTCGACTATGTTTATATAAGTATATGTTAAAAGAGGAGAATTGAAAATAGAGATGACTAGTTAAACTATGTATACATATATATAACTCAAAAAGGGAACTATGCCAAAAAAATTGATCCAATTACTTGTATTTGGAAAAGACATGCACCTACAAAACATAGTAATTTTGAAGTGGCTTTGTGTTAAACCTACACATGAACTATTAGAACTATATTGACTAGTGTGATACAGTAATGAAAAAATAGAAATATATAATATGATGATAGAATTATTGTGAAAGTTTTTTAGGTTCATCAAAATGTATACAAAGGAATATACAATTGATCTATTAATCAATCCTATCTCAGAGAAGATAAATCCTAGTTAAACTTACAATTGTTGATACATTATATATTTAGGATCATGACTAAGATGGATCTACTAAACCTAACCAAGGAATATCTTACCACAATAATTAAACTATAGAGGGTTCAAAATCCTTTAGTCAAGTAACACCATGTAATAACCCTAGCGTTTTCTTTCATAGTCACAAAGTATATGCAAGGGAAAGTAATGTCTAATCTAGGCCTCACCAAAGCTTGTGGCGCAAAGTGGGGGTAATAATCATAAAAAGTAAACATGCATAGAAGGTTTATACTCACATCAATATATAAGAAATTATAATACACGGGAGAGAAATACAAATGTTAATCTATCTATTTTGATAAAGGAGAAACAAAGTTAGGAATACTTACCTTTGGAGATGAACTTATCAAGCCTCAATCTCTCCCTTAGCTAAGGTGATTTTTAATATGTTTTTATGGTATGTAAGGATAATAATGATAAGTCATATCAAGGCTACACATCTTCTCTATGCATCAAAAATACTTCTCTACAAGACAAGATTCATATCTCCTAAGAAACTATTAAAACCATCATCTATTCTCCTCAAGTAGAATTGTGGATAAGCAGATTCATGATATATATTCTTCTTCTTCTCTTCAAACGATAGAAATGGATATGTATGTATAGCTAATTATAACCCTAAACCTTTTCAAAATTTTATTTGATAGGGTCAGCCCAATCAACTCTATATCATTATTGATAAAAATAAGTTAGGTCTTAGTCTAAGTCAACCAAGAGCTAACATAGACCCTTAACATATTTTATCTATGTAAATACAGGATTGAAGGAGATGATAGTGTAATGTAAGCCATCAAAAAGGGTTTTAGGCTTCAAAAGGGGTTAATGAAAGAGGTGAATGATTCAAGGAGTGTGTAATGGAGGAGATAAGGCTTTTCTATGCATCAAAAAATCATACCAAGTGTGTAGTATGAGGTTAGATTGATAGCCAGTGGTGGTATAGGGGACAAAAGTCATGTGAAGCACCAATGGTCTATCGACCCCTTTCTTGTTACACCCTTTAATACATGCACTTATAGATATTGAGACATGATGGGTTCCTTCAAGATAGAAAGCATCAGTAATTAATAGACTTTGAAAATATTTTGTGTATACATGTTGTTCCTTTCACTCTCCACCAATGTTTAAAATTTTCCCACTCAAGGATGGAAGTCACTATCCTAGGTGATTCATAATTATTTTGTAATTATCAAACAATGGAAGGACTTGATTATATTATATATTATCCTAACAACATGGGTCCCCAACCATGGAGGATAGGCTAATTAATTATCAATTTGGACCAACATCATTTTATAAATTAGGGTTATTTCCAAAAGATTAAGTTGAAAGATAAGATGATTCATAATGGAAAATAGAGGGTTTGCCTTCTTTTTTCCAAGATATAGATTACCCGAAAGAAAATGATATGTAAAAATATTAATTATAAAGGAAAATAACTATGCCTTTATGAATAAATAATATTTAAACCAATCCCAATCAAATGTCAGAGGATGAATTGAGGTGAAGGATATAAATCCCATGGTGGTTATCCCTACAATGTCATTTCATACACTTGTTTAGTTTCTAAGGAGTTTTCTTATAATGAGGATGTAAAAATAAGCTCCATACATATCCTCTATGAGGATTTTGCTACTACAAACCTTTTTACTAACACATTTATCTTAATCATCAACATTGACCTCTACAATCCATCTCTTATTGTTTGGGATTACTAAAATGGTCCTTCCTTTGAAAATTTCCAAAATTATGAAGCCATTGTATAAATCATGTGTGTAATAGACCATATGTGACCAAGAGACAATTTAAAAGGGTTTTAAATAAATATATAACCTAGTTCATATTTTGGGGAATAGATTAAATATCATATAAAATAAAATCAATAGAATCATAAGAAGATAAAAATAGTTGTCTCTCATGAATGGTATTATCATATCATCCAAAAATTCTCTTAGTCTTAAAGAATAAAATACATATGATCAATTGTTTTAAGAACTACCAAACATTTTCCAATCACTTGAATAATGCTAATTACCTTTTCCTCTATCTTGTTTATAATATTATTCTCCATCAATGGTCCAAGATACTATTGATGTCAACATTGGCATTGAATATAAACCTAGGATTGTGAAGCTTAGAGGTAATCTAACCCCTAAAGAAAGAGAGATTATTAATAAATTCATTGATATATTTTCCTAGTGATATGTTGATATACCATGCTTTGAACTATATTTTTTATTGTTCACCACATAGTGGTCTATCTAGATGCTAAACCAATTAATAAAAAACACTATAAGATGCATCTAAAGGTACAAATTTTAGTCAAAGAAGAGCCATAAAAGTTCTTAGAAGTTGGGTTCATTCATCCTCTTTACTATTTCAATTATATCTCTGATGTAATACTTGTTATAAAACACAAAAGAGGAATCCACATTTGTAATAACTTCAAGGACATCAACAAGGCTTTCCCCCATTAAGACTTTCCCCTTCCTAAATTTGACATGATCATGCTACCACTCATGGATGGATTTTTTAGATATAATCAAATTTGTATCATGCCAAAAGATCAACATAAAACTACCTTCACCACTCTATGGGGTAAGTTTTTCTATGAAGTCATGTCTTTTTGACTTAAATGTTATCACCACATATCAAAGAGCCATGATAGTAATATTCCATGATATGATGTATGACATATTGAATATTATATTGACAACTTATTAAGAAAGTCTAAAACATATGTTGAGCATCAAGTAGTTCTCCATAGAATAGTTGAATGGATAATATAACATAAAATTAGAATCACTCCTCAAAGGTGTGTGTTTGGAGTAACATCATAAAAACTCTTTGCATTCATTGGTTCTCATTAACACATTGAGGTTGACCTAGATAAAGTAAATTCCTTAACAAAAATTCACCACCAAATAATCAAGAAAATATTTAGTTTACATGGAAAATTACTTGATATCTGTTGATTAATTTCAATGGATAACAACTATCAAATGTTAACTCATCTCATAAAGAAAGGGATTCAATTCTACTCAATTCTAGAATGCCAAAAAATGTTTAAATATCTCAAAAAGTATTTACTTAAGCCTCCAATTTTAGCACCATTAACACCTAGAAAACCGTTACATTTATACATCTTACTCACTTAATGTTCTCTAAGATCCCTATTGTTTCAACAAGATGAGCATGGTAAATAACAAGATATATACTATCTCATTACAACTTTAGTTTCATACTCCAATTGAGAAGGCATGTTTGGCAATCATTTTTGCATCATAGAATCTCAAACACTACATGATGAATAATGAAGTCAAGCTCATCACTAAAATTGATCATGTCAAATATCTACTATCAAAGTCAACCATTACAATAATAATGGATAAATGGATCATGCTCCTTACTGAATTTGACATTAAATATATTATTCAAAAGGTGATCAAAAGACAATTATTAGAGGATCAATTAGCATAATAACCTTTTCTTGATGTAACATTTCCATATGAATCCATACTAGAAATAGAAGAATAACCATACTAAAATCTCTATTTTTATGTCTATTTCATTACTCATGGCTCAGGAATTATCATTATCCTTATAAATCCTCAAGGTGACCTCATTCCCAAAGATTTTATAATTGATTTTTCATGCACTAATAGCTTATAGAGTATGAATCTCTAGTAGCAGGGTTTTAGTTGACTTTTCAATGGAACATTTAGAATTTGTAAGTTTACCCTTATTCTCAATTGATAATCAAATAGGTCAACAATAAGTTTCATATAAAGGATAACAAATGAATCCCCTATAATAAAATGGTTGACAATTTAAGACATGATTTCAATATGTATCTTTGAGAAAGTACCAAGTATTAATAAATATGAAAACACAATAACTACTATTAGTTTATTACTTTAGATGACCATCCCATCAAACATATCCTACATCCAAAAAATAGCCTAAAACTGATGATCCTAGTCCCCCATGGTACCAAGAGATCTATGACTATCTCCATCACAATATCCTTCCCCCAAATCATAAACATCACTATCAAAAAGCCCTCAACCAAAAATCCTATAATTATACCATCTTTGGAAGCATGCTCTATCATCAATGGCATGAATTAAATCTATTAAGATTTATAAATTTAGATGAGGATCTTTTGGCAATAAAAAAGGTCCATAATGGCATTTGTGGGTCCCATACCAATGGGATGATCCTAGCCAACAAAATTCCATGGGTTAGATATTATTGTGCTACTATGGACCATGATGTATATTAGTATGTAATAGAAATTGGAGCCTACCAAAATCATTATGATGTCATTAATGCTCCATCTTAGTAACTATAGGCAATTATGAATCCATGGCCTTTCCCCATTTGGGGATTAAACCTCATTGGTAAGATCAACCTTTCTTTGTCTAATAACCATAATAATATAATAACCACCATAAATTATTTTACCAAGTGGGTGTAATCCATGCCACTCACTTATGTCACTAGTATGAAAATATTAAATTTCATTGTCAACAACATCACTTGCTACTATATAATCCCTTCTATTATCATATCAGTCAATGTAAAATACTTTATGAATAAAGCCTTTAAGGATCTTTGTCAATGATTCCAAATCCATCACAGTGGTCTATGACCTATTACCTTTAAGGTAAAAACCAAGTATAAGTGATCAATAATAACCTTATCAAGATCAATAAGAAAATTTTCAATGATATTAGTCACAAGCTATATCCTACATTATGGGCTGACCATAGTATTCATACCCCAACTAAAACAAACACTTATTCATTAGTCTTTGGAACCAAGTCCATCTTTACTATTGAGTCCCATCTTTGTGTATTTTACTATGAGGCCTAATCAGCAAAGAGTCCTATAGGGTTGCATGATTACAAGAGCTTGAAATTATGGATGGAAAAAATTATATATCCTTGATCATTTGAAGTCTTATAAAAATAGACTATGAAATAAAATTTTAGATTGATGACTTAGTCCTTAAGGAAAACTAGAGATATAAAGATGCATAATGGGACAAAAAGGAAAGTTTGATACTAATTAACTTGGGCAATATATCATTGTCACCAAGTTTAGATTAGGGGCATACAAACTAACTACCTAGGAAGGTCAAGTATGAGCCTAATTGGCTTGGACCATATATCATTATCATTAATTTTATATTATAAGGAATATAAACTAGTTGACACTATCATAGTCTTATATACCCATGTTTTATTTGGCATTCATTTAGATTAAAGTCAAATTCCACCCCAATTTTTTTGCATAAAGAACTTTTTTTCCATTCCTCTTCATTTACCTTTTTGGTACTTATTGATGAGTATTCATATATATATATATATATATATATATATATATATATATATATATATATATAACAAGTGAATCATTTACAATACCTCAAGTACTTTGTGGAACATTATTAATCTCATTTATCCACTCCATCCATCCCACACCTCATTCACTTTCCCTTGATCTTGGTCCATATTCAATAAATAAACATATTTTTGGGCCATGGATAGAAAATCTCACACACACACACACACACACACACACACACACACACACACACACACACACGCACACGCACACGCACACGCACACGCACACGCACATGCACACGCACACGTGCGCGCGCGCACACACACACACACACACACACACACACACACACACACACACACACACACACACACACACACACACACACACACACACACACACACACACACACACACACACACACACACAAGTGCATCATTTTTAACACCTCAAGTACTTGAGGGAACATTCTTCATCTCATTTATCCATAATGCCATACCTCATTCACTTTCCCTTGATCTTGGTCCCAAAGTCATATAAATATAGTATGCTTTTTATGAAGAAAATATGGTATTGAGTTATTGGCAAAAGATAATATGATAAGTCAACAAGGGTACGATCAGAATACCCTTAGAGATTCATCTAGATCTTCCCTTCCTTTCCCATATCATTTATCCTTTAATCTCATCTCATAGTCACTAATCAATTTGTCATGCCTTTGTTATTCCAATGGCTCTAATTTTATGCCTAAATGGTCCACATATGCACATGTATCCTTAACCCATGACATCATGTTTTCACCCACATTTAGTCATGTAACTCATTCCCACATTCATTATCCATGTCTATGCATATCTCTTATCATTATAAAACACATTGTTATAGTGTCTCAATTTTAACTTCGGGGGGAAAAATGACATAAGTATATTAGAATCCCAGTTTGCTCACCCTCTTCCTCTTTTAGAAATCCCTAATACATAACAATCCTCAGGTTTCTATATAATTGTGTTTTATATGAACTTTATGCATGTATGTATTATATATGCTTGTTATTTTTATCTATGTAGCTTATTAATAGTCCATTTTTGAATGTGTGTCTTAGTATGTCAATGGTGTAATTAGTATAATGCCATGATGAGACATTGGCCATATAAACTCCATGATACATATTTTGGAATGTAATTTACCCATGTTATGTTCTCTTTTATGTGTGAAGTCCCTTTATGCACTCTGGCATAATGGCATCATGACTCCATGAGTGTCATGGTGCATACTACCTAGTGAAACATTAAAACATATTGATGCCTTATACATGGCTCAAGACTTCACCACATACCCAAATCTATCTATTCTAACATTTACCCATCCATAGTCACCCATCATATTAATCAATCCTCCTCATTTAAATCATCTAAATATAACATACCCTAGTTAATATACATAATATCACTTAACCATATCATCTAAACTAACATCATTATATCCACATAATCCATAAATAGCTTGCAACATAAAACATGCTTGATTATCAACATATCATCATAATGTGTAAATTTTATGAAGTCAATATAATACCATGAAACATGATAATAATCATCTAAGTCATTTAATACATCTATATTGTAATGTTTAAAATTATCACATGAATATAAAACATCAATATTTATGACATATCATACATAAACCATACATGTAAATCATAAAATCATCTCATATCATGTAATATATGGAATCACATTTGAACTAATAATATAACAACTATACCATCCATATATCACATATAAAATAGTCCATAGATCATGATACATCAAAATAGCCATCATAATACCTATAAATCAAATACATTAGCTCATTAAATACATCCAAAGGCCATCATATGCTCCAATCAAATCATCATCATCATCATCATCATCATCATCATCATCATCATCATATACACAAAAATATAAAATTACATGTATATACATATATATGTGTGTGTATGTGTATTTAATGTGTCCCTAAATAAATTAAAAATGATGCATAAAATATACATCATGGATGCTCATGCCAAAAGTTACAATCACATATTAGAAATGAGATGCCACTCTTATTTTCTAGAGCTGATGAAATTGGTGGCCTTGGTAGGGGATGCATTGAATGAGTATAAAAATTGTAACTAGAGGATGCCCCAAATTTACTAATATCCTTGATAGAAAGCGCTCTCAGATGTAGTGGTATAGTCTAATCATATAAATATATCTCTAGTACTATATCTCTATACCAACCCTAATCAATTGTCTACCTAACTAACACAATCTTCTAACTTCCAAAGATGCATCTCACCAAACATATAAGGTATGAATATATACATATTTTATATCTAGTTATGCTTTAAAATTAGTCATTTTATAGTGCACCAGTTAAAATTGTGTGACCTATCCATATAGTGTAGTAATCTAGATATCACGGTGTAATATTTGAACCTTTAAAGTGGTCACTAGACCTAGAAAAGTAGTACCTATAATAATATTATGTTCATCTAAGTATATCTATGTATCATGTGTCCCTGTAACCCAACCACCTTTCCCTACAAATCATCCACCTATTTATGTAAACCATATCTCTCATGAATCACTCCTATTATTTAAGAAATTTGGGCTTGGATATCCCACTATAGCTAATCAAAATTTTCCTAATCTTCCTCTGATGTAGGGGGACAAGAAGGCCCTACCTAATCCCATTATGTGGGTTGCACTAATACCTATAATTTTTAAGTCATTGGGGCCATTGAAACATGTGTACCAACTTATACCTTATCCATCTCCTTAACCTCCATCCACATCCGCAAGAATGTGACCCACTCCATCATCATCTCATCCCATAATTAGATGTACTATAATCTTTTTGAGAAACTTTCTTATGTTAACCAACTACAAAAACCTTTCTCTCAACCTCCACAATCAAAAAATTAGGATCATAAATCTAATGGGCACTATTTATTTCCACCATGAAATATATGTAGCCATGACCCATAGATCTACCATCAATGTTTGGTAATCACAAACTACAGGTGATAAACTATCATATTTCATATAGGATACAACTCTATCTATCAAAGGACCCCATTGAGATCTCTCTTGAACACTGATGGAAAATAAATGATCCCCCAAAAATCCCTTATTATCATCTAAGTTAGCAAATCACATGATCCAAATGGTATATCTTTACAACTGGGTCTTATCGACCTATCAGATATCACTTGGTAATTATGTAGCTGGTATAGTCTACATATTCATCCCATACCCATCCCACTTATTAGTAGGGAATTTAGGTAATATATACATGTATCTAATCATCTAGTGCACACTTATGAAAAATCACATCTAATACATGTCATATATGTACTCCTAATATGAAGTCCTATCCATATACTACTAGTTCATCATGCTCCCATACCAATCTCATTCCCACCAAACACTCCACTGCTATGTGCTCTTAGGTACAAATATAGATTATTAAAGTTGGCCCTATGCTCACCACATCCTTGTAGGTCCTTATATGTAGGTATTGATACAAGTGTGTTAATGCAATTAGTCCCTAAATAAACACTTAATGCAACTTGACCATGTCAACAAGAACATCTCTAATTCCAATCTGAAAGAATTGGCCTCTTTTGTGAGGTAATAATAATCCATTGATAATATCCATGAACATGAGATTCAATAAATAAATTTTACTCTCATCTAATCATGTATAAATATTAATCTAGCCTTTGTATAGACCAACAATATACTATATTGTTAACATCAATGTCCTCTAATGATAACAAATATTATCCCCTCTCATTGTGAAATGGAAGATATGCCATACATTTTCCAATGTGATGGTCATCTATCTCATCATAAAGTTCAAAACACTGGTCTCATATTTTTAGTGTTCTACTAATTTTTTTATGAATACCCTATCTATATGAATAACCAACATGTGGAAAATTTAATAAAGGCCCACTCACTCTAGATAGTCAACTTCCTCATTTACTAGTCTATGGACCTCATGTAGTCCATATGATTGTTAGAAACATGACACCATGATCTCTAGTATCTCCTTCACCATCACACAGTCATCCTATCACCTAATCTAACTAAATTCCTATGACACTAACTCTAAATTTCCTCTTTCATGCTTTGCATAAGCATCCACAATATTAAATTACTTCTCGATTCCCCCTTGTGAAAACTCGCCACTCATTTTCAAAAAAAAATCCATTGGTTTTTCCTCCCATTAATATCCTTTTTAAAAATTAGACCATCTACCATTCATCATTTAGAGACTTTTCAAAGTCATTATTCTTGGCTACAAATCCATCTCTACACACTAGCTTTAGTTGTATTATATTTACAAAGTTACTAGTCAGATTAGTAAATCCACTATACAATTTTAAAAAATCATGCCTACTCTTTAAAAGTGGTTATGACCTTTTAAAAATAACCACAGCCTTCTCAAATCCATTCTTACACTAATAAATCTACTAATATGATCATATCTGCCCTTTATCTATCCAAATTCATGACTTAACTTGACAACATTGCTCTTTACATTGATAAAGTTGATACTAGGGTATTATCCCTAGTACCAACTTTGTCCTAACCTAATTTCTCATATTAAATGCATTTAAAAGGTACAAAACACACTAGTTTTAGTTACACACCATAGGTCCATGTTTCTTTGGTCTCATGTACTCCTGCACATTCTCTCCTTACTAAAAATGGCGGGGAATTCAATCCATTTCTCTATCTAACTTATTCTTGAACTACATCTCAATTTCACTAGAGGCTAAGTACCTAACAATTAATCTTTCCCCCTCCCTTCCATATTTACCCCCCAACCCCTCCACTTTGTTTATGACATCTACATGGTCCCATTTTCATCCTCTTTTCCACATTTTCATCCTACCTAACATTTTAATTCCTTACTTAATCCTTGTTACTATAATACTAAACCTTGTCTAAACTTTCTCATCTCACTTCATATTTAGGGAGAACTAAATTGGCATGAGATATCTTAATATTATGTAGGTAATTTTCAATAATTTTAAATGACAAGGACATATTGACTGCCCTAATCATTTATTCCTTGTCAACCCCTAGAAATTTAAATTCTCTCTTTATCACCAGACACTTCATTATATCACCAATAAACCTATGCTTTGATTCACAACCTTCAAATCATTTTTTAAAAACTCATTTTTATGGTTACATCTCTCCCAACTTGAGTCCTTACTTGGATACATATAAAAGTCTCCACCCTCCCATAAACACTCATCAAACACCTAATTTTAAATCATAACTCTCTTTATCATGTGTCCTTACCTAATATATGTCTAAATATTGTGGCTACTCACCCCTTTTTCCCATGGCTCTGCTTGGAATGTGTCCTTCTATGACATATGTCTAAATCTAGTAGCATTTTACCAACATCTTATCATGGTTGATTTTAATTTTAGGCATGTCTAAACTCATGACACTCATTTTTAATCCCTCTCATATGTCTTTACCAATGGCATCATTTATTAGTGACTCAATTACTTAGGTCATTTTTATTTGTTAGCCTATCTCTTACATCCCATCCCCTCATTATTTCCATTTATCCATCTCACCAATAATTTCTTTCGAGTTGCATCCATCTCATTCCTTTCTGCATGACCCATCGAGGTGGAATCAACTATCCTCTAACTTATTACTATCATGACCATCTTTATTATTTTAAACACCATTACTTATTCTATTCAAAATTCCCTTTAAAAGAGTGGTAAAATGTATATACCTAAAATAATTCACTTATATTAATTCCATAATTATTAGCATCTTTGCATCATGTAGAATAACTTACATCCCCCTCTAACATTTATAGATCACATGATAACCTTATAACTCACTTAACCCCAATTAATTTTCCTAATCACACGTAACCAATAACTAAATCACACTTATCTATTATTTTATAATTTTAAATTCCACACCACCCACATGCACCTACCATCACTATCATTCCCTAAAAATCCATGTACTAACCTCATCTAATCATCATTTATTATCCTAAACTCTTCTATAATTCTATAATCTACCTAGAGCCTTGTACTATCATTTTAGGAATTTTAAATTCCTAAATATCACCTATCTCCATTAAGCTAACCACTCTCTAAACTTTAAATAGGTACTCTTAATGGACTCTATATATTTTTGATCACCTAGATCCCCTCACCATTTCCTCTTTATAATTTTCTATGAATCTTTAATTTTTATAAAATTCCAACACCATTTATTTAATTCGACCTTAGATTAAATCTAAACCTTAAATTACTCTACCACACTTTATTTAATAATGCAAATCTCCATGAGAATCCATATTTCAATATTATGTCAAATATTGAATAATAAGAAGAGTTTCATTGATAAATATTTCATGCTATTATCTTGTCAAAATAAATCAACCAATCCACGTTCACATGTTGTCCAAGTCTAGATCCAAGTCAAATAATCCAACATTCATTCAAGGAGTCTTATATTTTGTCATTTTGGGGCACATTATTCACATTTATATGTATATTTAGCTACATTATTGAGTTATAATTGCATATTTCAATTGTTATTGTGTTGTTATTTATATCTACCTTGCCCAATCAAATGTGTGTTGCAAGTAAGATTAGTATTAGATAATAATCTCAATTTCTTATTGAATTTTTATTTTATATTCAAAATTTTCTTTAGCACAAGTTTTAAATATGAACAAAATATATTTAGATAAAATGTAATATTTTTTTCACAAAATAATATAACTTACTCTATGTGAAAAATAACTTGTTTGGATCATTGCCTTATCTTTATAAGAAAACACCTACATATGGTTTGGATATGGAGAAAAAATAATATGCAATAGAGGATATAGGAACTTGTTATGTGGGATTTATTGTATTCCCAAAAGTCTTATCATGAAACTCTAAAATTGAAAATCCAAGTGGCATAGATATAAGTAGGATAAACTATGAGGTATAACAAATTTAGTGTTAAGATGTCAAATCAAAGAGATATATTAAATGTACAAGGTGAATCATAGAAAAAATATAAAGTGGTTAAGAGATGAAATTGAGATTAATCCCATAATTCAAATCATTTAGGATTGGTGTTTGTGAGGAGGGTCTTCTTGTATTCCCCAAGGTCTTACCATGCAAATCATAAATTGAAAAAATAAATGGTGTGAAAGGAAAATGAAAAGGAACCTAGAGGTTAAAATTAAAGTAAGTGATGGAGTCATGAGGCATATAAATAATGGTAGAGGACCTATAGGTGATGTTAATATTAGTGACAAGAAACCCAAAGGTGTAAATAAAGTAGGCTATGCTACACTACATAAAGGTTATATGAAATCCTACAAAGAATGTTAAAATAATATATAAATTAATTATATACAAGCATGAGATATGTCAAAAAATGTGTACAAATTGAAAAATATTAATACCATATGTCAAACATAATACATTTTAAAAAACTAAGTAGTATTTGTCTCTTTGAAAAATTATGCTTTGCTTGTTTGTAAGGATAAGTGGTAAGTCGAAGGATATATTTAATGATATTTGGCCCCAAAAATATAAATTGTATTTACCATTTTTTTTCATGGGTATAATCCAATTATAACACTTAATATTTGACATTAAAAAAATTAAATTTAACTTTCCTATTGTGTTACTTAGTGATGCAAGTTTTATATTTGTAGTTATGTCAAAGAGTGTTCATCTTACTCTCATCAATAATATATAAATCATGATGGTAGGCTTAAAAAATGTATTCAATGTGGATAATACCCTAAATAAAAATAAGAAATGAAGGTAGTTGTACTACTACTGGTAATATGACTTTTGATTTGTAGTCTAAAGATAATGGAATTACCTCAATGGTATTAAAAATGCTAATATGACAAACCCATGGCCTAGGATAAATATTACAATGATAACTGGTGTGAGAATATCTAGGATCTTAATGGTAACTTCATTTTTTACATTGGACTGAGCATAATAAGTAGTGGATTTTTTTTTCTTTTGAATTTCAATAAAAGGTGTTTCATGCCTTTATTTTTTAAATTTGTTGTCAAATATGATGGTATGAGGAATTACAAAGTAAAAAATGATTTAGATGAGTATAAAAATGGATATAGTGATTCTAATAACATTGGTAATGGGAATATATTTTATCCACTTGGTAAAGTACCCAGCTGTAATGATAATAAAGACATAGTCTTGTTGTGATTAAGGTAGCTTGCCAATGATATTTAATCACCACATAGATAAAGGCCAAGGAGATTCAAGTGTTTAAATCTCAACCAGAGGATGTGATTAAGGTCATCAAGTAGATATAATAGATTATAATTATTATAAAATTTGATGGTGTAGTTTTGAAGTGTTATACAATAATATCCCATGCATAGACATTTGTAAGATGTAGTGGATATAATGTAATGGCATATTTGACATAGATCTACATAGTCACATGCACATCCCAGATATAGTTATACCTTTTCAATTAAAAACTTAGGTGTGTCAAATTATATCATTCTTTGTCATTTCATTGCTATTGATTGTCTTAGTCAATTTATTTTTGTCTTCCTTTATTTAGTGCATTTTCTTGGTATAATTATTATTTTAAATTTATATATGTTATATATAGTCTATTCCCATTTTTTAAATTCATGTATGCATGTTAATTAACCTTTGTTAAATTTTTTACTAATAAATCAACTCTATGCATCACCTTTATCATACATGCATGAATTTTCAAGAATAAATCAAAAAAATACAAAGGAACTATACCACAAGAATGAGAATATTTCATGGATGAGATTCCATTCTTGATTGATCACCATTGAGTGAATTTCATATCAAAAGATTACTTAAACCATCCAAGTGAACATGGATGAGGGTGTGCCTATCTTTCCAAACCTAAATGTTCACAATGTCTTGCATACTTATATTATTTCTTATTCTACTATCAATGATGACATGGAGTGATTGTTATTTTTAAAAAAACCTAGTGTTAAAAATATGATCTCTTTCTCTTTAATATTAATGGGTTTCAGTTGATATCTATATTTAAGTAGTGAATATTAAGATTTTTTCTTGTTTTGGTTTGTCTATTAATAACTGGTAATCAAGGATTATTATAAATAAATGCAACACTTATTACCTCTCCATTTATATTTCTAATGGGGAGGAGATTTTGGCTATGTATTTTATGTAAAGTTTGTATACTACAACATTGTTGTTGCATCTTGTTATACTTGTATTTTTTATACTAAATGATTTTTATTCAATGGAGAATAGAGATGAGGTGTAACTTCATATTTTTGTATTGTTTTACAATATTGAAAACTTATATGTAGGCCTTTACTAATTTTTCAGATATTATGAACTCCTTTACTTATTTTATGTAGGTGTGGATCTTGTTGGTGTACTCAAGGACTTGATACAATTCTATTTTTGATATATTTAAATGTGTATAGACTTTATAGAACTTGTTGGTGTAGTATTACATAATGTAATATTTATTTTTACTTAACAATTGATTTTATTATAAAATAATGATAATTAATATGTGGAAGAAAATGAAATCATAAAATATCAATGAATTATGACCAAGTATCAATAGGTTTATATTATCTCTCTTTCAAAGTATAGGATCATTGATTGAGTAATAAGATGACAATCTTTAAATTTTAGAAGTTGTCTTATTTTTTAATGACTTGGTGACATTGTATTAATCTTATATTTATTTTATCCACTAATTTAATTCCTCAATATCATTTTTAGTTGTTATAACATATGTATATCCAAGTTGACTTACACCTTGAACTAATTTAGATAAGGAAAAAAGACTTAGTTGAAGTTGCATAGGTGGTTAGACCTAGTCGCATAATTAGTTTTAAAAATTAAGAGAAAACATCTTTCATTTAATCATTTAAATGATATATTAGATGTGAATTATATAACACTTCCTTATTTCATCAATTATTTTAGACTTACATTTTCATTTGTTAGGATAGATTGCTGCAAAACCATATTGAATTTTTTCTTTTAGATAGTATGAATGAATTAAAATGAAATAATAATATTCTTATGGAAATAAGATATGATAAAAATTATTCATGTATATCCAGATAAGTTCCTATAAGACAAAAATAACAACTAACTAAGATAGATTAATTTCCTCAGTCAAAGATAGAAATTATACAATAAGCAATGGAATCTAACACAATAGATATAGAATAACCATTACACATTTAGGAATATGTGTGAGAAGAGTTTATATTCTATTAATATGAAAAAAGGAAGTGAAAATATACAATTCAAGTGTATAACTTTTTTTTTATCTTGTATACCAAATTGTGATAAGGATTGTGATGGCATTAAGATGCTACAAAGATGCACCACTTATTATCAGTTTAAATTACAACCTTAAGGTAGAGGTGTTTTAGACATACCTCATCTAGCTGATACAATGGGATCACCTCTAGGTGTGGGTGGGCTATTGAGTGAGATGAACCTCTAGTTTTGGGGCTAGCTCCCCTAATGCATCATCTATGGATCAATTACTAAACCTACTAACTTATTGGTGAAAAGGGATATAAATATTACATGAAACAAATATAAGCTATAATAGGTGATATACCAACATATTGTGTCCAATAATTTGAACCTTAAACAATACTTGTGAATAAGACAAGGACTAATGACTAAACCACTCTCTTCAAGAGACTCCTAAGCATCAATACTTCACATGGAGGCTATGCTAGGGGCTGAAACTTGAAGATGATGAATGGGAGGTTTGTTTCCATGACACTGCCAATTAGATTATACTCAAACACAATAACCAACACTTATACACACTGTATGGCATGTTTAGAATAATCTCATAGCAACTAAGTGAGAATAAGGGCTTGAAAAGGAAGATAAGACTCAATCAATCAATAAAATCAACAATCATAAAACACACTAAGCTAGTATAGATAATTTAAAATAGTCCTTATATTAATTCAAAGGTTTACAAGATACCATTTGAATAGAGTTTCTTCACACCCAGTTGAGGGAGGCATATAATGTATTTTTTGCCTCAATTTATAGAATAATAGAAGGAAAAAGAGGAAGAATATGGTGTATAAGCATGGATAATATGCCATAATGACCCTACTTAAATCAAACATTATTTAAAACCATGAATAAGGACTATTAACATCTCCATGATCTCCCACATGCAATGCCTTGGCTAGTTGATGGTTTTCAATGATCCCTTAGGCATAGAGATGTGGTGGATAAAAGTCAATTAAATCTTCATTAACTACATTCAAGGTGTAATCAATCCAAATTGATCAACCACCTCTTCTTTTGGTAGTTATAATGGTAGGATATGGTCTATCTTTGCCTTAATGAAGCCTCAACTAGCCCATCTCTCTTTTGCATATCAATAAGGCTTAAAAACTACCTAATTTTCCATAATGTACATGAAATATGCCTACTTTCGTCCATGATTTATTTAAAATAGAATTTATGGTTCCCAATTAACCCTCTTAGCAGCCCTAGATGCCAAGAGACATCTTCCTTAGGTGACCAAATATGCCTGTTAGGCAACTAGGCCTAGTCACTTGGTGATAGTTACTTAGATGGCCATGAGACTTGCATATAACCTTTAGAATTGGTAAGTGAGAATTTTTTATGACTAAAAAATCATATTAAAACATGAATTATTCCTTTTATATAGTATACACCTACAATTCTTGCTCACCTAGGTGAATAGGTCATCCTTCACTATCACCGCTAGACTACTACCTCTTTAGTTTAGTCCTATAAAAGCATTTACCAGAGGAATTGAGAATATTTTTTGGAATTATAAGGTTTAATACACTTCATACATCCTCTTAAATGATCTTCAATTGTTCATCTAGATTTTTACCTTGGATTCCTCATTAAATCTTACAAAAATAGGGTACTTGGTGAATTTGTATAGCTATTTGTACAAACCAATGGCCTAAACAAGACCTACTCAAAGTTTAAAATGCATTTTAATTTTTTTAAGGGTCATACAATCCAATAGGATTATTTGATAAGGGAATTTCTCTCAACTAGTCAATTTTGGCTCTTTTGGTAGCCTCTGAGTGTTTTGCACTCTTAGTAATTACTCATAAAAATATGGGGTAGATGAAAAAACGAAAGAAAAATATTTGAATTACATAACCCCCTCTAACATTTCAGATTCCCATATGCTCTCATGAAACTCCTCTAAGGAGTTCTGAGCTTCTTAAATTGACTATCGAGCTAATAGACCTTCATTCATGAGGTTGAGGGAGAGCAAAAGGGTGAAAAAAATAAAAATATTCTTTTTTTTAAATTTCAACACCTCTTAGGGGATTGTGAAAACCCACATTATCTATTATAATATTTCTCTTTTTTTTCTCCTCCATAGACCTTATGCAACCCCATTAGCTCATGCTTAGGGTTTATGAGCCATTAGGCTAGTTTAATACTAGAGGTCTGCAAATTAAGATTTATTTTATCTTACTATGTCCAAAAATTCATTATCACATATTATAATGTTTTTAATAATCTTATTTAATATTTAAATCTCCAAAATACTCTCAAAATGTGCAATTGTCCTCAAATTCCATGTCTAGGCATATACATGCCTATTTAGGCCTATTAGACCTAATTAGGCTATCAAGGCTTTATCTTGCCTCAAGGGACAAAACCATACAATTAATATACATTTTAAACTTTGGGTTGTATATGAATAGGTTAATTTTCATGCTTTTACTTCTCCATCCATGGTCCAACACATCTCCTTTACTCTGTTTATAGGAAAGTAGTATGTCTACTTGACTATGAGCATGGACTTCTTTCCATGGTTAACACTTTGAGATTTATTATAATAGTATAACATGATGTATATGACCTATATATTTGCATATAAACTATTAATCTCCTATATATACCATCTTCTACTTAGCCTCTTTATTTTCTTATTCTTATACGTGGTAATTTCCTAGTCCAAGGCCCTTTCTTCACCTCAATCTCCTTAAGAAACATTGTGAATATATTTTAGAATTTATAATGGGGCGTACATATTTAATATATTTCATGACTTTAAACCAACAAATACTTATCTCTTCAAGCCTCCTAAATAGGGATATAAATCACTACTTGAGTCCCTTGGTTGTATGTGTCTAGGATGGAACACTCTTATATTATACTTGACTATTATAAAGCCTCCCATGGAAATATATACTAAATTATCTCTCCAAAAGATATGTTAAATTATAATCACCTCAACCCATACATAACACATTTCTCCAACTCTATTTTCTAACAAGCCTATAGGTGCTTTTGGCCTCAAGACTACAAATTCTTCAAACAAACTCTTTAGATTGGATTCTTGTTTGGAAAACTCTCATCCACATAAGGATTCTCATGAGATAAATGGGGTATATTGGAAATTTTATCCTTCTCTCAAATCCATCCCATAGTATCTAAGATACCTCTATCATCCTAATGTATAGGTACATGCCTATAGATGATCAATTCTTCAAATTTGTATCATTTGGATAGGTCTAGTGATGTTGTTTCCCTATATAAGGGTTAGTGTTTAGTGAAGGGATCTAAAATTAGATAATATATAATTGAAATAGTGTGTATGGAGTGTGAATTATTCACCAATTATGATATCAACTATTGAGAACTTTAAAACCTTAAGAACTCTATATCCCCTAACCTATAACCTATTCTAATATGTGGTTCATGATTCTTTGAATGTTCATTCATATCAAGTGAGATGAATATTAATGTATAGGAGTGTCATAGGCCTCTTATTTTCTACCCAATATTTCATTTGTATTTATGAACCCACTTATGTATTTGGTCATGCAAAACCATGTGTACATTTCTGACAATCCTCACACTACGAACATGCCATCATGAGTTGATTTGAGAAAACATCCTAACTATTGGATGAAAGTGTAATAATATATAAGTATAGTGGGGATTTAAATTATTTATATGAGATATTAAAAACCATGGCAAAAATGATTTAAATAATTTGAACCTTGAATTCATCAAGAAACCCATTGGTATTAGCCTATAGATCTACCAAACTAAAGATTTCTTATCTCTTGATGGCTCACACATGCCAAGTGAGTTTGTAAAATCATGTAAGGTGCTAAATATACCTCTTATATCCTCTCAAATATAATTATTATTTCCAGTAAGATCATAAGTGAATATATTGAGGTAAAATTAAACCTTATCTAGATGTATGAGACATTGTGACCTCTTAATCTCTTAAAAAATTTACATAAAGGAGGGGAAACCTATATAATAAATAATTACATTAAATGGAATAAAACTAGGGTCCCTTCCTATACATAAAAACTTAGGTCCTCATTCTTTCTCCTTTATCCTTACCAAATAAAAACCTAGCTAGAAATGCATTTTTTCTCTCTTTGGATCTAAAACTCCCTCTAAATCATGTATTTTGTCTTAAGAGGTGTAAATTATTCCATTCATGTTCCTAAACATGATCTTGATCTAAAAAAATTATAGGACTACCTAAAAACCTTCTCTTTCTGCTATGAAAACTATCTATTTTGCTTAAAAACTAATGGAGATGATATGACAAGTGCCCCTAAAGTTTGTAGATGATTGTAAATATGTAATATGAGGCATCAACCTCTTACTTTTTTAGTAGAAATATCATTTCTTACAACATCATCCTTATGAAATATTACATATAATTAATACATCATCTTCAAAAGGATATTAAATGTTAGAAAACTTGGTTACCATCCTTTTGATAGACTAGGGAGGATATGAAAAAACTCTGATAGATGCTAGGTGACCCAAAAATACTCACTAATACTTTGACATCCTTTGAGATAACTTGAAGCATGATAAAAGGGTGACTAAACAAAACAAGGTAAAAATGACAATTACTTTAATATTGTTAAAAAAACCTTAAACCATGATAAAAGACCTCAAAAAGACCATTATGAAGACTACAACAAGATATAAGGTAACCATACAAAGCTTAGAGGGCCTTAGTAGAAAGTTTTGAACTATAGGGGTTGATCTTTGGCCTGACAGGCCAAATTATCAACATCTCTAGTGACTCATAAGGGTTAACCTACCTATTGGTTAGGATAACTAGTTATATCATCCATTAAACATGATGTTCATGTATGAAAATCATGATCCAAATGATATGACCCTTAATTATAGACTGATAATCAACTTTCAAGGACTATAAACAGCTTCACACACATAAAATGATAAGAAACCAAATAAAGTAGGAAGCAAACACACCACACTTGAGTTGATAAATACTTATTAGAAACAAGATAAGACAACCTACTATAAAAAACTAGCCTTAACATGTTTTCCTCCTCTTGGTTCAAAGGGGAAGCTTCTCAATTCACCTTCATGAGATGAACCAATTTGAAGTACAAGATGTTGATCATGTTTTATTCTTGTTTGACTAACCCTTTATTTGAACACCATTGACCTCAGATGGATCTATAATAGCAAAAATGTCTCCAATGTAGACATATTCATCTTTATTTTCAATTTTCACCTTAAACTATTGTCTATCTTTGGCAATGTGAGAGTTTTCAAATTTGGTTGCATCTCATTTGATAGGGGTACCAACCACAACCTTTGTTTTAATTATCTCCTTAAAAACACTCTTTTTCACATCTTGGAGGGTACCATATTCATCATACCTTGTTTTACCTTGAAATTGAACCTCCTAAAGATTATCTTTAAGACATATTGTCTCACTAGGTGCCTTGCATTATTCCTCAATAACTTCATCATGATCTTCTTAAACTACTTGCCTACCATGATCTTCAAGATCCTTTATGTGTTCAAGTTAGATTTCCTCCTATCATTAGGACATTAGATCTACTCTTGAGGTTCAATAGGACCAAATTCCATAGTATACTCCTTAATACTCTTCTCAAGCTCTTCACCATGATCATTGGCCAAGTTGATAATTTTAGCATTATCTTCATGAGGTGGATATGTATCATCTAAACTTGAATATAAATTTTCTATGTCTTCCCAAAAGTTAATATATTCATGATCAATCAAAAAGACATGAAACTTACTACCACTCTTACCATTTATTTATGGAGAAACATGCTAATCAAGTGCCTCTAAGTCTCCAATAGGGTCATGACAAGGCTCATGTTCTTCTATATCTTGATCATCAAAATCACTTGAAGTGATCTTAGCTTCAACCCTGGGTTCATGAGGGCTATTTTTTTTAATGTTTCTTAGAGGATAAGTTGTTTGTGTTTTATCCACCTCAAGGTCATGCCATTTTGACTATTCTACATCATAAAACTTCCCTTTAGGTTCAAACTATGATCTGCTAGGGTTAATAGGAGTATCAATAGTGATCTCCTCATCATGGGTGTTTGATGTATAATTTTCAAGGTGTTCTTAGAATCCAATTACAGTTGCAAGATAATCAAGCTCTTGAAGGTCTATCACCTCATCAATGTTCTTTATTAATTTCCATCTCACATTTGAAATATCTAATTCTACCTTCAATGAAACTGGATTAGTCCAACTTGGAGCCTTATGAGTACAATTTTATCATGATTTTGTGAAAGAGATAGAGAAAGACAATAATTTGAAGACACTACATTCTTAATTTTCCATTTTCTAATTACTTTGTTAAACTTAGGTGCATCTTTATTTTCATGAATGACTGCAGTATGAAGGATACATGGATAACTTGAAAAACTTGAAATATTTCCACTCCACTTCATTTAGATGATCCTCATATTTTCTCTAAATTAAGGTCCTCTTTCAAATATGCAGATGGTGGGAGGACAAGAATGTCCAAATAGTGGAGTAGTAACATAAGGCATTATAGGCTACTTTTGAGTGAGTTTAAGAGGTGAGGAGGCACTCTGAAAGCTTGTAAACCTCTTATTTTAACCTCTATAACCTTTTTCTCTTCTTAGTTTGGGTTTGGCATGAGAATAGCGGTCCAATACATGGGGTAAAAGGAGGACTATAAGACTAGTTACATTGAGCTTGTTGGTTCTTAAAAGCCAATAACTCATTCTCAATGATTTGATTCATTCTTTTTATCTCATTCCAATCATTAGAACTAGGTGTAGCTTGAAAGGGTGATTGGGAGGGGGGAAGGAGGGGTATTACTCTTGATAGCAAGGATACCAAGGAGCTTAATTGTAAGTCAGATCTTGTAGATGATTAAAGTCATGTAGAGGATATGACTCATCATAATTATAATGTTGATTAATGTAAGATTGATATCATTCATTGGGTTGCTTATAGGGGTCAATATAGGATTGGTCAGGGTCATGGTGAGGCTAGTACATGTCATAATGCTATTGATAGGGAGGTGTAGAATATAATTTTACTTTATATCCAACCATTAGACATCATGATGAAAATGAAGGACAAAGTGAATTATCAACAATAAACTATTATTACCCTTAGATGAAGACATTATGATACCCTTTAGCATGAAATTTTAAATAAAATGCTTACAATGCCTTAAAGCTCCTAAATGATGAGAGTGAGTGATCCAAATTTATTAAATTATGGTTCTACTAGGTGTTCCATAAACTACTATTAATCTATATTCACTCTTGAGGTAGAGATGTTTTAGACCTACCTCATCTAACTGATACAATGAGATCACCTCTAGGTGTGGGTGGCTTATTGAGTGAGATGAACCTTTAGTGATCCATTGATGCATCATTTAGGTTTAATTCATAAACTTACTAACTTGTTGGTGAAAAATGATAGAAATATTACTTGAAATAAACCTAAGCTATGGGAGGTGATGCACCAATATATTGTGAAAAAGATAAGGACTAGTGACTAAACCAATCTCTCCAAAAGACTCATAAGAATCAATAATTCACATGGAGGATATGCTATGTGGATGAAAATTGAGGATGATAAATGGGAGGTCTTTTTCCATTGCATTTCCAATTAGATTCTACTCTAATCACAATCACCAACACTTATACACACCATATGACCTATTTAGAACAATATCCTAATAACTAGGTGAGAACAAGGATTTACAAAGGAATATAAGACTTAATTGATTATGAAAATGAACAAAAATAGAACACACTAACATATAATATATAATCTAAACTAGTCCTTATATTAATTTAAATGTTTAAAATGTAAAATTTGGGTAGAATTTCTTCATACCCAACTGAGGGATGTATACAATGAATATTTTGACTCAATTTATATAACAACAAAGAGAAAGAGAGGAATATTGTGTCATTTAAATGTGGATAATATTCCATAATGACCCTCATTTACTCTACCATTATAAACAACCATGAATAAGCATTAATAATAGTTCCATGATCTCCCACATATGTTGTGTTGGCTAGTTGAGGATCTTTAATGAGACATTATGCATAGAAGTGTGGTGGATATTATCTAATTAAATATTTTTTTAAATAATTCAAGGTTTAATAATTATAAAATGACCAACTACCTCTTCTTTGGGTAGTTACAATGGTAGGATATAGTCTTTCTTGGCTTTAATGAAGCGTCAACTAGCCCACCTTTCTTTTGCATGTCAATAAGGCTTAAAAATTTCCTTATTTTTCGTAATGGAAATTAAATATTCCTTATTAACTCAATTAATTATTTAAAATATCATTTATGGTTCCTAATTCACCCTTTTACTTTCCCTAGATTCTAAGAGACATCTTCTTTAGTTGACCAAATTGGCCTGCTAGGCAATTAGGCCTAGTCACTTGGTGCTAGTTACTTGAATGGCCATGAGACTTTCATATAATATTGATAATAGGTAAGTGATAATTTTTCAAGACTAAATTTTTTTATTACACCATGAATTATGCCTTTTATATAGTGCACACTTACAATTCTTGCTCACCTAGGTGACTAGGTAATCCTTCACTAGCACCCCTAGATTACCTCTTTAGTCAAGGATTGTAAAATCATTTATAAGAGGAATTAAGAGTATTTTATGGCATGATAAGGTTTAATACACTTAAAACATCCTATTAAATTATCTATAAGTGTTCATCTAGTTGTATACCCTAGATTCATCATAAAATCTTGTAAAAATAGGGTACCTAATAAATCCATATAATTATCTATATAAACCAATGGCCTGAACAAGTTGTTCATAGAGTTTTAAATGTGTTTAAATTATTTTAAATGGTCAATTATTACATTAAGAGTGCTTGAAAATTTAATTTATCTCAATTGGTCAATTTTGGCTCTTTTAGTAGCTTATGAGTGTTTTACACTCTTAACAATCATTCATAAAGCTATGGTGTTGGATGAGAAAAATAATGCCAAGGATTTGAATTATGGGACTCCATAAAACATATACAATCCACATATACTCCCAACTAACTAATGCAAGGTTTTATAAGCTTCATAGGTTGACTATCGGGCTAGTAGATCATTCATGAGGTTGAGGGAGAGCAAAAGGGTGCAGAAGATAAAAGTTTTCTTGGTTTTGACTTAAAACACCTCAAAGAGGTCTTTACCAACCCACATGACCTATTAAAATTTTACCCTTTTCCATTTTTCATCCATATATCTCAAGGGATCAAAACATAAAATTAAGACATTTTGAAATTTTTATTTTAAATTACTAGGTCTATTTTCATACTTTTACTTCTCTTCCATGCATGGTCCAAGACATTTCCTTTACTCTACTTGTAGGAAACTGGTATGTCTATCTCAATTATGAGTATTGAATTCTTTCCTTTATTATCACTTTGAATATTATTTGAATAGTATAACATTATTCATAGTACCTACATATTTTCATATACCCTTTTAATCTCCTATCTAGACCATCTTGCACTTAGCCACTTTGTTTTCTCATGGCTATAGATGGTAATTTCCTAGTCCAAGACCCTTTCTTCACCTTAATCTACCAATGATTATTTGTGAATATATTTTATGATTTATAATGGAGTATATATGTTTCATATATTTCATGATTTTCAACCAACACCTACACTTCTCTTCAATCCTCTTAAATAGAGGCACCTGTAAATCACTACTTGAGTCCCTTGGCTATAGGTGTCTAAGACCAAGCACTTTTCTATTATACTTGAATGCCAAAAAACCTCCCATGGACATATATATATTTAATTATATCTCCATAAGCTCTACTAAATTCTAAGCACCTCACCCCATATCATAACCTATTTCTCCAAATCTATTTTCTAACAAGCCTATATGTGCTCTTGGCCTCAAGACTACAAATTTTTTAAATGGACTCCTTAGTTTAGATTCTTATTTGGAAAACTCTCATCCACATTAGGATTATCCTAATACAAATGGGGTAGGTTGGAACTCTTATCCTTATCCTAACTCCCTCCTTTAGTAGTTAAGAGACCTTTATCATCCTAATTTATAGGTACAAGCATGTAGATGATCAATTCTTCAAACATGTATCATTTGGAGAAGTCTAGTGATGGTGTTTCCCTCTATAAGGGTTAATATTTATTAAAGAGATATTAAATTGTATAATATGGCATTATAAGAGTGTGGAGGGAGTGCGAAATCTTCATGAATCATGTTCTCAACTGTTGATAACCTTAGAACCTCAAAAATTCTATTTCCCTTAACCTACAACCTATTCCAATATGAGGTTTTTGATCCTTTTAATGTTCATTCATATCAAGTGGGATGAATAATGATGTATAGGAGTGGAATATTCCTTTGAGAATATACCAAATCTATCATTTGGATTCTTAAACCCTCCCATGCATCTAGTCATGCAAAATTATGTGTACATTTATGACTATCACCCTCTCACACTATGAACGTGACATCATGAGTTGATTTGAGAAACCATACTAACTATTGGATGAAATTATAATAATATATAAATATATTTGTAATTTACATGATTGATATGAACAAAAATGATTTCAGTAATCTAAACCTCAAATTCATTAAAAACCCCACTACCACCATCCTATAAATTGACTAAATTGAAGATTTCTTATCTCCTAATGGCTCACACATGCCAATTGAGTTTGTAAAATAATTTATGGTGGTTTAATTAACCTCTTATATCCTCTCTAATATAAATATTGTTTACAATGAGATCAGAAGTGAAGATATTGAGGTAAACTTGAACCCTATTTGGATGGATGAGACACTATGACCTCCTAATTCTCTCAGCAAAATTTCATAAAAGAGGGAGAACCAATATAAGAAATAATTCCACAAAGTGTAAGATAACTAGGTTACCCTCTTATACCTAGAATCTTAGGTCCTCATTTTTTTTGCTTTGTCCTTCCCAAATAGAAACTTGACTAGCTTTTCTGAGCCTCCAAAGAGCTCAATGGAGGAAAGAAATGGGTTTTCTATCTCCTTGGATATAAAAATCCCTCAAAATAATGGATTTTTTCTTTAGAGTCATAAATTAATCCATTCATGTTCCTAAACATGATCTTTATCTAACAAACTTATATGAACTACATGAAAGCCTTCTTTTTATGCTATGAAAACTATCCATTTTGATTGAAAACTGATGGAGATGATATGCCATGTTCCCCTAAAGTTTTTATATGACTATAAATATGTAATATTATATTTTAACCTATTATTTATATTGTTAAACTATCATTTCAACAACACTGTCATTTTGATTGTTATAATTAATTAAGAAAGCATCTTCAAAAGGATATGAAACATTAGAAGAGTTGGTCTCTACCTTTTTGAAAATTATATAGGCTAGGGAGGATATGAAAAAACATGGACACATTCTAGGTGACCTAGAAATACTCACTTATCCTTTGACATCCTTTGAGATAACTTGAAGCATGACAAAAGGGTGACTAAACAAGACAAGGTCAAAATGATATTTACCTTAATATTGTTGAAGCAACCTTAAAACATGATAAAACAACTCAAAAATACCATTTTGAATACTATTACAAGATATAATGTAACCATACAAAGATTAGAGGGCCTTAGTAGAAATTTTTGAACTATAGGGGTTGATATTTGGCCTAGAAAGCCAAATTATTTGGCTGATATTCGGATGATATTTTTCATAAAGGAGGGGGAACCAATATGATAACTAATTCCACAAAATTTAAGGAAACTAGGGTCCCCTCATCTAACTAAAATATTAGGTCCTCATTCTTTCTCCTCTGTCCATACCAAATAGAAACTTGACTAGCTTTTTTGAGCCTCCAAGGAGCTCAATAGAGGAAATAAATGAGTTTTTGTTCTTCTTGGATCTAAAATTCCCTCCAAATCATGGATTTGGGCTTTAGAGGCATAAATGAATCCATGTGCCTTACCATGATCTTTCTCTGACAAACTTGTATGGACTACCTAAAAACCTTCTCTTTATGTTATGAAAACTATCCATTTGCTTGAAAACTAATGGAGGTGATATTCCATGTGCCCATAAAGTTTATAGATACCTATACATATGTAATATGAGGTGTAAACCTCTTCCTTATAATGAAAAACTATCATTTCTTAAAACATTCTCCTTTTGAATGTTATAATTAATTAAGAAAGCATCTTTAAAAAGATATGAAATGGTAGAAAAGTTAGTTACCACCCTTTTTAGCACTTGTACAGACTAGGTATGATATGAAAAATTTTGGACACATGCTAGGTGACCCAACAAGACTCACTAATCCTTTGACATCCTTTGAGACAACTTGAAACATAATAAAAGGGTGACTAGAAAAGATAAGGTCAAAATGACATATACCTTAATATTGTCAAAACAACCTTAAACCATGTTAAAAGACCTCAAAAATATCATTTTTAAGACTATGACAAGATAAAAGGTAGCCATACATAAGATCAGAGGGACTTGGTATAAATTTTTGAATTAGAGGGGTTGATATTTGGCCTAGGAGACCAAATTATGATTACCACTCTGTTTCTATCTTTCTAACTACACTATTATAACGGAAAAATATTATATTAAAATAGGTTACACCATATGTAATAATAAATAATGTGTAATATTTAATTATCATCTAACATAATATATGAAATATAAATGGTTTTTCATGTTTCACATGTGGATACAACAAATCAAATGGCTTTGTTCATTATGTTACTTACCAAAATGTTGAATTTGGGAATTTCACTAAAGAGAGGAGGTGCATAAAGAATGTAAGATATTTAAATTATAGGTAGTGTAAATAGAATGTAAGGAATTCAAATTTTACTTGAGGTGTGAAAGGCATAAAAGGATCACAAAGAGTAAATTTAGGTACATAATAATGAAGGGAAGGTCTATAAAGATGAAGTGGAGGTGCGTAAGAAATGAAAGTTGTGTAATGAGGTAATATAGGTGAAAAAAGAATGGAAGTTGAGAATAAATGGAATGGAGTAAAATAATTAAGGTTATATTCAAAAGTAATAGAAATGAAATTCAACATTTAAATTATATTTTTAATAAATGGGATAAATTTAAAACAATTTTTATTATTATAAATTGCACATAAGGTTTTTGAAGCTTGTGAATGTGTTTTAAATATTAGGAAATGTGTGAAAAAGCATTCATTGGTAGGGTGAGAACCAAATCAAAGATTGTTTTAAATTCTTTGTAAATTATAATAATTATGCATAGTTAAAGGTGAAGTATTGATTTTAGATACAATATTTGGGTGCAAGATTTTACCTTGTAATGAAGCTTGGTGTTATACATATTTTATAGTAAATACACATTACAATATTTTTCTAATTTTCTATCATGATAATAATGTATTCTTATCTAATATTAAGGTTTCCGTGCTAACTACCTCTTTTTTAAAGTTAAGGTTGCTATGCTATCAACCTCCTATTTTCTAATATTAAGGTTATAATGTTAACAACCCCATGTTATCTTATGGTAACAATATTTAAAAATATATAGAAAGTTTATAAACACAATCCAATGACACACAAAACTATATAGAAACAATGTGTAACACCTAGATATTTTGGAATGATAAATGATATAATTGTTAGAAACATTGATCACTTTAGAGATAATAATTATGTGGCATTTAATGAAAAGTAACATCTCACACAATGTTTTTTACACCACTTTACTTTCATACTTGCATATATTTATTAGTTCAAATCAATTACCTACATAAGAGGAATACTAAGAATTCTCTTATGTCACAGGATTAAGATTTGGAACCCTTTTCTCTTAACCTTGTGTTATATGCAACCATTTTTGATATATCTCCTTCATTCATTGGTCACTACCTACACATTAAATATCACATGCTATTTTATCAACCTTCTCTAAGTCCAAGTCTCTTGAGATAAGATATTTGTAGGTTAATCCTAGCCCATGTGTATATTCTGGTGAGCTTGATGTGAAGCTTACTCTATTATTCATACATTTATACTTTTAGAAAAATTGCATCAACTATTCTTGTATACTTTTGTCTAGCTTTATCCTTCAAAAAATTGCATCAACTAGTTTGATATAGTTTATTTCCTATTTTTAAATGGAATGGGCTAATACGAGTACATTATGTGTTAGTATAAAATACACCAATGAACCTAATAAGTTTTTTTGGTATTTTTTTTATTTCAACATATTTGATTTATAACTATATTGGTTAGCCTCATTTATAACTATATTGTCTACTTATATTTTAATTCATTAAATGTTTCAAATTGGTTTTCAACATTGATTTTTAAACTTTATTTTCCATTTGTTTAGATTTCCATAGAAACTATGTTCCAATAGTTTTAAAACTACATAGAGAGTTTTTTAGCTAAAAGATGACCTATTTTATTGACAACATGAAATGACAGATATTATTCTAATACCTAAGTCATAGATAGTACTATACATAGACTTTAGTTTCCATGTAACTCACAACATATCAGTAATGCACAGAATTTCATTTTATTGAACTTAGGAAACTAACCATTTGATTTATTTTGTGGTGTACCTAAGAGGAGCATGTCACTCATGAAAGTTACTATCACCATAAACTCAAAATCAATGATAGTTGGCTATATGAATGATTTAACCTCTTTAGTTAGTGACCTAAAACATTAGGCCAACACTAATTAATGAAAGAGTAAGTATATTTGAGGGCCCACACTATCAATCAAATTTAGATACAATTGTTTACCTTAATTATTTGTTGTATTTTATAATGTATTTTCCAACCAAATAACATTCAATTATATGTGACATAAGTGCATTGACCAACCCAATATAGTTACATGTGTGTTTAAACTGCATTGGCTAGCATGATAGTATTATTTATGTTTGTATTCATGATTTCATCATATAGACTAACATAGTCTAATTATTACCATATTCAGGCCAATTATATCATCCAAATTAATACAATTTCCCTTTACCTCTATAATTTCATTGATAAAGCCGATACAATCCACTGTACCCTTATATTTCCTTTTTGAGTGCATTAGCCATCTTGACATATTCTAATTTTCTCCAATTTCATTTTCTAACTTCATCAACCTAGCCAATACAATTTGTTTTTGTAAAATAACCATACCAAACAACCCATTTGAAATAGTATTTTATCTTTCACCATGTAGTACATAGTTTCTAAATTTAAAGTGAAACTCCAACATGATATGATTAAAATGACCAATTCTCATAAAAAATTCAAATCTCATTTCCCATATAATACCATAGAAAATCAAGATAAAAATTATTGTCCTATGATCACTAGAACTTAAAACTATGAACCACTTAGTAAATCTAACTTCATTAACTAAAATTTCCCACCTCCACACATGAATGTTGTAGAAGAGGAGTGTGATCTCAAATATACTCTTGAAATAATCATGTACATTAATAAACATCCTAAACATAGGGAAAAGGAGCCTAAATTGGTTTACCACCTCATGCGATCACTTCATGCAGATGATCCTCCTTCCCCTACCCCTATCTTTTCTAATGGACTTGGGGAAAGTCATTACATGACTTCACTATTTTCTTATTCCTCCACCATGCCTAGTATTAATACTAACATGTCAAGTATCTCCTATAGTGGGTCTACTCAAATTTCCCACACTAACATTTTAATAGTGCATATTAATGATATAAATAGTGGATATCAAGATACATCAATGAAATAAATAGTTCATATAGAGATACTCAAGTTTCATCTTTTATTAAACAATATATTTATACTAATCAAATATTGTTACAAACCATGAACTAAATGGCCACCTTTCAAGATAATAATGGCAACCAAATGTTGTAAATGAAAAAATATTAATAATAATGTAAAATCATCCTCAATAACCTTATTTAGGAGTGAAAATTACAAAATGACCCCCCTAGAGACACATCATAATCTAATTTTGTAACCTTCACTTCCCAATAAAGTAATTAAACATATTTAAAACAAATCATTAGTCCTGAAATTGAAAACATAGTCATGGGTGGTATTACTCATACACTCACCTATAATGTACCCACCGATCCTACTTTACATTTGAAATATTTTGGAAATATTTACTAAAATTGGATTAATCTAAACACATTTGTGACTACCAAAATTATATTAGTGAAGCCCTAGATTGGTACAACAAACTAGGGTATAACACTATATCTAGTTAATAAGACTTAGTTAAAAATTGGTTCATGAATTTCAAGCAAATGATCTTCATAAAAATAGATTGTCCCATTACATTTATTGAAATAAATTAGATACATAAAGTACTCAAGCCTTTACTAAGTGTTGGAAAGTCTTAGCTAACAAGGTTAGGCACAATGTGTTAGAAGATAAATTCCTCCACTTGTGTGCTTATGAAGTCTAAAACTAAAAATGATACCATCAATGATATTATTCCATATGTATCTAATAAAATAACACTTTTTAAACCTATCATGGGAAGTACCCTATAGTCTTCTCCTTCTTTTTCTCTAGTGAACAATGTCAAAGTTTACTACCCTCTTTCCTTAACCACTTTTTAAACCACTAGCTAGATAATTTGATAGTTATCACCCTTATAGTTATTAGGATTATCCTCAAAAGTTTTTTATAGTGTCACAAAAATTGGGGACATTCCCATGAAACATATCCACAATTTAAGAACCTTATTTTTTATTTCCTCTACATTCCCAACTTTGATCATGAAGCTATTATTGGAGAGTGTCAAAATGACTATGAGAAGGTATCAAAATATAATTACCCAACATAATGATCTTCACTAGGATGAACTTCCTAAACATAATAAAAATCAACAATCTAATCCAATCAACCTACTACCACTAATGTTATTGAAACCATAGTTAATCCTCATTTTTATACCCATGAAAAAAACCTAGTTAACATGAAAAAATGAATAATGTAGTATATTATATAAATCCTTATCCTCTAAAATAATTAAACCCATAATAAATCCTCCAAACCCACAATCTAACAACTAAGAATCTACTCTTTGAACCTAGAATCTAGTGAATGTTGATCTACCATATGACACTAGAATCCAACAACTGAGAATCTCATACCATATATATCTATATGGAATCTATTTACTAGGTACTGACCAAAATTGATATACAAGTGGGATGAGTGGGCATGATATAAATGATACCAACTAGGTGGGGATGATACCAACCATTGGTTAGGTAAATATAGACACTTGTTAGTCCATCCCCAAATCTCTATATATGCCCCTCAAGCTCTATATATAGGTGAACATCACCCACTAGTCAGGTTGGGACTCTCCACTAACTATCCAATAGTTAAGTTAGGACTATATAACTCAATCCCCCATATATATGTAGATAGATTGGAGTGGCACTTGATCCCTATATAAATATCTATCCCTATCCCACTTTATAGGGTCCTCTCCCTAGCTCCTTTATTTATATAAATGGGCCTCTGTGTGTGTGTGTGTGTGTGTGTGTGTGTGTGTGTGTGTGTGTGTGTGTGTGTGTGTGTGTGTGTGTGTGTGTGTGTGTGTGTGTGTGTGTGTGTGTGTGTGTGTGTGTGTGTATAAGTCTCCAAATTGAATATAATAACTCATCCCCCATTCTATATCCCATCGCCTAGCCTAAACCATGGCCTATATATAATAACCCACCCCAATCCAATTCCCTCTCCCTACCCCCATATTGAGATTTGGTAGTATGGTTGGGTTGTCATATATATTAGTTAAAATATAATTAATCATGTTATTTTAGGAGTCTATATGAATGAATCATATCAACATCCCTAACATATATATTCCATTGGGATTGAGTCCACTATATAGAATAGATATGGTGCCATCTTATGGTAACATCATATATTATTTATAATGAATTATGAGACCATCATACCTACCTATCTATTCTATGGGGGCTTAGGTCCCATATATAGATATGGTTCCATCCCATAGCAGTGTCATATTTAGTCTCATTGAGTTTAATTATGAATGAATCTAGACAAACATATGGGGTGAATCACTAAAATCACTCACTCTAAAGATGGGATAATGATCCAACTCAACATGTGACCAAGGAAATGACTAGAATAAACATATGACCAACCAAACTATTCATTGGTATTAACTCAATTCTCTACATAGATAGTTTTCATTGGTCTCATTAATGAATTGGGTTTTATACGTAACATGTCCTCCTACTATATAACTAACATGAGTGGGGATAACATGCATATCTTTGACACCATATAGAATTTTTATTATCACTAAACAGTATACGGTCTCAACTTGAATCCATGTATAGTTGTAGTTATCACTATAATAATCCACTTATTTTGCACCAAATAGATTAGATATATAGTGTTGATTTTCCCATAAAGATAAGATATATGGGGGGGTGCTTTTCCAAGATAGATATGCAAACAACTTATAGCTAGACTTTTATCTATTGATCTGCAAAGAAAACTTTATAGATTTGGGGGAATATTTTTTTGATTTCACTCATGGTTACATGAATCACTCCATATCTTACATATATGTAAAGATTAGTTTCTATTCTATCATTTATGAATGACATACTATAATGAGAACATGAATGATATCATTACTCAACTCAATGAATGACTCTGTATAGATAAGGCCACTCATATGAATGACATTATACAAAAAAAACATGACATATAGATCTATATACCAATCAATAATATATAGGGATCTGTATCTAGTAACACTAAAAAAGATATCATACTTAACAACTAAATAACCTATATATCTATATAGTGAACCCCTATATCTCTATCTACCCCCTGCCCACATAGATTAATCTATTTTTTTTGTGTTGGATATTATGTTGGGTTTAACCCCATTCTAAATTGATGATATAGGTAATATATATATATATATATATATATATATATATATATATATATAATACAATACTCATATCATTTTGACCTTGACTCAAGAGGATAGTTGTAGTTGGTATCATTCTGATAAGAATTTTTAATAGATTGTCATCATACCCAGATCTTATCACTTTGATTCACATAATTTAGTTCAATACCTTTTATAATCAACTAGAAAATAATTCTTTGTTTTCTCACTTCTCTTTGAGATAAATATCTCATTTATATATCAGTCCTTTTAAGACCAATGAGACCATAAAACTGATTATCCTTGTTTCTTAATCTATCCATATATTTTCCTTCATATAAGAATTATTTTAATCTATTATACCTTACTTAATTTTATAACAACTTTGAACCTTTCCTTGTTTCTTTCAATGGTTATCAACTCACATATTTCTTATCCTTAACCTTTCTTATCACAAATTAAGACTTTGCACAATTTTCACCCTTGTTTGGTTTCCTTTGTTTATACTATCCCTATAGATTTATATTTTTAAGAACAATTAGAATCATTATGTTTGTAAAAAATAATACACTATAACTAACATCTCATCAATTATACCCTTCATTATCAATCTCATCCTTTTTTCTTTGATTTTTGCTATCTTAGGTTTTTTCTTTAAGTCTATCCACACGGCCTGTTTGAATCAATCATGAATAACTTCAGATTTAATAAATTTTAGGCCTTAAAATAACTTGAATAATGTTTATAATTAACTAAATTAGGTTTTTATAAAATTTCAATAAGTTTGGATATGCCAATTTCAAGAAAGTCCCAAAACTCACCTTGTCAAGAAGGTTTAGTTAAACGACTGTTGACCTATATTTTGGCCATAACTTTTTATATACTATTCCAATAGATCTCAGACCACTTTAATTATATTAATATATCTAATAATCACCTACTCTAAAATTTTTATAATTTTTAATTTGTTAAATCCCTAGATATAATCATTTTTCCAAGCATATTATGTCTAGTTTTACATAGTCATAAAAACCCTGAGAGCATATAAATGATTATTCATAAATATTGTCCCCTTTCTACACTTTATAGCACATGAATGAGGAAATCAAAAAATATTTATTTGTAATACAAAATTATCTAACTACTCTAAACTTGTAATCAAACTCATGTAACTATTTGGCCATACATCAAAATGACTATGCCGACTGTAGGTATATAAATACCAGAAATTTGTGTGTTTCAATCACCAAACATTGAAATCATCATAAAATAATTAAAAAATAAGGTGAATTTATATTATACATTTTAGGCACACATTAATATTATGATTCAAAGCCACATTCCTTTTTTTTTATGCAAGAATTCTCTCTTTTACCTGTATAATCTTTATCCTTTTTTGGTAAACTATAGACTGAGAGCTTATAATGAATGAAATTACTCCTCTTTTAGGATCATTAAAGGTAAATCATCAAAAATACATTAAGCTATATATCTTACCTTCAAAAAGGTTCTTCATCTTCCATGTAACTTAAAACACATTTTTCTTCCTCTATTTTAATCCTTCATACATATAGAAAATTGTGTTCCTCCAGCTCAGTCATGTTCTAAATACTTCCATGCATAGGTTCACATCATACAAACATAATAAACATGTATACACTCATGAAAATATATGTTTTTCGTAAACAGTTAGATATATAACTATTCAAAACACATATGGACTTCCTTTATTGGTCTCTATATACATGTAGATGATTTATCAATTCCTATAAGACATGAGGCTTGAATTATCTCCATTACAAACATAGACAAATTTTAAGTGTAAGTCCATAAATTACTTAAATGCTATCTTCTTATCTTAGTACATACTATTTATGATGAAAATTATGTTTGATTCTAATCAACAACAATGGGAAGTTTCAAGCTGTGGGATATTGCGGCTTGAAACAACCTCCAGATTTTAGAGAAGCTGGTCTCTTCTTTTGTATCAAGTGTTAGGGGAAAAGGGATAGGAAATTAAATAGAAACACAAATACAAGAATTGAAACCTAACTATGGTGATGTGCCTGAGTGTAATCCTAATCCTAACTTGAGCACAATGAGACTATATAGGATTGAATTACATTTAAGAGCAGACAAGTGCATGATCAATGTAAAAGATTGAAATAATAGAAACAGAGGCTCATAACAGGGAATTCTTATGCTGAGATATAAAAAATGTCAACAAAGGCATAGGGTTCAATCTTCTTATAAGAATCTCATAATCACATAAGAGGCGCATAAACACGTACAATTATGTAGAACTTTCGATTCAAGAAAATGAGACAAAAGCAAATGACATTCCTAATCACAACTCTAGAAAATCTATGGTACAGACTACTTTGTAAATGACACAAATAATATCAACCAAGGCATAGAGTTCAATCTTCTTAATTCATTTAGCCACATAAAAGGCACAGAAACATGCACAATTACATCAACTTTACAACTCAAGAAAATGAGACAAAAGCAAATGATACTATTTGGTCACAAACTCTAGAAAATCTAAACTCTAGAAAAGTCCCCCCCTCTTCTATGATACTAATTCTCTTCTTTTATAGCCTTAGATGTCTCTTCTTTCCATCATCCCCTTTTCTACACAATTCTACTCCATCCTTAAGTCACATGGGACAAATAGATGGCACTTTCAATGCCTTGGATGCATCCTAGTCTTATCAAGAACTGTCCTGATTGCAGCATGGCGATTCATGACTAGTACATCCTTCCACACCTAAATTTCTCATTCCATCACCTGTTTAGCCACTCAACTGTCTATTCTACCTCTACTCATAGGGGACAAATATATGGCCCTTTTAATTCTTGGAGGCTCCAAAAATCTACTCGGTGAACTATTCCATCTACCAAGAATAACTCCCACCGAGTTTCCCTCCATCTCACTTTGTAGCAATAGGTACTTGGAACACTCTATTCTACTAAAATAGAATAAGACACTTAGTCAATTCCTAAAATTCTCCTTATTACTTAGAAGGCACTAGAGAATGACACTTGTCACTTTTCGCTTGATTTATCAAAGACACGCACCTTTCTCTGCTTCTCTTTAGCTATGTTATAGAATTATTTGAGGCACATACTAGGCTTCTATAGATGGTGACACTTGGCAGCTTCTACAAACCCTTGAAATAACACTTGGGACCCTCCACAATATTTTTTTGGCAATGAAGCTTGAAGATGGTCTCTCAGAAGTTGACACATGGCAGCCTTCGCTATTTTTGGGGAGATATGTGGCATATTCCACTTCTCCTACTAGGGGTATGTGGTGCCTTCCGCTATTTCCAGGGATGGAGTAGAAAGGGGCTCAGAGAGTGACACTTGGCAGCCTTCATTGCACTTTGGCACTTAAACAAAATGGAACGATGCTTCTATTCCTTCCAAAAAGGTACTTGACCCCTTTGGTTTTTTGGGACACTCCCTTGAACTGCTCGATGAACCAAAATGGTTCAATGGTTCAACGGTTCAACACTGCATGCCATTTACACATTATCTAAGGTATTAAACCAAAAAAATTAAACCATTACATTGAACCCAAGCATTGAACTGACTGTCTCTCAGATGTTGACATGTGGTGACTTCCACCTTCCTCCAAAAAGTAGTCCAAGGCCTTCTACAACTGCCACTTGGTGCTTTTCACTTCTTCCTACTACTTAGCTTATTGCAACCCTTTCATCAAAAAATGGATGGAATGCGGGTGTTGATATGAGATGCAGATGCTGACATGTGGTGTGTTCTACTTAGCTGCTATTAGATACATGGCACGATCTATAGCTTTCTTGAAAATTATGAAAAGTGTCTCGAATGATGCTAGCTGGCTGGCTCTATGTTTTGGAAAGTGACACCTGGTGGCTTTCACTCAAATTCAACACTTAGGAAAAAATGAAATGAAGGAAACAAAAGGGGAAAAAGAACCCATGCTCAAATTATGCCACTTGGTAGCATCTGCTACACTTTGATACTTAAACAAAAGAGAAACCCGTGCTTTGCTCCAAAACTCTACCACCATGACCAAGGTATGCGGGAACCAAAACTACAGTGTGCGACTAAAAATTTAAATACAACGTAGAGTAAAAAACTACTCTATAGTTACTAGTGACCCCCAAGACTTTTGAGCCTACTCAAAAAGAAACCCGATTCTTGCTCTGTCAAAATTTCAAAATTTTACAGCTTCAAAAGTGTTGTCTGGTAGATGGACCATTCATGGTCAGATAACCCTTGCTTGTTCTGCAATTCAATAAAAGCTAGATCAAGGTTAATGATATCCTTGTGTAAAAAAGTTTGCAAAATCTGGACTATAGCTTTCAGTTTGAATTCTAGCTGGGAAATAGGAACTAGAACAACTTTGACTTCTGAGACTGAGGAATCATCCCATAGGTCTTGGAAAACTATTTGATCCCTCTATTTGGCCAACAACAATGGTTTAATTTGATCAACCATCAGCACCATGTTGGTGTTTAAAAATAGAGAAGGAAGGCCTAGTTGCACTAGATATTCAATATGTTGTCTCATCTTGCTGATGCCTTATTTCATGACTTTGAGAAGCTCTTTACGATTGTTGGCTGTGGCATTGCAACTGAGCACCTCATTGACCCATTTTACGGTGACCATTCTGTCAGTGATTCCCATAGCTACCAGTGTCATATCCATCATGTTGTAGAGCTTCTACAATAAGGTTTGGGAGTCTGTGACTCTATTGGAGACTATAGCTAGAGTGTTCTACATTGAATCGTCCACCTTCTCACACAATTGTTGTGCATTGAGTAGGAAGGTAAGAGATGGCCTAAGATAGATAATCTCTAAGGAGATTCTTTCCCACATTGACTAGTAGAGCTCTTTCACCAATTTTATCACTCCTACACCTTGTGGCCTATTAGCCAATTCTAGCATTAGTTGTGCTACTTTCTATTACTCTGCTTGGAACTGGGCTTGAAAAGTCATAGCCTTTTTTTGTTTATCTAGTAGCTTCTATTGTGATTGGGTAACTTGTAGCTGATGTCCTTCGACTCTTCCCTACAACATTGCTTTCTCTCACCTAAGGGCTATTGCTGCATCTTTTGCAAGTGTGAGCTCTACTTTTAATGAATTATTTTGGGCCTAGACTGCTTGATGAGTCTGAAGGGAAATAATATCTTGTGACTATTTATTCAGGCTTGCTATTTCATTATCTCTCTTATTTATTTCTTTTGCCAAACTGCTATAATTTGCCTTTTCTTTGGCCAAATTGGCCTCCATCTTCTGTAGTCTTCTTGATATTTTCAAATAATCTTCCATGACTATAGAAGTGGATTCTGTCAACAACTCAACTCTATCCTAGGGCCTGAATAGGGACATATCAATGGCCACTACATTCATTATATAATCCCTTGGTTGCATTTGCTCGCTCGACTTGATGACGTTGGGTGATAAATGGGTCACCATCAGCTACTACTGAATAGGGTCAAATTGTAAACATAGGTGTGGGATAGCTAGTGCTTTATTCTCTTTGGTTTTCTTCTTCTCCATCTAGGCTTCTCTTGCCTTCTTAGAATCATTGGCTTGTATTTGGAAGGTGGAAGGGGAGGCAATATGTCCTCCCGTAAAAGGATATCCTTATGGCAGGCCATATTGGATAGCCAGTGGTTGGCTAGGGGTGAGCTGAAGGGGTATATTTTTGGGAATAGAGGGGGAGAAATGAGGTAACATTAGGGCTTGAGGTGTTAAGGATGGGGTGAATTATGAAATGGGGATGGTAGAGGTGATATGAGGTGCCATGTCGATAGGGAAAGGAATAGACTGAGAGGGAGGAGGAGTAATACTTACCTGAGGGGGAATTATAGTGCTCTACACTTGGTGTTGTGAAGGCTCCTCTTCCTCCTCTGAATCAAAATGAAACTGCACCCTCTTTCTCTTTTTGGGTGTCTCTAATTCTGGTTACATCTGCTTCCCTTCCACATCTTCTATTGTCGATAGTGCACATGGAAAACCAAGGATTTCAATCACTTCCAATGATGGGAAAGCTTTTGGTGGTGAATACACCACACTCCTTTGTTGTTCCATGATGTTAAGAGGATGGGGCCAGGTTGATGTAGTGACTATAGCTACAGCTTGCTCTGAGGCCTACAGTTATTGGCTTGGTCCCGCTCTAGTTTCCTACCTTGTACCGAGCATCAGCAATTGGCTTCTTTCTAGGCTAGATGTAGGGGAGATATGACACTCATCCCAGAGTTCCTCCCATATTTCATCTAAATCTATGCTTCTAAATGAATGGGTAGTTTGAGAAATTTCCTACCTATATTTCCAATAGGCTTCAATCTTCTCTGCATCCCAATATTTGTTCTTCAATGTCCTTCTCAAACTAGAAGTCATCCTAACTTTGGGATCATAATCCCTCTGCTTATCATAGAAGGTTTCCCATGGCCTATTCTATGGCTAGGGCAAATCTATTAATTCAACATAGAGACCAAGAGCATCTTCTATAGGGTTTTTTCTAGTCTCCCAAAAAGGGCAGCCTTCATGTGTAATCCTGGCCCCAGTTCTATTGGTCCTTACCCAAGAAGCTATGTAACCACTTGGGTCATAAACCCATTTGTCCTTGACTAGCAAGAAACCTAGGAAGGCCATCTTTCTCAATAGCATTATCTCAGCATCTCTAGCTTCTAGTCTTATGTTGCCTACCATCCACGGTAGATTCTACACTTTTATCTTCTTCTTCCTGGAGCCATACATATTGTCAACTATGGAAACCTACTTGGTGACTTCTAGGAATACCAACCTAAGAGTTAAAGTCTTCGATAGCAACACTGGTTCCCCACAAAAACCATGAACCCTTATGATCATGTGGTGGGAGCCAAAATAGAAGTCACACGAGATTAGATGACTAACCAGGAGGTTTGAAACACTTAGAAATAACCTATTTATGATAGGTTCAGGGCTAAGGAAATGAAGAATGAGAGTAATGAATCATTCCCAAAAATCATACAGGTCACTAGTTCTTGATAAAATGTGTGTCCATGTAGACACAAGAATGGTCCCTTGGGGGTTAAAGCTTGGGTCATATAGGTTTATATTCATATGTTGGGTGAAAAGGTTAGGGTTCTGATATAGTATGAGATGGAACAAATAGGAGGAATACTTGAACACCCTTTTGATTTGAATTGGGTCAATTGTTCTACTATTGAAAAGGCAATGTGCTCTGAGAAGTCAAGTCAATACTCCTGCATCTTGTCGACTATCTTCAACCTAAAAAGGATGGCCATTTATTCTACATATACCACCATGTCATCCTTCATCCCAAAGATGAGAGCCATCATTGACAGTGTGTCTTGGCTAGCTGGCATGAATTGAGCTCTTGGTGTAGGGAGCATGGGTACCGTAGTATCACCATCGGCCATTTATAACTCAGACCTCAAAAACCTTGTCTGAGTGTTGACATTTTCCCACATTCTATGCATCCTATCAATAGTGGGGAATGTAGTGGTATTGTCATAATGTAGGGCTAGCATGTCCCTGATAGCTTGTGGTGTGATCTGCAACATGAAGGGACCTTTTTGAATGGTGCAATATGGTGCATGGAGCAAGTATATGCATAATTCAATCAAATTAGGGCATGGATGCACAGCTGGGACAATGAACTGAGCCAATTATGAGGTCCATATCCTCATTTTGAATGTCTCGTGTTACCCTACTCTGGCTCTTTGAATATACCTTTGGTGTGCTCCTTCACTAATATTCTTGCTATTGGTTTTTTGCAAGATCGGGTCCATGATTCCATCTGCATAATCCTTTAATTTTGATGGGTCACTGGTTTGACCAACTCCCAAGATTCTAGTTCTTGGATAGGTTCTCAATGGTTACGCAGGAACTGCAACATATGACTTATTAGCAAGCAACCTATCAAGAGATCTAGATGTCCTAGCTCTTTGTTATGAAGATGATGCCCTTGCCATCTCTTTTTTGTAATACCTGGTATGAACCTTGTGTAAGATAGAAACACTCTCGCTGAAGAAAATTTTACAAGGAGCAGGATAGTTTCACAAGTGCAAGAATGCTTGAGAGTTTGTAAACTTTAAAACTTGCTAAGGGATATTTATGGACCTATCAAGTCTCAAATAGCATTAAATTTGGATGACCATTAGCAGATCCTACACAATCTTTGGGAAACAATGAGGTGGACACACTATGGAAGTTGTGGCGCAAGGTACCTTAGAGATTTTGAAAGATTTGGGAAGCATTAAATGCAAAAAAATTTAAAGAATTAAAAACTTTCTAAGCCACAACTCTGTGTTTAAAACACTTATTTAAAAGGAAAGTAGGAAAACAACAATAGAAAATAAAAACAATGCGAGAATGGGAAACTATCTAACTACATTAATTAAGCATCCTTATCTCCCTCCAGGATCAAAAACAAAATTTATAATGTCTCCTTTATGAAAAGCCAGCTTATGTTTCCATACAAGTGATTGAAATGGGTATATCTTTGGTGAAATGTCCTCTATGTAGGCCACACGGATGTGCCTACATTTAAGTGAGTCTGGGTCAAACATGCTTTCGACATATATAAGCTCTTCTTGTTCTTGAAAGCCCATCAAATACTGGTTCTTCATGCCGTCATGTCTCATCAAGAAATCAATGGCTGTTGGTTCTCCACTCTGTCTTTTGATATCCATCATCTTTTGGCTTATCTCCTTCTACCTTATTTTTAAGTTCCATTGCATCATCATGCTCCTTGATGACTTCAACCTTTTGAAAGGATAAATCTAAAAGCTGGCATCCCCTCTGCATACTTAGTTGAGTCTTGATGTTGTCTTCTCCACATTTGGCCAGTTCATGGCCTCCTTGGAGGATAGTGTAACCTATCCCAATGACTTGATCAAGGGAGTGTCCATGCTCCTCCATATCTTCTTGTAAAGTGAGGAAAAAGTTAGAAATGATCTCCTCCTCATTTGAGGTTAAGGCAAAAGCTTGTGACTTATCCTCTTGTTCATCAAAGGGTGTACCCATGGTGATTTCCCCCTTATCTGTCATAAAAATCTTCTTGACTAGCCATGAACTAAGTGCACTCCTATACATACTTATTTGCTTCCTCCAAAATATATTCTTCTTTGAAAAGGGATAAAGAAGAAGGTTGTGATGAAAAACAAGAAGCTTCTTGAGGAAGGGTGGAAGGGACTTGAGGGGAAAGTGAGGGTTTGGAGTCCTCTTCCCTTGCTGCTAACATAGACTTGGCATTATTGGGGAAATGACCTTAACAGGTTTGACTTGGCACATGAATAGGGGTGGCGTATGTTGGATATGGAATTTGTAGTGGTGGATATGTAGTTTGATAGACTTGGTAAGGTTGTCTCTCATGAATGTTCAGCTTCTCTTCCATAAATGCAATCAATCCACACACATCCAACATCTCATATGTAAGCCTTTGCCACTTTGCTCTTTCAATGGGATCCCATTCACTTTTAATTAGATCTACTACATCCCTTACTTGATGGATGACATGATTAGGAATTCCTTGGCCACATCCCCTTCTGTTGTCGAGCTCTAACACATATTTTTTATATCCCAGTAATGCTTTTTTGAAGGTGAAAATAAGATTAGGTTGAGCATGGGATGTGACACATTGGGGAAATTGGGCATAAGACTGGTATAGCTCATGACAGGGCTGAGGTTGGTCATATCTAACTTGTGAAGGGTGAAACTCATGACCATATGCATCTTTGTTACTTGACGTGATTCCAAGAGAAACTTATTATTGATTAAAAATATATGAAGGAGAATAAGACTCATAGATATGAGTAACAGAATTATACATACCAAATGGTGATTTCTTGATGATACTAGACTGCTTAACTAGCTGATTCAACTCAGAGTCACCACTAATGTTTGATAAAATGAAAGACTCCAAAGGCTAGTTGGCCAAAGAACACACCAAAAATTCTTTAACTCCTTGAAAGATTGGGTCCCACCGGGTGTGCCAAAAACTGTTGATGATGAAAATTGCGCTTGATTCTAATCAACAATAATGAGAAGTTTCAAGCTATGGGATATTGCGGCTTGAAACAACCTCTAGATTTTAGAGAAGCTAGTCTTTTCTTTTGTATCAAGTGTTGGGGGAAAAGGGATAGGAAATTAAACAAAAATGCAAATGAAAGAATTGAAACCTAACTATGGCAATGTGCCTGAGTGTAATCCTAATCCTAACTTGAGCATAGTGAGACTATATAGGATTTAATTATATTTAAGAGCAGACAAGTGCATGATCAATGTAAAAGATTGAAATAATAGAAATAGAGGCTCACAACAAGGAATTCTTTTGTTGAGATACAAAAAATGTCAACAAAGGTATATGGTTCAATCTTCTTATAAGAATCTTCCAATCACATAAGAGGCACAAAAACACGTACAATTATGTAGAACTTCTGATTCAAGAAAATGAGACAAAAGCAAATGACATTCCTAATCACAACTCTAGAAAATCTATGGTACAGACTACTTTGTAAATGACATAGATAATATCAACTAAGGCATAGAGTTCAATCTTCTTAATTCATTCAGCCACATAAAAGGCACAAAAACATGCACAGTTACATCAACTTTACAACTCAAGAAAATGAGACAAAAGCAAATGATAATATTTGGTCACAAACTCTAGAAAATATAAACTCTAGAAAAGTCCCCCCCTCTTCTATGATACTGATCCTCTTCTTTTATATTATTGGATGTCTCTTCTTTCCATCATCCCCTTTCTTGCACAATTCTACTTCATCCTTAACTCATAGGGGACAAACAGACAACACTTTCAATGCCTTGGATGTATCTTGGTCTTATCAAGAACGGTCCTGACTATGGCATGGCAATTCATGACTAGTACCTCCTTCTGTGCCTAAATTTCTTATTCCATCACTTATTTAGCTGCTCAACTATCTATTTTGCCTCCACTCACAGGGGACAAACAGATGGCCCTTTTAATGCTTGCAGGCTCTAAAAATCTACCTGGTGAACTATTCCATCTACCAAGAATAACTCTCATCGAGTTTCCCTCCATCTCACTTTGTGGCAACGGGTACTCAGAACACTCTATTTTGTTGAAATAAAATAGGACAGTCAATTCTTGAAATTCTCCTTATTACTTAGATGGCACCAGAGAATGACACTTGGCACTTTCTGCCTAATTTATCAAAGACATGCCTTTCTCCACTTCTCTTTAGCTATGCTATAGAATTATTCAAGGCACATACTAGGCTTCTACGGATGGTGACACTTGGCAGCTTCCGTAGACCCTTGAAATAACACCCAAGACCCTCCACAGTCTTTATTTGGCAATGAAGCTTGAAGATGGTCTCTCAAATTTGACACATGTGGCCTCCACTATTTTTGGGGAGATACATGGCATCTTCCACTTCTCCTACTAGGGGTATGTGGCACCTTCCACTGTATCTAGGGATGGAGTAGAAAGGGGCTTAGAGAGTGACACTTGGCAGCCTCCACTACACTTTAGCACTTAAACAAAATGGAACGATGCTTCTATGCCTTCCAAAAAGGTACTTGACCCCTTTGGTTTTTTGGGACACTCCCTTAAATTTCCTGATGAACCAAAATGGTTCAATGGTTCAACGGTTCAAGACTGTGTGCCATTTACACATTATCTAAGGTATTGAACCAAAAATGTTGAACCATTACATTGAACCTAGGTGTTGAATCGACTGTCTCTCAAATGCCAACATGTGGTGACTTCCACCTTCATCCAAAATGTAGTCCAGTGCCTTCTATAACTACCACCTAGCAATTTCTACTTCTTCCTGATTCTTAGCTTATTGCAACCCTTTTACCAAAAAAAGATGGAATGCGGGTGCTGATATGAGATGCGGATGCTGACACGTGGTGCATTTCACTTAGCTGCTATTAGATATGTGGTATAATCTGTGGATTTCCTAAAAATTATAAAAAGTGTCTCAGATGACACCAGCTAGCTAGCTCCATGTTTCAAAAAGTGACTCTTGGCAGCTTCCACTTAAATTTAACACTTATGCAAAAATGAAACGAAGGAAACAAAAGGGGAAAAAGAACCTATGCTCCGATTACGCCACTTGGTAGCATCTGCTGCACTTCGATACTTAGATGAAAAAGAAACCCACGCTCTACTCCAAAACTCTACCGTGATGACCAAGGTATGTAGGAACCAAAACTGCAGTGCATGATTGAAAATTTAAATACAACATAGAGTAAAAAATTACTCTACACATACTATCCTTGCTTTCCAATGTAGCAATCAACTTCTAGAGACTTTGTGAGTTATCTTTCACCTTTTACCTAGCTAGAGGCTTTTACAAATTAAATATTTAAATCTAACTTTAAATGACCACTATAGGACTCTTTTTATCACCTAGGACCTATAATACTCTTTACATAGCATGACTTAACTTCTTTCCTTCACAAACAAGGCTTATTTTGACTCAAATTGAATTTCATTTACAAACATGTATATGGGTGAGTTGATGCTCCTGAATCAAACTCGTAGGCTTAAAATCTTTCATGAGCTCCACCTCATGAGCTTTGTTTACATGCCCAAATAAGAATAAAAATATTTTACAAATTGTCTTTTCCAATGATCCACTCATACATGTGGACATGTGTTTAGCTGCCACACTTTATTTACTTCTTATTTAGTGTCTTCAATCATTTTTTGTTTTGTCCTCCTTTCATTTTACCTTCTTGAATGAGGATAACCAACTCTATCTTTTCAAATTGAAATTTTACTATAGCTCTCTTTTATATACACTTTACTTCTTCTATCCAACCTACACATACACAATCCAAGGAAGCATCAAAAATAAAATTTTGAGACCTTGAGGCCTCTTTCCATCTTTCCTTCATCCATACTTGTTCAATTATGTTATTTATCTTTTCAACTACAACTCTTTCTCCTTGAGACACAATTGTCTCATACCAACTACCTCTCTCTTCAATTTCAATTTTAGGATCATTCCTTATAGTATATTCCAAGACTTTAATTTTTTCTTACAACTATTCCATATTCTTATAAACAAATTTTTTGTTTTGTTTCTCATCTAGCAACCTTTCTTCATACAATTTACTGGTCAAAATCTACTATTTCCTTCAAGAGTCCTTCATAAAAAATTAGTATATTCCTTTCAATATCAAATATATCATCATTATTCAAAAGAATACATTTTTGTTATACATCTTTGATTGTTTCATGTAATATCAATTTTAATTCATAAATTGGTGCTTTGACTTGTAATTCATCTTTTGCATCCTCTTGCATGAGAATTGATTTTTTTCCATCAATTCCCTATGATGGATATCCAACTGGACTTATTTAGTAGCTTTAGTTGTTGATGTTATACAACAAACCTCCTTTCATTATTTACTAATTTAAGTACCCTTATATGAAGTAATTTACCTTCTTGGTTCATGGGCCTACTCTTTGACTCACAAGTTTCATCTCTACTATCAATTTTTTCACTTGCGAATAGAGCATCCAAAGCAATGTTAGATGTAAAAAATTTATGTCACTTATTGTTTTGAGTGGCTTCTTTCTATTCTTTCTCCTTTATATTAGATTCTCCCAATAAATCTCCTTATTCAAGATAACAAAAACTGACTTCCATCTTACAATCAAGGTGTTGATCACCTTTTCTCTGATTCTCATATGGAAATCTCTTTAAAGTTGCTTACTCTACAACTTCAATTCTATTTTAAGGCTATTTTCATCCTTATCCTTTGTTTCCTCTTTCTAATCATCTTAATTAGCCATCTGTATCTTCTCAACCTGTATCCATTCCATGGTCTTTTCATCTTCTAAATCATAAATTTAGTTAAAGCTATTTTTTGCCATACCTCATTGATTTTCCTTTCGAAAGCTTCCTCTTGTTGCTTTCTTCTCATCTCTCTCTCTTTCTTCTTCTTAACTATGTCTTTTTCCTTAGGTTGTTCTTCCAACACTCAACTTATCATCTACACTTTTCAAATCAAGTGCATTACATTTGCTCCATCTTTCTTGTCTCACCCAATTCTGTTTCACCTTGGTATTTTTATAATTTTCAAAGTTACCTCTACCTTGGATTTATTTACAATATCAATCTCTATGCTCTTCTATTTATTGAGCTTCACAATCTCTTCACTATCTTTTCAAGCCTTACCTAGATTTCAAATTGCCTGACCAACTTTTTAAAAATCTCTGCAGCTAAAACCAAATATCAATTCATAAGATTTTAAACACAAACTTTCAAAAAATTTGTGTTAACTTTATTTTCTCATCCTCTTTAATCTTGATCTTGAATTGAGATAATATGTCAATATTTTCACAAAAAGATCTTAAAATATTATGGAATTTTAAAAATGATCAATTTCTCAAGAGAATTCAAATGCTTTGATACCAAAAATGATAATTTTTTTTAATAGATTATCATCATGCCCAAATCTTATCACTTTGATTCAAAAAACTTAGTTAAATAATTTTTATAATCAACTAGCAAATATTTCTTTGTTTTTTCACTTCTCTTTGAGACAAATATCTCATTTATATATTAGTCCTTTTAAGACCAATGAGAACATAAAATTGATTATCCTTGTTTCTTTATCTATCCTTATATTTTCAATCATTAAAAAATTATTTTAATCACTTAGACCTTCCTTAATTTTATAAAAACTTGATATTTTCCTTATTTCTTTCAATGGTTATCAACTCATAGATTTCTTATCCTTAACCTTTCTTATTATAGATTTATACTTTCCACAATTGTCACCCTTGCTTGGTTTCCTTTGTTCATACTATCCATATAGATTTATATTTGTAATACCAATGAGAATAATCATTTTTGTGAATAATAATCCACTATAACTCATATTTGATCAATTAAACCCTTCATTATCAATCTCATCCTTTTTTCTTTGAATTTTACTATCTTAGGTCTCTTCTCTAAGTCTGTCCACTCAGCCTGTCTGACTTAGTCATGAATAAATTTAGATTTAGTAAATTTTAGGCCATAATTTCACTTGATTAATGTTTATAATTAATTACATCAGGTGTGTATAAAATTTCAATAATTTTTGATATGTTAATTTCAAGAAAGTAAAACTCACCTTGTCAAGAAGGTCTAGCTAAAGACTATTGACTTGTATTTTGGCCATAACTTTTTTTTATACTTATCCAATCGATCCTAGACCACTATAATTAGATTAATATCTCTAATATGAACCTAATTTTGAAATTTTAAAATTTTCCATTTGTTAAATATTGATATATAATCATTTTTTCAAGCATATTATGTCTATTTTTACACACTCATAAGAAACCTGAGAGCATATAAATGATTATTGATAACATGTGTATGAGTAACTCAAAAAATATTTATTATTAATAAAACCTTCTCCAACTACTCTAAACTTTTAATCAAACTCATGTAACTACTTGTCCATATGCCACAATGACTATGTTGACTGTAGGTATATAAAGCCCAGAAATTTATGTGTTTCAATCAACAAACATTGAAATCATCATAAAATAATTATAAAATAAGGTTAATTTATCTTACAAATTTTATTCACACATAAATATACTTATTCAAAGCCACATTCCTTTCCTTTTATGCAAAAATTCTCTCTTTTACCTATATAGTCTTTATCCAAACTACAGTTTGAGAGATTACAATTAATAAAATTACTCCTCTTTTATGATAATTCAAGGTAATGGATCAAAAAAACATATTACCTTCACAAAGGTTATTCATCTACCATGTAACTTAAAACACATTTTTCTTCCCATGTTTCAATCCTTTATACATACATAAAATTGTGTTCTTCCCAGCTTAGTCATGTTCTCAAGGCTTCCATGCATATGTTCAACTCATACAAAGAAAAAAAACATGTATACACTCATTAAAATATACATTTTTCATACATGGTTAGACATATATCTATTCAAAACACATATGAAATTCCTTTGTTGGTATTTTTTACACAATCTTCTTTTTAAAATGCAGGATTAATGGCCTTCATAACTCATCTCTCTATATACACTTAGATGTTTTATCAATTCCTCTTAAAGATGAGGCTTGAATTATCTCCATTACAAAAATATACAAATGATAAGTGTAATTCCACAACTTACTAAATAACCTTATTCTTAACTTAGTACATACTATCCATGCTTCCTAACATAACAATCAACTTCTAGAGACTTGGTGAGTTGTCTTTCACCTTTTATCTAGTTAGATGCTTTTACAAATTAAATATTTAAATATAACTTTAAATGACCACTATAGGATTAATTTTATC